>OZ010573.1:132593817-132608817 GCA_963932145.1 Acanthosepion lycidas | reverse complement strand
TTTTAAAATAATTATAATGAGTCAACATTATTAAGTCGAACTAAATATTTAAAATAATTAGATTTGATCATTAGGTTGTAGAGTTAAATGACAAGTCGCATGAAATCAAATGAACTGAGATCCTTTTTCAAAATATTATACACTTAAATGATTTGTTCCTGAGGTGCTTGTCTTTAAATCGTTAAGATATTTTATTAAACAGAGTATTTTAATCATTTTATGTAATTTACAATTTTCTAATTATTTCCCCCCAAAGTATTATTAATTATTTCGCCTCGAAAGTGGCTCTAGCCAGTGAGTAAAGAGAGTTTAAGTAAGAGGAATGGGACTTCCCATTGCGTGTCAAACCCTGTCAAATACCTTCGAGATATCAAGAGTAATAGCTCGAGCTTCGCTGTTATTATAAAGTGTTTGGTTTACATATTCAGTTATGGCCATAAGCACATAAGATGTAGACCGGGCAAAGCGTGAACCATATTGTTTGTCAGAAAATAGATCGTGGGAGGTGAGATGCTTAACTACTTCGCCAATGATTAAAGCCTGGAAGACTTTGCTGAAAAAGTGGTAGGAGATTGGTGTGATGGTATTTAGATGGATCGGGAGCTTCTCCGGAGTTCTTAAAACCGGAACGACACAAGAGGACTTCCAATATACTGGAAAGCAAAAATCGATGAGGCAATAGTTGTCGAGTTTTGAGAGAACTGGAGCCATCTCAGGGGCACATTTCTTTAGGATTACGGCTGGTATCCCGTCACCCCCAAATGCGTTATAATAGTCTATGTTAGAGATGATATCTAATACCACCGACGGGTTATGCACATCTCACTAAGTAGAGCATCAGTTCTAGAGGGAAAATCAGGTGTGGGTATCTTGGATGAGTCGTGTGTTGAGTTGGATGAGCTTTTCCGAGCAAAGTATTCAGCCTTATCAGCTGAGGATATAAGGACTTTGAATAGATTGAATAGAAGAATGATTAAAAATTTGCTGTGGTTCAGCACACACTTGCAGAGCCGGCAATAATCTTCAGAAGAAAACTTGTGTGATGCAATGCGCTGTTTCCTCATATCAGCAAACAGTAACTTTGCTTCGTTGCGGTCACGCTTTTATTAAATGCAGAAACAAAGAGACGTCTGTTGCAAACTGACATGTCACTCCGGTACAGGCGGAAGAAGTGATTCCTATGGGTTATGGAGACAGTGTAAGCAGGTGAGAACAAAGGAGATGAGCGCGATTAAACTTTGTATTCAATTGCTGGGATGAAAGCCTCGGTGACTGATTTTAATCAGGAGAACTCAGACGCACATTTTTGTATGAGTTGATTAAAAGCCATATTCAAGGAAATCAAGTCCTCGCATTGATAACAGAAAGATATTCTGTTAGTCGGAGGTTCATGGCTTGAAGGGAAGTGGAAGGAGATCTTAATAG
Organism: Acanthosepion lycidas; assembly: GCA_963932145.1. Lineage (NCBI taxonomy): Eukaryota > Metazoa > Mollusca > Cephalopoda > Sepiida > Sepiidae > Acanthosepion > Acanthosepion lycidas. The sequence goes on along the minus strand of OZ010573.1, from coordinate 132,607,392 downwards.
ACATCACGGCATGATCAAATCTGCCAAGAGGGCAGAGCTATGTAACGCTACAAGAGTCACGGATGAAGGTAAAACGGAGATGGTGAAGGGAAGCGTTACCATCCGGGTTACTGGGGAAACGTGTAGGATAATCAACCACTGGCGTGAGGGAATGGGTGATTGAAAAGTTAAGGGTTTTTATGTAATAGAGGTCATTCAGAGACTGTTTAAACCACATGGTACGGTGAACGTTAAAGTCACCGAACACGAATGTTTGCCAAAGGATGTATAAAGATTGTTTTGTCTATGCTATCAGAGATGCTATCGAGTACAGACTAATCTTCAAAGGAAGGCGAACGATCGAGAAAGAAGAGGGATTACTGAATTGAGGAGAGATAGACAGAGACAGATATATGAATGGTCTGAGAATAACAATGAGAGTTCTCTAACCAGCTGGACATGATCGCAAACGTAAACTCCCAGTCCATGCATGTGGATCTTAGAGTCCATTCTAAAGAGGGGCAAGTAGACGTGAATGGAGAAATCAGCGGAAGTGATTGAAGAGTTAAGGTTAGTCTCGCAGAAAGTTAGCATATCAGGTGACTTATCAAAAAAGAATGAGTCCACACTGCAGAAGTTGATACGAATACAACGAATGGTCGTGAAGGAAATGGTGAAGGGATTAGGTGATTTTTAAATGGTTTAGGTTAATATTTTGGTTGCTTATAGCCAAAGGTAAATGCCTGTTATTTTTTCATTCATGCCATTTTATTTTGTCGTCCAAGCAGAATGTGTGGGCAGATCCCACAGGAAAAACATTAATTAACGTGTAAAGAATAGGCTGTGGTCCAAAGAATAATGTGGGATCAAGAACATTGAGAGCTTATCTGGTGAATTCGGCTCGGGATTGCATAGACACACAATCTAATGTGAAGAGTTACAATGAGAGATGAGCATGCGCAGACGAATAATAATTGCTCAACATTCTAACATTTATGTTCCATGAATTTATAAATGTACCCAGTCGAGATCTTGTGTAATTTGTCTGATTTGAGGGCGCGGGGGTCACACGGTTCGCCAGAAGACAACAAATTGCTTCTCTAGCCAATTCTAGCGAACGTAGCCACGATGAAATAGTATTCGTTATCCTGATACAGTATGACATAATTTTTTCGATACATGGAGTCCTTATATAATTACGAAGCTGTAGAACGTAGATGTCAGTGATAGCTGACGACCCATTTGGGTCAAGATGAACACACCTCACGCCATTATGGAATCATCACCAACCGGCATGGAATGTTTTTGACGAATCTAGTTCATGGTTCCATAGCATCTTCACAATGCCAGAACTCTAAAAGTGTGTGTAAAAACTGTCCAAAATGTTTTATAGTTCCGAGCTCTTTTGCCTATACTTTACCCATTATAAAGGATGATTCAATTTTTCAGCTTAATTGAGTGTATGCATTATGTGTATGTTTTAGTGTGTCGTAGAGATGTTTTTAATTTCCGAATACGGTTAGCACATTGTGGCCTTGTTCATAGTTAATATTGTTAAGAGTTGTTTTTTTTTCTTTTTTATTATTAAAGCTTCCAATATTTTTAATCTTTGTTTTACAAGTGGATGAAGTTATTATATTTGTTTTTTACTAGTATGTTTCTAATGGAGTCTGGTAAGTTTGTGTGTGTGTTTAAATGGGTTCTAATGGAGCTATGATCAGATAGGTGTAACGTAAGACGTCTGGATAAGCATGTAGTTGTGTAATCGATATAATTATGACTCCTGTTTGATCAAGAACACAATTCCATAAGAGGCATTTGAACTTATAGATTATGTTCGTTTTTTTAATAATTTTGAATTAACTCGTGTGTTGTTATGTTTTAGGATAAGGTTAGATATCCTAAATTTTTATAGTAGATAATTAATTTGATTTTTTTATTCGGGTCAATCGGGGTAGTGTATTTCTTTATAATATATCTTAGAGCAGATTCGTCTTGTTCATAGTTAATGTGCATTTGTTTTTGTAATAAATGTTTATGTAATTTCTGACTGCGTGTTGACTATATTTATTACTTACTTTGGAGAGAAATAGTCTAATTTGGTGGTCTATAAAGTGGTTAGGGAATATATATATATATATATATATATATATATATATATATATATACAAACATATTTTTAATATAACAGAATGAATGTCTATTATGTTTAATCATAAACTGATCTAAACTCCGTATATTTAATTTTGACAGAATATAAAGAAAAAACTGTTAAAAATTATGACATATTTAATCTATTCCTACATTTGAGATTTCGGCACACATGAGCCATCTTCAGAGTGGTAATGCGGACAGTTAAACAAAGATATTCACCATCAAAGATGATATTCTATGATGTTGATATAGAAGATTGTTATGCGTCGATAACGGTCGTGCAATAGCAGACGCAGGTCGTAAAATTATGATGCGGTTTTATGATGTAGGGCCACATGCGAGGCCGAAATATTAACAACAGAACCAGATGTCTACATGCAATTTAATGTGTTGTGAATAATTTGAAATATAATTTTGCTGTGTGTGGGTTGCTTTGTCTTAATGTAGATGACCTCCAATATATGAAGGTTATTTTTAGTGTCTCTGGTATCCCACGACCCTTATTGTCGCATAGCAATCTCATATGTCATCACAACAGAATATCATATTTCATGGTAAATATCTGAGCTTTGAAAATATAAAAATACTTGTTTCTAGAAAAAATACCAACATTTTCATATAAAGATATTAAGAGAATTATATTTTTGTAAAAAGATTTTAAAAAAAGACAAACTTTCTTGATTATTCAGTTGAATTTAGTTAATATATAATATGGTTTTCAGTTTTAAAAAGCGGATATAATGCTAACATCTATTTTATTTCAAAAAATATTTTGTAATAATTATTAAGCGAGAATTTTCTACCTCAAATGTATTTGATTTATATTTCATGAGATTACTTTTGTCTATGGCATTATTCTATAGATTATTCTATAGATTATTAAATGCTTCAGTGAAACGACTACCATTTAAGAATGTAGGAAACTAAAGAGTTGTAGTGCGAAGGGTATTGACCATAAGCAAGAATGTGGTGGAAAAGATAACATTATTTAGTTTTTTTTTTCTGCCTTCTTTTTCGCACAGGCAACGGTGTGAAACGAGCCAAATTATTAATAGGCAATATTCACCCTTTTGGGGGATTCTGTTCTTTTCCTTATTGCCTTTTTGTTGATGCTTTCTTTACGTACTTAAAAACAAAGAAAAAATTCTTGTTTCTGTGAATCTAATAAATACAGGGCTTGTGTAAGAAAGGAAAAATGTCGGAGACGATGTATGATTGAAATAATAGTTGCAGAAGCAACATCCGAGATAGACTGATGATACAAAAGATGCAAGTAATAATTCTCTAGGAAAAAAAGAAGTTATTTTAAAAAAAAATGTAAGTTCTAAATTGATTTACTTACCAGAATTATCTGTTTCGATGAAGTATATGTTTGCTTGTAACAAATGTTGTTCTTATTGTTGTTGTTGTTGTCACTATTATTGTTGCCTTATCTCTCATAAGTTTTTTTTTTTTCTTTCTTTTCGGACACCTTTCATCTATGATCAATATTTGGCAATATAAGAAAGATCTTATAAATAAATAAGTCTCACTTGATCATGTATATATTCACCGATGCATACATACATATATACAAAATATATACATACACACACGCACACACACTTATATATATATATATATATATATATATATATATATATATATATATATATATATATATATATAAACATATATGTGTGAATATATATATATATATATATATATATATATATATATAAACATATATGTGTGAATATATATATATATATATATATATATATGAGTGTGTGTATATTTCTCCGTGTGCCTATGTGTACATATGTATATAAATATATTTAAACCTAAGTATACATACATGTGTATATGTATATGTACATGTACGCACACTCATTTATAGAAATAAAAAATATAGTAACGCGCTCATATATATATATATATATATATATATATATATATGTTTATGTGTGTGCGTGGGTGTGTCATAAACGTTTGAAATAATATTCGTTTCGTTCTTTTTCATTCAGATATCTATCTATCTATCTATCTATCTATCTATATATATATATATATATATATATATGTATATATATATGTATATATGTATATGTATATATATATATATGTATATATATATATGTAATGCCTCGTTTATAAAGTTAAGTTTACATGTGTATATATATATATATATATATATATATATATATTAGGTCTTTGTGCGAGTTTTTGCTTCTCAAGTGTGTATTCAGGCTCTGTTTTTCATAAAAGAGATCTGGGAAAAAGTTCAGCCAATTAATTATGAGTAAGTACCGAAAAGTTCTCGGCCTGACCAAAGATTCCGACATTCGTTCATCTGGACATATTTTAGGAAGTATTTTAAACCGACAATTATTCAAGAGCCTATCCCCTCTCGTGCGTATTTTTATGATCATATCGCAAGACACAAATTCAAAACTTTAAATTGCAAACCGGAGTCATGTTTTTAAACAGCATTGTCTCATTAAGAGTTTCAATTTGATGGCTACAGAACAAGAGTAAAGAGGCGTGTTTAAAGAAAGGATACAGAGAAGGACGGGGATACACGTTCAGGGTGTCAGATATCGATTGACGTTACACTTGAATATTTGAAGATTATAGTTATCGGGGAATCAAGTAATGGCAAGTGGGTTCCACAGACGGGAAGTGCGGGAGAGGAAGCTGTTCGAGTAGACGAGACCGTTACATTTAACCGATTTGATAGTGAAAGGTTGAGATCGAGATGACAACCTGGTAGCACGCTTAAATTCATGTAGTCTGGGAACCAGTGAAAGTAGTTCGTCGGAACAATTTCCATGAAAAACCTTGTAGAAGAAACAGAGGGAAGCTACGGCACGTCTGTGGGGAAGCGACTGTAGACTAGATGCTAGAACAGGACCTCTCACATTGCATATTCGTCTTTTGATTTTGTCGAGGGCCTCTAGACGTACAGCGAGAGCACCAGACCATATTGGACAGCAATATTCCATGCAAGAACGGATTGTTGATTTATAGATTTGAAGGATAAACTGTCTGGCACGACACAGAGAACCAACAATCCTTGTGGTAGATGATGTTATTGATTCAATGTATTTATTCCGCCTTGTGTCAGCGGAAAGTTTGAGACCAAGCAGGCGTAACGAGGCGCTCTCGAGGAGTTGGACAGCAGCCATTCTCCTGGGATGCAGGGAGGGTACTCTGAGGTGGGTAAAGGAGGGCAGTTTCGTTTCGGAGGCATTAAAGTTTACAATTCATTTCCTGCCCCAGTAAACCCCAGATTGGAGGTCCTTTTCGAGATCAGCGCCAGGTTAGTTTAGTCAACGATACCAGATTTACTATTTAGATAGGAATAAATAGTGGTGTCGTCCACGTAGATGTCAACATGGGAACTGATGATATCGGGAATATCATTGATGAAAATCAGAAACAGTGGAGCCTAGGGGATAAAGGAGCCGGAGAAGAACTCGTTTAGGACGACCTTCATTTCACGGTTTGACAGAAATGATTTTATTAAGTCAAATAATCATCAAGTAGTGCTGTATCCCTGGATCTTACGAAGAAGGCCAGTTTGCCAAACCGTATCAAACGTTTTAGAAATGTCTTGAGTCACGGCTCGAGTCTTAGTTTGACATAGTAGACTTGCTCCTTTAACCAACTCCAACGAAGAAAGTCACAGGGTGTTAACTAAGGACTCTTATCTGGCCACTCATACATAAAATAAGGAGATTCTTTTTCAATCACCCTGTATGCAGTTAATCTCAAGTAATACAAAAGACGACGGTTACAATCCCCAAAAATAAAAAATTTAAAGATTAACTGTATCATTTTATTCGTGTAAAATGTATATTTAGAATCCTTTTATATATCCTAAAAAAGCTATTTTAATATATTTAAGACTAATATTACGAAACATTATAAGCTTGGTAGAGAATTTTTCTGGTCCATGGATTGGACTTAAGAATTGAGTCCTTACCACCACGTTACAGATGATAGAGAAAATGACTGAATCCCCAGCCACTCGTAACTATTTTTATACCTACCGTGAAATATTAAATAGCAAATATTTGCGAATTTTGACTCAGGAGTTCAGGCTGAAGGGCTAAAATTCTTCAGGAACGCAGTGCTCAAAGGATTAAGACGGATGGAGAATTATTCTAGTTTTAATGTGCAATTCCATATTGAATTATGTATATTTTAAAAAGTAAAGAAAAATTAATACGCTAACAAATTCTTTTCTGCGTCAATTTCCGAAAAGAAATATAGCTTCAAGTCTACATGTTTTTCATTCTTTCATTGCTCGATAGATAAAGCGTTATTCTGATTTCTTTTTATTGCCGATGTGAAATGGATGTAAATTACGAAAATCTAAAAGATAAAGAATCGCAGCTAAGTTAATGACAGGCTTCAACAATACAAACAGATCGAAACTTCTAGAAATAAAGAATTTTCTTATTATTTCTTATTTCTTCTTTTATGGTGCTTGCATTTTGAGAAATTCATGAAGATTGTTTCTTGGCTTATGCACTGTTAGAAAACTTATCGACAAGTCAGAATACCATACACTGGTTCCGGCTTTATAAATGGTTAACATCAGTGACGTCCAGAGATTTTCCTTTACCCAATTTCACACAAAATGCATGGATGAAATCGTGTTGTGATTTTTGAGATCTTGCCACCAGTGTTGCAATCAGGGATTGCCTTCTAGTTCGTTATTATCGAGTTACTTCCTTCACCATGATAAGATTTAAGCAATTCGGCTAAGTCCTCCAGCAAATTAAGTATTTATCTATTAACATACTTATATATATATATTTAGTTAATTGCAAATTTAGATAAAGAAATTCTAGAATTGAAACCTTACCATTAATGTGATAGATAGATAGATAGATAGACCGATAATGAACAGTCTTAGATAGATAGATATTTAATTTACATTAAGAATTTTAACCATAATATTAATATGATAGATAATCGACAAGAAGATAGAGTGATATATATATATATATACATATATATATATATATATATATATATATATATATATATACATATATATATATATGTATATATATAGAGAGAGAGATAGATAAAAACTTATATATTTATTTAATTGCAAATTTCCTGTGAGAATTGAAACCTTAATATTAATGTGATAGATAGATATTTAAGTGCAAATTTACATTAAGAATTATATATATATATATATATATATATATATATATATATATATATATATATATATATAGATAGATAGATAGATAGATACTGATATAATTATTTAATTGCAAATTTCCTGAAAGAATTGAAATCTTAATATTAATGTGATAGATAGAGAGATAGATAGATAGATAGATAGATAGATAGATAGATAGATTGAAACAAATTGGACTTAGAAATCAGCATTCTCTTATGAGGGCCAAATTCAAGTATTAATCTATTATCAGATATAATGAAACAAAGTGGATATAAATAACCACACCCACTGATGTCTGGTAATCTCCAGTATTAATCTATCATCAAATTATGCGTTCTTTCTCTTTGGGCCCTATAAAACCCAAACAAAAAGTAGTAACACGTTTTTATCGTAACACATGGTACTAACATTTGGTTGATTCAAACAATCATATCGAACATAGTTTCCTCATAAATAGGATACATTTTAAGCAATATAATTATATAAACGCGCTTGATTGTTGATTACCAAATATAACATACATGAGTGGGGCACCTACAGGTGGTGTAATGGTTAGCAAGTTGGTCTCGCTAGAACAATTACGACTGAGTAGTGAGTTTGATCCTCACTGGGTGCCCCATACTTTTCACCTGTAAGCTACGCTTGGAAAATAACTATAACATGTGTGCTAGTATGTGTATGTGTGCCATGTTTATCTATCTATCAATCTATCTAGCTATATATATATATATATATATATATATATATATATATATATATATATATATATATATATATCTTTGTATGATTGTGCATATGAAGTGATCAGGATCATTATTTGCCCTTATGTGTGCGTACGTGCTCATTTAAATCAGTCAATCAAGAGCCATACGTGATACACGCTTGTTTGATTAAGTCATTTTCGAAACATGACTTACAAGGCCGAAAGATTTCGCGCAGTAGTTAACCGTTTAGATACAGTGATATAGAAATATGGAACAATTCCTTTCTTTACGAAAACTTCCACTTTTTATATAGAAGGATAAATGAAAATAACATTTATATCGGTAATCATATGAGCAGCGACGAAGTTTTAAAGAAAATGGAAGCAAATAGGAAACTTATAATTAGCATCATGAAGACCTAGATGAGGAAAAATGGCTTGGAAAATCTTATATTCATCGGCCAGATTGAAAGCTGGAGGGAAAGAGAAAAGGAAGGCTTAACCTACTTAGTTAGCTTAAGGAAATACATGGCGGAACAAGTTTTAGTGTAGATACAAATTACAAAGAAACCGTGGAGAGCCATTACCGCCTAAGTTCTGAAGAGAGACTACAAAGAAAAAGATATTTCTAGTTCTCACTAGAGCACCGGAATCGGTTAGCCGGCCGTTATACTCTGGTACCATTGCATGTATATTAGTTTGCCAACTGTTCTGTCAATTTACATTTATATCTTCGTCATCTGTGCACCTCGAGGCGGTGTACTGTTTAGCAAGCTTGTCTCACTAGAACAATTACGACTGAGTAGTGGTTCGATCTGGGTACCCCCTACTTTCAGCCTTGTGCCACATCTAAGCTACGCTTGGAAAATCACTATACCTTCGTCAGCTTATGAAATGTACGTGTATTGTATTCTCAGTATTCACAAAATTTATTAAAAGCAATGAAGGACGGTGTGGAGATACATAATCACCTACGTCCTGAAGGGACAGTTATATAGAGAATAACCGGTGAATATATCATTTATCTTTTTGTACTTTGTATGTGTCTAGCTATGCTTTCCACCTTACATTTACGAAAGCAGACACGGTGAAGTGTAGACATAATTTAACCAAATAAATAAATGCCGATAGATTTTACGAAAATTTTGCACTAATTTGTGTCATGAATAATAAGGCCACGCTTGTCATATTCCAACGTTTTCCAACAACCAAAAACAACTTAGTTTTTTTTTCCAAACGCTTGTTTCTATTTTGCGCAATTATTATATTCGAAGTGTATTTACCATAACGATTGACGCAGAAAATACATGGCCGATTGCTGTATTGCACAATGAAGTCTAACAAAATCATTTTTTTATGAGAAATGTGGAAGAAAACAGACGAATTATTTTCTAAATATCCTCATGAGAAAATAAAGAAATTCTTGTTTCCAAACGTGTGTAACCATGTATATACGAAATCATCTTTCAAAGTTTACTTATAATAGATAGGCACTTATTGGGGAACCTTGAATTGATTTTTAAGTGCGTGCTAACCATCCTTAGACCAACCCTACAGCCATCCGTGAACCCACCCTACTGCATTGTTCAAGACAGGGCATTTATTTATTTTAATAATTTAACTTGCTATCAGATTATTCATGTTTTTTGAGTAAGCATGCTATAAATCAAAATAAACTTATTTTCTGTTTGTATACATATATATATAAACTATTTATCCCTCAATAAGTATTAATTTATAATAATTAAAGAAAGCTAGTAGCACCCTACCGAAATTGTTGTCCATCTAGCCCACTTCACCGATTTTTACGTTTTTTATTTTGTTTTTTTCTTATCTTTAATCATCTTTTCACCAATTTCAGTGCCAGCTTCGTTTCTTTAGCAAGATATATTTTCCCTATGGGTCATTTAATACGGAAATTATTTTTTCCTAGGAACATTAGTAATTTCTTTTACAAAAATGTATTGATGGCATTTTTATATTTGGTAAAACATGTCTGGCTCGTATTTTTACTATAATTTTTTTTATTTTTTATACTTTCATGGTATTTTCAATATTTCCTCATAGCTGGGACGCTAAAAGGTGCTAAAACCACGAGTCAGAGGGGACCTATGAAAAACAGCAAATAAGAGGTGGTTCCACGCTCCTCAAAACGTCCCGACCAGAGACCTTGCTATCAGATGTTGTTTACTGCCATACCCAGGACATCCACTACTAGGTAACACTGTAGATGAATAAAAATCTTGAAAGTTATAATCTCTTTTTTACTTCTTATATTGCAAGCCTTTAAAGAAAATAAAGAACGCTATTTGACGTAATCAAATTACATTGTTCTTTTAAGCATTCCGTCACTTCTCGACGTGAATCCTAATTTCCTATTTTTTTTTTTTTTTGCTCTAAGTAGCTTTTACCTTTTCGTGTCCTTCGTTATCCTTGCGTCTGCTATGTCTTCCATAAAAAATGCTACTCACTGATTCCAATATATTCTTTTATATTCAATCTGTCCTGTAAACGCCAAACGCCCTTTCACCATTATGTGACCCACTGTCTTTTACAACAGCAAGTTTATTTATTGTTGCTATTTTCTTAAAAGATTCTTTGTTTCTAATATGGTCCGCTTCTGATACCTTAATCTTCTTGCCCGTCCTCCCCATTATCCTCTCCCCAAACACGCCTCTTTACTTTTGTTCTCTACCCTCTGTAACCCATCTTCTTGGGGTGAAATGCTTTTAAAAAATGCCATTCTTGGCTTTCTTCAGTGGCACTGTGTTTCAAATCATTTCAATTGTCTTGTTTATATTTGAAAAAAATGTCCATTATTTAACGGCATATAAAAGACTGGATAATTTATAGCAGTTCAGCACTATTTTATTTAATGAGTTTTTCTCTATCAGTAATTTTCTTCTCTTCTTTTAGATGATGTGTCCCTTCAGGACATAACCGATCATGGCTCTCCACCACATCCAGTCTTTTGTAGCTTTCAATATATTTTTTATCTGCCCCCCATCTCTTCCAAACCCTACTCCGACACCCATTCTCACAATCTAGGCAAATAGGTTATGAGTCAATTTCATTTATCTGTCTTAACTTCTATCTTTACTGGGAGTATCAAATTTTCGAAGCCTTTTTTCCTCATTAATGTCATAGAAGTTCAACTCTGTTCCTAATGTCAAGCATGGGTGCCATTTTTGCTTCTATTTCCTCTACAAGTTCGTGGTTGTTCACAAGTATCATTTATGCGACGATTGCACAGTTCCAGAAACCAAATATTTCTGCTCCTCAAAAATGTCCGCTATACATTGCCTTTGGTAAGGTTGATGTGAGTTTTTCAGTGTCAAACAATGTTATATTTCCACCACTTCATGTATCACGTTATTCTCTCCGCCAATGGTATAAGATGGCTCAACTGTATTTCATTTCCAGACCGATGCAGCTATGGATAGAGGGTGATCTAAATCCTTTCGTACGCCTGACTACAAAGAAAATATTCTACAGACTGTTGGAGATGATCCAGTTATCAGCACACATCATAATTCTGCTTGGAGTGTACTTCAAAACAGCTCCTGTATACGTATCATTTTCACCGTTTGCAGGGTCTTTCGCCCTCTATAAGTCAACACTGGAGAACGATGGTTTATTGCACAAACTGCCCATTCGTTGTTTGTCTCTTCGTTTCTAGTTTGCGGATTAGGCAATATTTGGAAGAGATGGAATAACAAACTTGCGCAATCAGCATTTGTGGGCTGATCGGAATCCCCATGGTATAATACAGGTTTGACACACGCATCAATTTAGGATTAATATGTGTGCTGGAATTGTAGGCGACTGTCTGGTAGGTCCATATGCTTTCGCAGAACGTCTTACAAGAGCTTTATGCAGGGGCATTATTTCTAAAAGACCAGCTGAAGGTTATACCGCATGTGGTATATTCATGACGGGGCTCCAGCACATTTTAATCACTTTGTTCGCGATGAACTGGCTAACACCTACCATCATTGATGCACAAGTACGACAGGACCGGTTCCATGGCCTGCACGTTCTCGCGAGCTCAATTCTTCAGAGTTTTTATTCGCGGGGATACATAAAACAATTGCAACAGACATTAATAATGCAGGGATGCTTCATCAACGTGTTATGGCGGCCTACGGAATCATGCGACATCTTGTGTATGTATTTGAAATTTCTCCCAATCAATAATCAGACATGCGCATGCGTGTGTGAATAAACAAACGGAGGGCATTTTGAATATTTATTATTATTTTAGACATATGATTATATGGATATTTTACCTTGTTTTGGAGTTAGAAACCGACCCCCAATATTTATACAAGTAATTTTAGATTGTATCTTGAAATATACATTTAATAGCGTCTATCGTAAAATTGAATCTCAGTAACACAAAAACAAAGGATTTGCGGACATATGTTTATATAGAATTCTGTCCTTATGTTTGTATGGGTAAAGCGACCCCAGTGTTTGTAAAAGTATTTTAATACGCTCTGTATATTTCTTTGAATGTTATTTATTTTAGGGGATACCCATATTTGCGTAGACAAGTTTATTTTTCTCTACGTTCTGAATAAATCTTATTAAATAAAAAGTCTACTTCCGGCTGGATTTGAAACTGCGCTCCCTCTTCCACTTTGCAAAAGATACTATATATTATTTCACGACAGCCCTTTTAAAAAACTGCGGATCATCAGACTTTACTTATAAAGATTGAAACAAAAGATGAAAAGAAATTTACACATTTTTGACGGGCCGTATTGTTTCATTTTTTGAAGTAAATTCTGATGACCCACAGTCCTTTAAAAGGGCTGTGGTGAAATAATTTATTACATGGAACTGTAAAAACTGTAAAGTGTTCTGTTTTTATTTAATATATATATATATATATATATATATATATATATATATATATATATATATATATATATATATATATATATATAAATATATAGATAGATAGATAGATAGATAGATTAAATTACTATATTTATAGCGTGTAGAGTGTTCACTATCAGAGAGAGAGTATTTATAAATGCATCGTAACTGTCAGTTTCACGCTTAAATGCGATCTTCGGTGCTGTATATATATATATATATATATATATATATATATATATATTAGGTTGGTGCAAAAATAATGACGTATTAATGGTGTTTTTTGACGTATTTGTTAATGTCAGACAACGACATTATTACGTCATTATTTTTGCACCAAACTAATATATATATATATATATATATATATATATATATATATATATATATATATATATATATATATATATATGCATGAATTGTTTTCAGTGTATTACTAATGATGTGTCTCAAGGTCGGAGAGGCATGTGATCGAAAAGCCGTACGACTCTCGGGTAATAAAGCACATGTCGTTAAATGAAACTTCGCAGAGAAAACACTCGACTGAATGCATTGATAATCAGAGATTTCATTATTATTTTGTTTACTCGAGCCAATCCATTTATTCAATCATGAAACACAAAAACAAGAGTAAAAACCATGACATACAGATTGGGACAGTCATGGA
>OZ010573.1:132566317-132588817 GCA_963932145.1 Acanthosepion lycidas | reverse complement strand
CGGAAGGGGAAGTGTGCAGCTATTTACAAAATCTTCAGAAGATGCATATAGCTGCCATGTATAAAATGAACTGATGGCATATTTATATAAAAAAAAGGTTCTTCAATGAGAGGAGAATGTATAAAAGTTTAATCAATGAAAATATTAAGACGTTAGTAATATTAAAATCCGTTGTGATATCAGAAAAAACAAAGTAGCAGGACTATATGGATAATAGATACGCTAACAGCTTTAAAAGATTTCCGGTTTGATAAGTTTACCGAAATGATAAATGAAATATACGACAGTCGTGAAATACTGGATAACCTCAGTCAATCAATCTTCACAGCTCTGCTGATTAAACGAGATGAAAATGAATGAGAACAAAAGAAAAAATAAAAATTAAATTGATGAGATACAAAACTAAACTAAACAATATATTTGCATTCTAATGCTAGTATGAAACACTATACTAAACAATGAGCTAGTATATATGACTTTATCAAGTCTGCTAAAGGAAAGATTTTCATGATCAGAGGGAATAAGGAAAACCCAGAAAGACATATATATATATATATATACATATATATATATATATATATATGTGTGTGTGTGTGTGTGTGTGTGTGTGTGTTGAATAAATCGCACAGGCATTTGATAAAATGCGACGCGAACATTTCTTTTAAATATTAGATAAATTTTATTAACATTGCAAAGATATCAGCGTTAGTCCAATCTTTTTAGCGCGAATGGGCTGCATACGTATGGAGAACGTCTTTAGTGAATCAACAATAATTAAAAGACGAGTACGACATTGATTTCTTTTCTCATTGGATTTTTTTTAAATCTGTGTACTGAGACTTACCTGGATCTATTATCAGAATATATAACTAACATAACACAAATATTATGCCGTTGAAACCGCTAATGCCATAGCCTTAGAATAAACTCATAGCTATGAGACAAAGTGTCAATACACGTGTCAAAACTGATAGTCAAGAAAATCCAAAATGCTGCCTATCAATGAGGTCTCAATCAATAAGATGAGGACTAAGAAATGAGAAATTATCCCAAGACACAAAGAAAAGAGGCATCCAAAATCTATATATTATCTCAACTCCAATATGATAGTGTTTGTTTAGCTTTTCATAATTGAAGAGACATGGAATATAGCTACTTTTTAAGTTTGGTTTGTTTTACGTCATATCAACATCAATGGGTTATTTAATGCCGGCAAAACTTTTATTGCTGGTAATATATTTTACAAAAATGTATAGCTAAATGTATTGCTGGTAATATTTTTTTTTCGAAAAATGTATTGTAGGTAATATTTTTTTCTTCAAAAATTCATTGCTGGTGTTAAATCCCATTTTTACATTTTCATAGTTTTTTGACCCCATTTTGGGCGTTAACTATTTGCCCATATTTGGGACCCTAACAGGTGTTACCAACCCGGTTCAAGGTGGACCTTGGAACACCAGCAATTAAGATGCAGCTACACCCTTCTCAAAACCGCGTGAACAGAGGCCTTGCTGTTGGATGCAGTTTATTGTCATTCCCAGGGCGGAATATGGCTAAAAAGACACTGAGAAGAACATAGATAGATCATAAAAAAACGAGGAAGATTTAAAAAGACAAGGAAAACGGTTAGAAATCAGAATAATAATAAATCAAGATGTTTTGGACACATAATGAGGAAAGCTAGTCTTGACTGTATTGAAAAACCTAGAATCAAGACGAAACTATGATTAAAATCTTTAGGGATAATAAATGAATATATTGTCGAACAAAAATTACAAAGTATGCAGAGGAGGTAATATTAAATTAGACCAGCAACAGAGTGGAAGTTGTGAAGGGCTATGATCACCCACTTGAAGAAGTATGGTGTAGGAAATAAAAAGAAAAAGAAGAGAACTGAGATAGATAATGCGGAGGTCGAAAGATAGCCTTGAACAGTGTGAAAAAGATAAACCAATATATAGGACTGTATAGAGATCTTTTATGGCCTCGGAAGACAAATGTACATAGGATAAATAAACAATATAGACAGAGAAAAATAAAATAGAATGTTAGAGACAGCAGTCCGAACTTGTTTGAATTCGAACAACTGCAGGAACGAGTCCGTATTTTATTCTTGCGGTTTCAACCTGACTATTTATTTTAAGCAGCCCGAAGTCTGTGTATCGAGAATAGGAAATGTAACTCATGAAAACACAAAACGTTTGCGCAACGCTTTATTTTAATTTTTTATTTTATTTTTTGTATCAGAGACTCAGGATTCTCCAATTCCACTGCAGAATGCAAGAAATATAAATAATAATAAAAAAAAAAGAATGTAAAATACATCATTTCTTAACGAAAATCCTGCTCGAAGAACGAAATCCTTTTCTTAAAATAAAAAGGAATACAAAAAATATTTAGTTTGGTTTTCTAATTCTATTTTAGTTTATCATTCTATCTGAACCTGTTTTTTGTCGTTTTCTTGGTTTCCATTGAATACATCCCACTATAAATATATATATATATATATATATATATATATATATATATATATATATATATATATATAAAAACATATTTATATACGTACAATATAATTGGAGGAAATTGAATATATTTCGATTTACCGAAGAGTAAACTTGGTGGTAATAAAAATGAATTACAGTAAATTATAAATCATAATATATAACAATCAATAGAACCAAAAGTTAAAAAAAAAATAAGTGGTACCTCAACAGTAGTCTGGCCAGATATACTGTATAGGCTGCTTGGTTATGAGCAAAATCCTGTACTGTCAGAACCAAAATATTCCACATATGGGGAATATTCTCCTCCAATATAATTATTTTACTTCCCTCACACCTGTTGAGGCAATAAACTAAGCTGTTGGTGGGCTGTCTAAAAGAGATAGGTATTGTTCTATTATGCCCAATATATAATATAAAACAGATTTAATGTTCATACCTTTCTGGAAATGACGATAAACTTGTGTAGAATCTTCATTTAGATGGAACAGATCATTGCGTTTCTACTGCAGAAGTAGCTGCGATTAGGAAGAATTAATAGAATTAATATGTATATTTTCGTATAGATTGGACATATTAAACGCTACACATTCTTGAAGAAAATCAAAATATGGCCTCGGAAATGAGGGCATTTACAATAGGTTCTAGGAAGTGCTTTTTATTACTTCCGCGAAGGTGAACCTCAGCGAGTCCGTGATACACTGGTTTATATCTATACTGGTGTTTAATCCAGGTAAAGCAGAACATGAAATCTAAAATGCAACATGGCATGAGTCGCACCAGAGTGGGTACTAAATATTCGAGTTTTACTCACGAACCAAAATATTAGCAAGTGACCGACCAAAATATGGAATAACTTTTTATTTTATCATTTGCCACTTTACAGAATACTCGAATCTCTTTCCATCTCTCTCTCTCTCTCTCTCTCTATATATATATATATATATATATATGTGTGTGTGTGTGTGTGTGTGTGTAAATTGTATAATGTGTATAATTATTATATATATCAACATACAGTATTTAACGTCAACAAATCCCAGTCGGATGAAACGCATCATAAAAAAACTTTTCTTATATATATATATATATATATATATATATATATATATGTATATATATATATATATATATATATATAAGGTTGGTGCAAAAATAATGACGTAATAATGTCGTTTTTTGACGTTAAAAAATACTTAAAAAACGACATTATTACGTCATTATTTTTGCACCAACCTAATATATATATATGCGTGTGTGTGTAAAGTTAATATATATATATATATATATATATATATATATATATATATATTTATATATATATATATGTAATAACTTTACACACACACAGATATATATATATATATATATATATATATATATATATATATATACATATATATATATATATCTGTGTGTGCGTAAAGTTATTATATATATATATATATATATATATATATATATATATATATATATATATATATATATATATGAATGATGTTTTACTAAAGGTTAAAATGAACGTGTACTGGTCAGTAAAACGGGCATCACTATGCTATGGTGAAGAATCTTGTACTCTGTACCGACGACACAAATATACTTCATACCTTCCACATGCATTCCCTATGTACGATCAAAAACAGAAAAATGGGTGATGTCATTAGAAACAGTGACGTTCTGACTAAATGAAAAATGATAGGTATTAAAGGCATACTAATGAATATCAAACTCAGGTGGACACAACATCTTCCGAGTATGTGCGTTAGCAGACATTTGAAACAACTTCTCTTTGGCCAGCTTCTAACAAGCACGTCAGTTGGAAGGCTTATCCTACATTACAAAGAGAAACTCAAAGGCAATTTGAAGCGATGCAGCACCTTCTTTTCTTTCTGGTAAAGCGTTAGCAAGTAGTATCTTATGACTGTCTTGCTTCTCAGCTGTAGTAACGTTTGAGTGAGGCCGACTTGTGCATTGGGATCAACTCCGTTTGCAGCCACCTGCTTCCATCAATGTTTGCCTCATCTGGAACTGTGGTTTAGTAAAGCAAGCCTTGATCTCCACTCGCAGAAACAATTGTTCCTCAACCACTCGAACAAAATGCCTCAACCACATGTTCCATCTGTCTAAAAGTTTGTCAAACACCTGCAGTCTTTGAGAGTCTCATGCCTGTCCATAAAATTTGAGTTCTTTTAATTTGCCTTCATTTGTCATTCGCGACAAGAGAGTCCACCATATATGTATAAAAAGTTAACGAGAGAAATGCACTGATGACGTTAAAGACTTCTCGTCTACTGTGTTTTCTCTGACGTGGCATTTCGATTTTATAGTCAAAATTTCTTTTTCATGTGGCATAAAAAAATTATACTACGTTACATTGTGTCAGAAGCGCGGGTGTGCGGGTGATGCAATGTATAGCTTATCAGAATGAGAAATTTGAGATCTGTGTTCGAATTCCATTCAGGTTTGTTACATTCATTTACCCATAAATAGCATTTGGTAAGGTATGAATTCATCTCCCCCAGCGTTAGGTTAAATAGTCTGAATTCTCTCTGGAAAAATCATTCTTAATCTCAAGAAATTGTTAATAAAATTAGTAACTGGCAATCCCCCCCCCAAAAAAAACCCAAAAAACAAATAACTATTCTTACATTCCAAAATATATTTTCGATTTAAGTGTAGATAATCTATAAAAATCAATTAATGCAGCAAGTAGTAATGATTAACGTGATCTATAGTGTAAGATGGACTTATACCCTTATCAAGGATAATCATTATCTTAATTTATCTGCCAAATCTGTTTACGATATATACGATCAATGCTCTACACAACTAACTGCATTGTAACTCTAAGCAACATATTTCCTTATCAGTGCTATACAATCGATTAACACAACCTAAGTAGTTTAGCTGCTTGCGGATTCCTCCCACACCTACTTTCCTCAATACCTCTTGTGAGTATTTACTTTTCCAAGCCATCCTTCATCTTCATATGTCCTAGAAATTCCAGATGTGTAGTCATTTTTAAGTAACAGTATATTTCTAGTTGGTTATCCCCTCACAGATGAGGAAGAGACTTGAAGCAACAGAAATGAGTTTCTGCAGAAGAATGTTAAATTCTTCGTAGATTTTTTAGACATTTAGATTTATATCAAACTTTAACCCCCAAATATGCCCTTTAAAGTATTGCGAAATAACAACTTCTAAGAATTTGAGTGAAACCTGCTCTCATGGACATGATTTATTATTTTATTGTTTGCTGTATCTTCTCCCTTTTAAGTCGGTCTTCTCCCTCACCCCTTACCCATCTATATCTAGAGATAAAATACGTTAAGTTAAGCGGCTTCTAGCCTACACAGAGTGGGGTTAAGGATAAGGAATTGAAATGGTACATCTAACTCACTCAAAATTTCTCTCCCACCTCACTTCCTCGCTTCGTTAATTTTACATATGCTTGGTGCGGTCCGTCAAAAATGTGTAAGTTTCTTTTCATTTTTCATTTCAATTTTTGGAAGTAAAGTCTGATGATCCAGATCCCTTTAAAAGGGTTGTGGTGAAATAACGGACGTAAGTTCACACAAATATATATCCCTTCAGGAACGGAAAGCTTGTATAGATATTATAAAATTAAACTTATTCAGACATCACGAGGTTGTCAAACACCTTTGATGATGTGTTTCATTATATCCATTGTCTTTGGACTTCAACAAGATTCTCCAATTTGAAATAGCACTTTAAAATACTCTTACGTTCCTCAAACGACAAACGTACGTTCGCCATTTTGTAGATGTCACTTGCTGATATTACGGCAAACAGCGATATCGCAATTTGGGGAAACAGGTAAGGACAAGTTTTTTCTTTCCCTGAAGAGTGTATATATTTTTGAGCGAACTCTGTATGTATGTGTGTATGTATGTATTTATGTATGTATCTATGCGTGTGCATATATATATATATATATATATATATATATATATATATATATATATATAGAGAGAGAGAGAGAGAGAGAGAGAGAGAGAGAGAGAGAATGAGGGAAAGAGAGAAAGAATAAAATATGGAACAAACTGGAATTTTTTTTTTAAATATAATCATTTTGTGCTGATTTTAATGAGAATTTTAGACAAATGGGTCACTCAACTGTCATATATAATAACAGAAAAAAAAATAATATCTATAATAGAATTAAGCAAATAACTGCCTGCACACCCGTCCACATAAGTCGAAATTTAGCTATACATAGGAATGTTTTTCTCTAACCACAGAATTTAACCCAACACTAGGAACCAATAATAAACACAGGTACGGATATCGCCAACTGACGAAAAACTTACAATATAATACACAATATACAAGCAAACCCTTTTCTCGTCTACCAACTTCAGGAATTAAGCATACGGTCACTCCTAGGCGCAATTCAACATATCCACAAAATCCATATATCCGTGGGTAAGCATCACGCGCACAGAGGCGCACACAGGCGTGCACACGCAAGGCAAAAACAGATGAAACAGATTCAGCCAGTGAAAACAAAAACAAAACAAAAAAAAACAAGTCGCCCCCTTAAGTTAAGGCTTCAAGAACATAAGAAATCTGTAACATGGGAAGAAGAAAAATAAGGCGTGGCTGACTACATATGGAAACGGGAGATCACCGCCCTCTATGGGATCAGGTTGAGATCATAGACAAGGAACGCCATTGGAAAATTCGTAAACTTAAGGAATCAGCACATATGCTAGGCCACAAAAATCTCCTCAGCCAACCAAGCATAGAAATGAATACAATATGGGAACCAGTAATAAGGAGTGCCAGAGAAAAGCGATAATAACAAAAAAAAGTTGCAATATGAGCACTGGTAAAAACATATATTGATAAAAACAAAATATTGCAATATGAGCACTGGTAAAAAATGGTTGCTGAAGATATTAGGTTTATAATACCCAGAAATTCATACACTGACGTCCTCAAAGACACATGGCATTGTGAATAAAGGCGTTAGTTAGATCCAGTGATAGGACCCAAAGAGAGTAAGTTCAATACCTGGTTAAGGCAGTGGAGAATTTGGAGAGTAGAATTAACAGGAGATAACTGATAACTGACGTCCATTAGACATGATACCTGGAACTAAAACAGTCTACCCCAGTAAGCGAAATAAAATTTTCAGTTCGACATTCCAAACGCCTGAAGAAGACCGGAGCGTACACCGTTGTAACAAATATGGCGACAAAGATGAGGACAATCCGAATAATTAAACCATTTAAATTTATTCATTTATTATTGAAGACCGCTTAAAACTACTGCACTGTATATTCAGTATAATTTCTATTTGATGGTTTTATTTGATAGCACAATTATTTGATAATAACTTGTTTATGCCATGCTTCTTCTCCATATGAAATTTGTAAAGATTTAGGCAATTATAAATTTCATAAGGCTTTCACTGATCACCGTAATGAAATTCCAGCGCAACAAATTTGAACGTAAACTTAATTTTTAAACTCATTTTCTCAAGAAACGCTTATGATTGGAAAAAAAATATTTTGAGTCGTCATTTAACATGTCAGAGCCCAACTTTCAAATTATGTGCAATATCACCGTTTTCCCAAGTTAAAATTAATGATTTATTTCTTATTTCCTTCGTCTATGATTCCTTCTGCTGTTGAACTATATTAGAAATAAACTAATCCCGAAAACAGAGACGAAGATTCTTGCCCTTCAGAATGGTATTAATTAAAAAAGAACATTACCATCTTCCGAATTCGAATATGGTTCTCGAATTTTGTCTTTCTTTTTTTTCATTTTGTATACATTTCATGCTCCTGAATTTATTTTCGTTTTTTTTAAAGTTTCTTTTCCATATATATATATATATATATATATATATATATATATATATATATATATATATATATATATATATATATCCTCAAATAATATTTACGAGAACATCTAAGACAAAAATCTTTTCTCACTAAATTTTATATAAATCGACTCCCACATGAAAATTATTGATAGACGGGATTCACAATATCTTTAGTCGTAGAAGAGGCAAATAAAAAATGTATTCTGTTCGACTTACAACCAAAATAAATAAGAGAGTCGATATAACATCGTCATTTAATTTCTTTATATAACCCAACTAAAATGCGTCGTAATAGGATATTGTCTTTTGATATTTTTCATGAATCTATATTTGTTTTAGAAATTGTTTTGCAAAAGATAAAATAAATTTTCTTGATTTTCTTTTTCTTTATTTGCGCAAGTAGATTTCTGTTTTAATTTAAAATTTCGGAAGATAAATTAGTTTTATTGATGTTATCTTGGATGAAAGTGTCAAGCATTACAAGATGATTGGGATTCTATGCAATTCTAACGAAGATTTCTTTGACATCGTGTTGTTATTGTGTCTCTCTAACTGGTCAATGTTAGAGAAAATGTACTCTGTCTACATAACTATGCACACGCATACAAGCACACACCGTCTTTGTTTTGATGTCGGTCTTCCGCGTTGATTAAAATTTCGACTATTGTTAAAAATATAAAAAGTATGCGATTTTTGTTTCTAAAGCAATGATGGCGAAACACCAATCGTGATACGGTAATTGTAATGGCGAGTTTTAAACAGCGATTACAAGACGGCAAAATAATATGGTACATTTGAATATGGTTCTATAGTACCACTGCCAAGAACATGTACGTAACAAAGAATTATATATAATGTAGGAACTATAATTAAACTGATACACACAATCAGAAATAAACCTTATGCATTTGGGAGTAAAATAATGAGGAAAGAGAGCCTGAAAACTTAACACTCACAAGAAGGCAAGAGAAGCAAGGGGAGAAGCAATTAACCTTCTTGCGAATGTTTGAGATGAATGGTACTAATGCGATGAAGAAACGTTAGAATATATGTAGGATGACATAAGTCAACAAGCTGTAGAATAAAACATGCAGCAAGAATCTATTCTTCATAAATACGTTAGAGCCACTGCCGACTGATAATATCTAAATGAACTGTGGAAAAGAAATTGGATGACGCGTTTCGTCCATTAGTACTTCAGTGGAATAAATAAAATTAAAAGTTTAACATTTCAGCGTCCACTTTTCTTAAAAATTTGTGTTGGAGACATACCTCGCCGAAGTAAAAGAGAAGGCGAATTGTCTGTACATGTGCTTGTAGGCATCATGGACGTGCGAGGCAAACGCCATCAAATCAATATTCAAGTGACACAGCGCATGCGTTATCGGCGAGAACGAGGCTAACACAAGGTTTCTTGCCTGAAACTGAGGAAGGATAAAAAGAGCTGACTTTTTGTTTGAAGACAGTTTTTTTCTTTGAGACAAGTGAAGGTTACACCCATGTTCCAGGGAAAGTGCGATAATACTGTAGTTTACGGTGTGCAGAAAACAGAGTCCCAAGCGAAGCATTATTCCATTTTCCACGTTAGCTGTCAGCAGGAACAGATTCGACTGGAAATTTATTTTTCCTAACACCCAATTTTCGTTGAAATCACACAACATTATTTCAGTTCAATGAAATCCTAAAGAAGGAAATTCGTCACAGAATATATTTTTTTCAAATTTGCTATTGATTTCCATAATAAATGCTATAAAGGAAATTCGATATCACTGTAAATGCTATAATGTATAGAGATTTTATTAAACCTGTTAAGTAAAAAATATAAAAGAAAATAGAATCCTCATCTGTGAGGAAATGGTTACCATATTATTTCATAGACAATTAGTTCAGAAAAGATTCCCATTTTCATGAAATTAGTCTTCCATACTAAATCATGGCTTACAGCCATATCACGTTGAAACGACTGGTCTTTTCCGATTACTGCATGTAAGCAGCGTCAATATATATATATATATATATATATATATATCAACACCAAGATGGTTGACCGATTGAAAATAGTATGTGCTGTAAGTTTTTGATGTCCGTCTGGTGTAATGAATAACGGCTTATTTACATTATTCGGACTATTGTCCTCATCTTTGTCGCCATATTTATTACAACATTTCAGCCGTTGTACGCTCCGGCCTTCTTCAGGTGATTGGAATGTCGAACTTAAGCCTTTATTTCGCTCACTAGGGTAAACTGTTCTATTTCCACGTGCCATGTTTAATGAATGTCAGTTGTTAGTTATCTCCTGTTAATTTCCCTCTGAAAGCTTTCCACTTTTTAATCCACTGCCTTAACCAGGTATTGAACTCACACTCTTTGGGTCCTGTCATTGGATCTAAACAACGCCTTTATCCACTGTGCCATGTGTCCTTGAGGACATCTGTCTCTGAATATCTGGGTATTATATAACTAATGTCTTCAGCAACCGTTTTTTACCAGTGATCATATTGCAATTTTTTGTTGTTATCAATGATATTTTTACCTGTGCTCATATTATAACTTTTGTTGTTATTATCGCTTTTCTCTGGTACTCCTTATTACTGGTTCTTATATTGTATTCATTTCTATGATTGGTTGACTCAGGAGATTATTTTGGCCTAGCTTATGTGCTGATTCCTTAAGTTTACGAATTTTCCAATGGTGTTTCTTGTCTATGAATTAACTTGATCCCACAGTAGGCGGTGATCTCTCTTCTCCATATGTAGTCAGCCACGCCTGATTTTTCCACTTTCCCTCGTGTTAAAGCTTTCTGGTGTTCTTGAAGCCTTACTTTAAGGGGGCGGCCTGTCTCCCCTTTATATTTCTTTCCGCAGCTGCACGGGTTAGTGTTCACACAGTCTTTAGTCATGTTCTCCTCTATGAAGAGTCTTACTTTGGAGAGATATGTGCGAAGAGTCGTCAAGCTTTTGAAGGTTGTCCTGATGTTATAGGGACCGCAGATTCTTTGTATTTTCTCTGATAACCCCTTCACATGAGGCATATGTTCATAAGACGCAATAAAACAAATGAATCAATCTATCCATCCATGAAACCTAAAGCCGAAAAAAGCTTTTTGAAAAAAAATGCCGCCACTTGAAGCCAATAACAACAACAACAAACATCAGTTATAGATTTAGTTTGTAGAGACGATAATGTTATAATCTCGATATTAACATTTGATATTGCAAAAAAAAAAAAACCGGAAATGATCGGAAGGCATGTCAAATCAGTCTCAGAAAGAGTGATAAAATTGAAATTAAGAATTTAGACTACTTACATTGTTCGGACTGTTGTCCTTATATTCGTTGCCATTTCCAAAGACACATGAGTCAATAGATAAAAGCGTAGGTTGAAAGCCAAGTTATTTCACCCAAAGAGTTATGAGTTCAATATATGATTACAGCATAGGTGAACAAAAACTGGTAGAGTTGAATTAAAGAGAGATACCTGATCCCGAAACATCCGGAAGAGGCATGGCACATGGAACTAGAACAAGCTATTCGGTGGA
Organism: Acanthosepion lycidas; assembly: GCA_963932145.1. Lineage (NCBI taxonomy): Eukaryota > Metazoa > Mollusca > Cephalopoda > Sepiida > Sepiidae > Acanthosepion > Acanthosepion lycidas. The sequence goes on along the minus strand of OZ010573.1, from coordinate 132,576,915 downwards.
CGAAATAAGAAATTTCAGTTCGAAATTCCAATTACCTGAAGAAGTCCGGAGCGTACAAAGGGCGAAACGTTGTGAATATCACAACGAAGTTAAGGGAAACAGTCAGAACAATGTCAATACTTACAATACATCATCTCAGAAAGATACTGAACTTAAACGTCCAAATTTCTTGAAAAACTGTTTGAGAAAGATAGCTTAGAAATTTCAACCAACAATAACACTAAATGTTCAGACATCGAATACCGAATGTTCACTTGATGGAAAAGTTTAACGTCACCTTTACAATTGCCATAATCTTGGTATTTTATTAGAGTGAGCTAAGTTCAGTAAATCGATGATATTTGTTACGCCATAGACTAAAGGAGTTATTCGCGTAAATGATTACCATTGAATTAAGTTCAATTCTTACCAAATGTTTGTTTCTATGCACTGCAAAAGTAAGGTTAATAAATCTGACTTGTTTTCACAGATATTTCCTACATTCAGCGGGGCGGGTGGTATTACGTTATTGGCAAGAAATGTTACTCTCCACTGTCATCAAACCTGAATTTTTTTTTCGAAGCTAACTTTTACTCACGTGTGTCTTACCGTTGTCGAGAAGAACAATTTTTAAACATGTCATTTAGTGGTTAGACGTTATTTCATTCTTATAAAATAATAAAAATAACCTTTCTAATATATATATATATATATATATATATATATATATATATATATATATATATATATATAGAGAGAGAGAGAGAGAGAGAGAGAGGGAGAGAATGTAGTAAGCGTGTCATGTATTATAAGGATTCAAACACATACATAAGCTTAAAGAACATTTAAGTTGTTTATGATGATATTTTTTGTACATTTGGATTCATAGCTGGCAATTTGTTGGTTTCTTTTCAAATTCTAACCCATTGATGCTAATATAAAATCGAAACGATATATAAATGTCAAAACGTCAAATTTAAAGAAACAGATGGAAATATTGTTTACTGAAACTCAAAAGCAACTATAAAGAGGTCGATATCCAATAATCTTTTAGAATTTTCATCCTAATCCTTGTTATTGCACCATCCGACTTTCCTTATTGTGAAGATAGTCAGGACATTTTGCATGCAGATTTTTATTGAATCTCATTCTTTACTTTTATTTTTTTGTCCCGTGCAGGACTTTCAGAATTTAGAAAAGACAAGCGATGCAAATATAAGAGATAAAATGTCGGGTTCAATTTTCTTTTATGATTTTTATCCCACAGAAATACTGGAGAATATGCCGGCTAAAAATTGATGAAGGAAAAAAATAATGAGCAAACGAATCGAGAATAATTAGTGAATAGTAATAATTTTAATTTCCAACGGCACCAACGCAAATGAAGAGTTAAAATAAACAATATTTTCTGGTGATAAAACGTAATTTTAGCGACAGGGAATATGAAAACCCCCTTCCGAGTTCAAATACCTGCCTAGGTAGTTTTTTTTAAATTTCACTAAAATAGACTTGGGAAAGATATTAATCTTTATTTTCTCCAAATTATTAAACGTTAAATGTGCGTAGTATTCTGGTTTTGCGAACTTTTGATGACAGCCAATCTAGGAGAAGGACAACGTGAAGAAGACCGGAGGAAACCTCTACCATATGGCAATCCAAGATAATAACATCTGAATGTGGAGAGCTATCATTGGCTACGACTAGACTAGGTTGTGACGAAAGGTGGTTATTGTAAGTGCCACGTACGATGAAGTTTAGATGTCTGATAGCCGCTAGACATGAAGGAAATTTACACACACGTTTCTTCTCACATACGCGCATTAACAGTAAACTAACGTTTTAATGCAATGGGGTCTCAATTCATATCTCCTACATAATTATAAGTCTTGAATGTTATCTTATTTATCTTTTATATTGACTGTGGTTAAAACAGCTATTTCTAGGTGTTGCATATTAATGATCCAAAAGCCGCATGTGTCTCATGAACCGCGGTTTGGCCACCTCTGATATAAATAGATATAAACAGACTGAAAGATAAATATATGAACAGACTAATATATATATATATATATATATATATATATATATATATATATATATATATATATATAAAGAGAGAGAAAATGACATATATAGACAGATAAGAACAAACTGAGATAGGTAGATTGAGAGAGAGATAAATATGAACAGAAAGCAATAGATAGATAGACATAGAGACGATAGATATAAACAAACTGCGATATATATATATATATATATATATATATATATATAGATAGATAGATAGATAGATAGATAGATAGATAGATAGATGGTACTTAGAGCATATATTCGTTTTATAATAGGGCAAAATCACAGTTATGAAAGCTCAATCTAACAGCAATCTAAGCTTCATAGATCCTACACTCGTATGCTGAGACCTATACTTAACATCTCTTGGCAATAACACCCAACTAAATTGCAGCTATCTGGAAACATCCCTAATATTTCTACAAGCTTCTACAAATTCAGAATGCCCTTTGTAGGAAAAGAGTGGCGAGCAAATAAAGAACTCCATAGTGATCTACTGCTCTGAACACCTAACCATGTTGCAAGACATGTTGGCCGCTCAGCAACCACCTACATGTACCAGCCATCTTATGATACTGAAGATGCAGGGACGTTATTGATGGAGTTATACATTCATGAATATATTTGTCACGCGGCATCATATATATATATATATATATATATATATATATATATATATATATATATATATATATATATATATATATGCATGTTTCATTAAAAACGACAGACAAGTTACTACGGTTAAGCTTCTTATTCAATTTTTCTTGTGTTCGCACAAGATCTTTCTTCTGGGGACACAGAATGTGTAGAAACTGTCCAAATGATCTATAATTCCGAGCGCTTTCGGCTATACTTTTAGTCATTATCACGGATGATTTTATTTTTTTTTCAGTTTAATTGAGTGTGTGCTACACATTCGAAACATATCAAGGTAGAAAAACGTGCTAAATGTATGAGCCACATACCATAATGTTTAAGTGTTTGATAGCCGCAAGACATGTACTAAATTTACACGTAAGTTTTTTGCTCGATTAACATTAGCTTTAAATTTACGCCTTCATTCAATGGATCTCACTTCAGACCCAGTAAATAATTATAAACCTTGATTTTTTTTTATTTATCTTTTATATTAAATTTGATGAAAAAAGTCTCTCAGGCAACATATTTTCTCGAGCCGTATATTAAAGTTCAAAGAGCAGCGTGTGTTTCGCTAATCGCGGTTTGGCCACCCTTTGTCTAGATAAATCCCCTCATCATTAACTTTAAACACCTCTGTCGAGTTATGAACCTCAGAATCAGCACTCTTATTGTTTCTGTATATAACATTTTGTTTTTTTTTCAATATATTTTTCATTCAGGAGTGTCGTTTCCTAGTACTATGGCTTTCCAAGGCTAGATAATCTAGTCTACTCTGTTTTTTAACTCACATCTGAGGGAAAAGAGACTTAGACTTCGCGAATGTGTGCGTTTCAACGTAAACGTAACGAAGTCGGCCGAAATTTTAACTCGGTGTGCTGATTACAATCCGAGCGCTGATAACGCTACACTTCACGCATAGCCTATTACACAAATAAGGGGTTGATAAAAGACAGCCAAAACATGCGTCGATTTGCTGTGAATTATTTGATGCATACAGGATTTCAACCGTATGACGATAAACTACATCAGCATCCTGTGTAAGACGATAAACTACGTTCAACAGCAAGGCCTCTGATCAGGCGGTTTTGAGGAGCGTGGAACCACCTCTTAATTGCTGGTGTTCCCCAGGTCCACACTGACCCAGGGTGGTAGCATCTGTTAGAGTCCCAGCTATTGGTAAATGTTTCACCCCAAACTGTGGTCAAAACACTATGAAAGTGTAAAAATAGGTTTTAGTACCAGCAATACATTTTTGTAAAAAATTATTTCCACCAATGAATTTTTGAGGGAAAAATATTACCAGCATTACATTTTCCATTAAAATCATTTTTGAAGGAAAAACCTATTACCAGCAATACATTATTGAAAAAAATATTACCAGCAATATATTTTTTGAAAAAAATATGACACGCAATACGTTTTTGAAGAAAAAAATATTACCAGCAATATATTAAAAAAATATTAACAGTAATTTGATAAAAATATTGCCAGCAATATATATATATATTTTAAATATTACACGCGATATGTTTTTGAAGAAAAAAATATTACCAGCAATATATTAAAAAATATTAACAGTAATACTGTTTTGATAAAAATATTGCCAGCAATATATTTTTAGAAAAAAAATATTACCTGCAATACATTTACCAGCAATACATTTTTGAAGGAAAAAATCTTATTACCAGCAATATAATTTTGAAAAAAAATTGTTACCAACAATATATTTTTGAAAAAAAATTGTTACCAACAATATATTTTTGAAAAAAAAATTTACTCGCAATACGTTTTTGAAGAAGAAAATATATTACCAGCAATATATTTTTTGGAAAAAAAAAATAATAACAAGCAATATATTTTTTGGAAAAAAATATTGCCAGCAATACATTTTTTGGAAAAACATATTACCAGTAATAAAAATCTCGTCGGCATTAAATAACCCATTAAGGTCGATATTCTGTAAAACAAAAGAAACCAAATCAAATCTTATATGAAAACATGTGTTAATGCGCTGTAGATTATTTGATGTTCTACAGAATTGCAAACCAAGTTGTTACGTTTTTAGAAATAGGAAATATTGAAATTAAAAATTATTTATATTTCCTCTCCACTTTTTGGACGTTCACCTCACCCAACACCGTTTCTGATTTCATAAAACGGTGGATATTTAATTGAAATATAGTTTCCGGGGATATTTGACGACAAAATAATAAACCAACACGCATCTTGTTCATTAAAACGATGCAGGGTTATTAAATTGCGCAAGAAAAAAGAAATACCTGCTGTTATTTAAAAGCAGAAAGCGAAAGTGGTTTTGTTTTTCTTGCGTATGTCAAGATAGATTTTTAATTAAATCTGAAATACTCCTAAAAGTGTTGAGTAAATAAAAACTACTTTTAATTTCTTTAAGACAATATCCAGACCTCTATTCGCATGTGAAAAAAAGAATAAACGTACAGACATACGCACACACAAACACACATATATATATATAAGTGGACACAGAGGTCAACTCCGAGCGTTGAAAGTCTGTTTCATGGTTGAAAGAAATCTTCAGGACATTTTCGTTAGTGTTGACCTCAGTATCCAAATTTATATTTAAATATGAGCAGTTTAATCATAAATATAGTATGTCTTAAAACTATGTTTTAGTGCGCGCACACACACGTCTTCAGAATAAGTGAATTTTTCATTTCAATATTTTCGCTAATGGAAACTGCAAGTTTATTATCAGATTTCGGAAATTATGACGAGCTTCTAACGTCACCGGATAGTGAAAACCTCGATATATTATAGAATGTCCCGATTCCATAATGACTGGTAATTATTGTTACTTTTGATTAATGAGAATATCTGCTAGAATTTAATTTGTTCGGACTATCGTCCTCGTTTTGGTGCCATATTTACCATAATGTTACGGCCGTTGTACTCTCCAGCCTTCTTCAGGTGGTTCTTTATTTTACTGGGGTAGACTGTTCTTGTTCCACGTATCATGTCTGTCTTCAGTTATCTCTTGTTAATTCCCCTCTCCAATTTCTCCACCGCCTTAACCAGGTATTGAACTCACACTCTTTGGGTCCTCTCACTGGAACTAAGTAACGCCTTTATCCACTGTGCCCTGTGTCCTTGAGGATATCTGTGTATGAATTTATAAACCTAATGTCTTCAGCAACCAATTTTACCAGTGCTCATATTGCAATTTGTTGTGGAGTGATTTCACAGAAGAGCCTTGTAACTGTACTAAGTCGGTCCTAAAATAGGTTCGATGTACAAAACTTTAAGAACTTGATATAATAGGTAATGACGCAGAGTAATCTAGTTGTGGTCGCTGATACTTTAGCATTCGACTAACTGTCGTCCGACATCGACTGACCGACTCGTTACTCTTACTACCCCTACTTATTATAGGTGGGAGAGTCTATAAACTATAGAATAGGTGTGTTTCCCTATAACATAATTTTTGCTGTTATCATCATTTTTTTACCAGAACTCATATTGCAATTTTCTTTGTTATTATTGATTTTCTCTGACGCTCCTTATTACTGGTTCTCATATTGTATTCATTTCTATGCTTGCTTGACTCAGGAGTTTTTGTAGCCTAGCATATGTGCTGATTCCTTAAGTTTACGAATTTTCCAATGATATCCTTTGTCTATGCTTTCAACCTGATCCCACAGAGGGCGGCGATTTCCATTTTCTCTCCATATGTCGTCAGCCACGCCTGATTTTTCCACTTCCCCTCATGTTACAGCTTTTTGGTGTTCTTGAAGCCTTACCTTAAGGGGGCGGCCTGTCCCCTCTTTATATTCCTTTCCGCAGGGAGAACATGACTAAAGACTGTACGCCACCCTGTGCAGAAATATAGACAGATAGCTTATAAAATGTGTAATATTCGGAGACATATTGTTTCGATATTTTTTTTGTTGTTCACAACGAAAACATTTATTGTAATTTTATGTTTCTAAAATCCGTATTGTTGTATAGCACTTAGGTTGGATTCAGAACATTTGCCCAGAAATCTTAACTCATTAGAATCAACAGCATTTTTAAAATTTCCTGAATGACCCCTTTCTACCTAGTCAACCCAATAGACATACATCAATGCATACATCAATAATACCTCCGATACTGTTGTGACCAAGTAAATAGTTAAGTAATAACAAAATCCAGGTTTGCAGATATATCGTATATTAAACAGTAAGTACCCCAGAAGATTATTACACGACTAGTGAGAGTGTATCGTTTGAATCAGTGTTCAATCTATTCACTGTTCACTGTTCCCCCAAGGCCTTCTCTCCTACTAATCATATGGTAGGCGGAAGAGTCTAACATAGACACTTTAGAGAGAGGACACTACAACAGATACAAACATATACACTCAAAGATACACATACATATATACTTTATCATCTGAATCCTACATAGACAAAGTAGAATGTATACAAATTATAAGCACTAATTTAAATTCTCGTGCGTGAACTTTAATTAAAGCGAAATATGTTATATTTATAATCCTATGATTCCTAATTGTTTTTATCCGTTCATTCTATCGTATTAAGTTATATTTGATCTGTATTTTATCTCAATCCATACATGCCTATTACAGATGAATGCTTGCCTAACAGAGTCCACCTGTATTTTTTATCTAAATCTATGCTGAGCAGACTTTATTTACTGTTTCTGAGAGTGAACATAAAATCTGGTGTGATCATTTTGTTTATCAAGTTCAATGCAACCAAGACTTCGGTCACGATGACGAGCAACTTCAGGCTAGCACAACCATGAACAGAGTTTTTATTATAATCTCTTTAATAAAAATAATAATTACTCTACATTTTATTGAGCACTTTTTTAGAAGCAAATGCTACAAACTGTGGATATTTACTCCATCTGACCTTTCTCTCATTTGAATATAAATATATATAAGTGTGTGTGTGTGTGTGTATGGATATGGGTGTGTGTGGGTGGGTGTATTTGTGCGTTCGTGTGTGTGTGTGCAATTGCTTGCAAAAACTAACAGATAATGGAGAAAAAATACACAGGAATAACTGAAGGACCCTGGAAACAATGAAACTACGCACACAACTCATCCTTTACAAATAGTAAGTACGCGAAAAGCACAATGCTATCTAAATATATGTGGCGGGGATTAAAAACAAAAAAACAAGTCATATAAAAATATCATGGAAAATAAAGAAAAAATACATCAGCCAACAACAACCAGTCCAAAAAGTGTAAACTCTGGTTAGAAGAAATATTATCCAAAACAAAATACTAAATAAACGATCGGGCTAATCACAAAATGAAGAAACGAAAACAAATTTTTACTACGCTACTTAAAAATCAAAAATTGAGAACGAAAAATAAAAAATAAAATAAAACAAGTAAAATAAATAGGTAAATAAACTAAGTAAATAATAAACAAATTAACAAATCACGCCCGCCAAAATAATGTACCTACGATACAATAGTCTAACCAGACATGGCCTGACGATTGCGTTTAGCATGAAACATACTGCCCCTTTTTTGTGTTAACTCTCTCTTTCTCTCTCTCGCTATATATATATATATATATATATATATATATATATATATATATATATAGATAGATAGATAGATAGATAGATAGATAGATAGATAGCGAAAAACTATCAACAGTAGTAGTGGACATAAACTTATAAATTATTTTACTTATTTTTGGGCTTTTATTTATGAGACTCATTTTTTTTTTTAAACATTATTTTCTTTCTCGACAATCTGTCATAATAAGAACTAATAATGTTCATTTTCTGTTACTGTGATGATACAGGGCAATGTGGAGTGATGCCGATATCCAAGGGCATTTTTCTAAAAAACGACGGTTTATTCACAAGTGTATCTCTAACGTAACCCGAAGTTGTCATCTTGTGAAGTTCCTTGGAAGTCATTGTAAAATGTTTAAATATAACAAGCATTTTTATTTTTTTTTTATTTCGCTAAAGTTAATCGTCAAAGAATTTATTATATGAATTTAACTTATTAAAAGAAAATTATTTAGTATAAATGGTTGGACTTAAAGGACATACCCTAGATAGATAGAAAAAAAAAGTACAGTTCGCCCGCTACAGTTGTGTGTTCTTTCATCATTACTGCCCAAAACAGCAAATATTATGAATATTAAGCAAAACCTTGGGATTTTTTTTACTATACTTTACCAAATAGATGGCTCAAGATCCATAATGGTAGAGATTTACTGAATGAGTGGTGAATTATGAAAGCAAGAATAGATAGAATCAAGTGAATAATATGTGACAATGTAGAAGTATAAATAGCTATTGACCCTTGATATGATCATTTTAAGTTTCTTGAATGCGTCCATACGGTAGTCTGTTTCCCAAAGTAGAAGTTCTCGACTAAAAGGTACCATTGTGGAACATCCAGCTTACAATATTTTCACACAAAATGTCCCTACAATACAAGGCCCCAGAACACCTTAACGTAGAGGGTTGGGAAATGTGTTTGTCGAGTAGGCGTAATAGAAGCAAGTGATTACATATGGAATTATATAAATAGTTACATTTAGATAGTTGCTTATTTTCCCATGATGAGTGCTGCCAGTTCTTCGATTGTTGCGTGCCTTTAAAAAAATGTATTAAAAAAAATTATAATGATTTTCATAATTATTTAATCGGATATTTTTTCTCGTCTACGTTTTTAGCATTTCGGCCGTTGGGCCATGCTCATGAAAATTTTAAAAATTAATGACAACTCCTCATCAAAGAAATTAAGTCAAAAAATAATATATTACTGCGTGATTTTTTTTTTTTTTAAGTTATTACTACGTGGGGGCCAGTAAGCGCATGGTTTATATCATCCATTCAGTCCAGAGTCATATCAGGTGGAAGCACCTGCTCTCGTACCATCATCGAAGTTAAGTAATATCGGGCCAGTTCAGCACCTAAATGGGTGACCGCTTGGGAATACGAAGTTCTGTAACCTTGGACGTGCTGATGCTATCATGGATAATTGCTCGGAATATTTAATCGGAGAGCCAAATATCAATTTCATTTTGGTCCGTTTTATTCCCTTACGCGCAAATACCCTTGGGAAAAGTATGAATTTACGTCCACTCTACCTAGCTATGGGTACATTAGTATAGTTTGTATTACTTAATCATAATCTCGAAAAGAAATCCTTACAATTATTAAGTAATAGTAATAATTCATTTTTAAGGGAAATTTTATCTGAGTTGCGACTTCCTGAGGTTCTTTCGAGATCAGATGCAAGCCAAACTAAAGAAGTCGATTTTTATTGGCTGAGCTAGCGTGGGAATGATAGATATAAAAAGGTATTTCAGGGAGTCTAATCTTAAATGTCAAGCAGTACAGACGGGTTCATTTTGGTGTCTAAAACGGCTCCCTTGCGAAGGGGAACGACCCCCACTGGATAAGTAGTACATGTCGATATTAATAAAATAGTTAAGTTAAAATTATTCTTGATTGATGTCATTCCTCTATGGAAGCAAAAGATTTAGTGATCCCTGGCCGGGAGAAGCCGAGAGAGAAGAAATGCAACACAATATAAAATCATTGTATGCCTTTAAATAACCGGCAACTTGTTGATAAACCGTAAAAAATCAGATGAATCAATAAAGAAAACAGTTCACAGTCAGCCCTTATTTTGTCCAAGAAATTTTCACTGGGACAGTGTCAATGTATTAATACTTTGGTACAAAGAAAATTCAAACGTATACACATGAACACCTCACACCAACAGTTTGAACTTGATTCTCCGCGCTGATTGAACTCATTTTGTCCCTACTTACCTTTGCTTTCATATTCCGCACTTAGAAGAGAGAAAGATGTGGGGAGGTAAAACAACGCAAAGCGTCGATTCCATCAATGATACGAAGTTTTGTCCATAAAAAA
>OZ010573.1:132493817-132561317 GCA_963932145.1 Acanthosepion lycidas | reverse complement strand
CTGGCATCTCGGTCCCAGCCTTTCACTGTCAAAAAGGTTAAATGTAACAGTCTCTTCTATTTAAACAGCTTCTTTTCACGGACTTCCAGTCTGTGGAACGCTCTTCCTCATTGTTATGTAGTGGTTTCACAGTGGAGGCTTGTATTTGTACTAAGTCGGTCCTAAGATAGGTTCGACGTACAAAACGTTAGGAACTTGATATAATAGGTAATGACGCAGTAATGTAGTTGGGGTGGCTGATACTTTAATATCCGACTAACGGTCGTCAGACATCGACTGACTGACCAACTCTCTGAGCGACTCGCTTGTTACTCCTACTACTCATACTTATAGGTGGGAGAGTCTATTAACTATAGAAGAGGTGTTTCACTATAATACTCTTACTTGCTTCCCCGACGACTATAATCTCCAAATGCAATGTCAATCGACATCTGACACACTGAGCTTGTTCCCCGTCCTTTTCTGTATCATTTCCTCAAACACGCATCTTTACTCTTGTTCTTATTCTTCTGTAACCCCTTCATTCTAGTAGCTAGTTGCTTGAAGTGAATTGCTTTTAAAATATAGGAGTATTCATATTACACTAGCAGCATGGCCCGGCCTTGCCCGTGCTTCATTCAAAAATCGTACGACTCATACAGCAATCGCTATCACTTGACTTAAAATATTTTGCACTTCCTTGCCTTTAAAGGAGTGCCCTTTGCCGTGCTGATGTTGATACATGCCTTACTTCTTGCCTATCTCACACTGCGATTTTTTAAAGCTCTTTACTAAACATTAAATCTGTTACGAACAAAGAACTAAACAAAATGAACACAAAACGATCAGATTTAAAAAAGGACTCGTAACTGGAAAAAACCGAATGAAAGAAGAATGTTAACAACAAATATTTTTTAATACCCAACCAAGTTCTGCGGAATCAGAATCAACGTTGAGTTTAAGCAAGCGAATGAGTCAATTGGAGTAAAGTGCTATGAAGATTTAAATTTTTCCCACTTGTGACGAATGCAGATATCGATTTTTTTTTGCATGCTAGTATGCTAGTTAACATTCGTGTCAGTCAGCTGTTGGCTCTCACGCTGACCAATAGAATATTCCTGCCTATTCGTGGCAGCCAGCTAAAGGCTCTCACTCTGGCCAGTACAAAATAGCCGCAAACTACATGAAAACTGCCATAGAAGCATGACAAAATCGATTATTTCCACTATCGATGGGAGTTGGGAAATGCAAAGTCGGTCTTGGCCTTCTTGCTAACTTGGAGCATGTGCATGTAAATTTTGCTGCAAATCAGTCGAAAACTGTGGCCGTGCATTCGTTATACACACACACACACACACACATATATATCCTGCCTTTTATAGATAGTGATTACAGTTCCGTACTCTTTTTCTTTTTTTCTCGTGAAATGTTCCTGTTTCTTAATAGTTTAATTAGCATTTGGAAGGAATTTTTCGCTATTGGATTGTGTCCCCTGCTTGCGGTGTCGCATTTTCCATCTTCTGTTAAAATACTTAAATGTTTGTCTTTTCTGGATTTTGAAATCACTAATTCCTATTTCCCAAATTGCAACGTTTCTTTTGCCGACAACTATATATTCTCTATTTTTATAAATGACGTGATGCCTTTAATCCTTCGGTGTTGTCCACTACATGGAAGTTCACTATGCAACAGTGGAACCACAGTTCTCCCACTGACCATTTACATTTTTTTGTGATTTACACTAAGTAAAACATACCAATATCCACTTTCTTTGTGCTCACTTTATATGCAACTACAGCTGTGTTTATGTCGACGTGGTGTAATGGTTAGGAATCTTGCTAGATTATTTAGGACTGAGTAGTGAGTTCGATCCTCATTAGGGTGTCCAGGACTTTCGGCCTTGTGCTACGCTTGGAAAATTACTATACAACTACTGCTGATATATTTTAAAAAAATCCCGTTCGCTTTAACTTCATAAATTTTGTCAAATAGTTGATATTGTCCTAGAAGATTTTTTCATCACCTGCTATGAGTTCTACTCCTATCTCTTTTTTTCTCTCTGTCTGCATATTTCAACCTGGACCTGTTATTGACAGAATCGCCATTATTTGACCACCTAACAATCTGATACTCACATTACAGATTTAGTGAAAGAGGGACTGGGAAAAGCAGCTCGTAACATACTTGTTAGGCTTGAACGGATGGATGGTAGAACAAAAAGACAAAACTTATCAACAGATAAATCAGGGAGGAGGTTGTGGCGGTCCATGATCACCTATGCTCTAAAGAGTTACGGCACATAAAAGAAGAAGAAATTTAGCATACTCGTAAATATTAACATTTAGTTTATTCCCTTCCTATTTTCTAAATGAGTACATCTTTAGTGTTCTGACGTTCCACGTATCTAAAACCATTTGTCGTTTGAATGACAGTCTGGTGACATCTCACACTCATGGATCTACCGACAGATCGCGGAGACAACACCAATTAACTTAAGCGCATTCTCGCTTTATCTTTGATAATAATATTGTCGATAGTGATTAATAATATTTGTATTGATAGTCGAGTGGTTTCGCATTGCTTTCCCAACGGTGATTTAATTTCAGATACAACATCTAGTAAGCAGACCTTTAACTAAGAGTTCTTCCACCACTCAATAGGTGTTATTTTCAATTTTAGGTCTAACCGCCTGTCATATTTGCAATGAACTGGAGTAAAGGAGTCAGTTTAGTCGCCGACAATCCAACAAAAGATTTTATAGTGAAAACCTAACGAAATCCACATCGCCCATCATATTTAAAGAAACATATAAAATTTGGATAGATATATAACTATATATATATACAGTGAAACAGGCCTGTATGTGGATGACCATATATATATATATATATATATATATATATATATATATATATATATATATATATATATATATATATATCCTCTTTTCTTTTAAGAGTCAGCAATCGTTTATCTCTACCTACCTTGATGATAGTTTTAGAAAATCGAAAGCTTGGAACATATTTATGACAATTTCTGACACCATTTCTTTCTTGTCTGATAAAGATTATTCGTAACATGTAAAAGTTGATCAATGCTAAAATATTTATTTGCCTTAAAGTACATGTACTGCCTAAATACACAGAATATATATATATATATATATATATATATATATATATTATAAATTAAATGATTTAAAATATGGTTTCTTCGCGACACAGTAATAACCAGGTTTCAAAAACTGAAGCTAAAAACTTTAAATTAGCTTCATCTTTTGAAACATGGTTATCACTGTGTAGTGAAGAAGCCGTATTTAAAATAATTTAATTTATAGCATTTATGCTCTGTAAATTCACAGTGAGCACTGTTTTGTAAAAATAAAAATACAAAAAATATCAATAATAACACCGGATTATATATCTTACTGTTCTTTCTTCTTATTTATATATACATATGTATGTGTGTGTGTGTTTATGTGTGTGTGTATTTTCAAAAACATAAAATCTACCTCAAAATCCACACACACACACACACACACACACACACACATATATATATATATATATATATATATATATATATATATATATATATATATATATATATATATATATATATATATTTACATTTTTGGACATATTAATATATGAAGGTGAATTTCCAATTAATGGGTCAATTAATGGGTCAGTTTTATCTACAATGAAGCGACACCGAGGGTGGCACAACGCGTTATTTTTCAATCACCCTGTATATATCTGTGTAAGTGTTTGAGTGTGTGTATAAGATAGGATATAGATTCGCCACAAATCTTTGAAGAAATATGACAAATGGAAAACCGTATCATTGCAACTAGATTTGACTACGAGTTTCGACTTACTTGGCTTCATCAGATGCAAAATGAAAGAAAGAAATCGGTGTGCATTTGTGCGCATGCCTAAATAATAAATCATAAGTACTTTTGCGTGATGTTCTTTTTGATAATATTTTTCTCGCTAAAGTAGCGTTTCCTTTGATGAAAGAAAAGAATGAAAATTAGTGACGTTTAAAAAAGCCGTTAATATTTATTCGGCATCTTTTTTTATAATGACTTTTGGTATTAACTAAAAATTATAAAGAACAGATACAGAATAGATATTAACTGTTATATGTTTTTCTTTCATCCGTGAAACAACAGTTTAGCAGGAAAAAGGTACTATCAAAAAGTACATCACGAAAAAGTTCTAATGAGTTTTTATTTAAACATACGGAAAAATACACACACATATATATTTCTTTCGCTTTTGTATCTGATGAATCCTACAAAGACGAAACGCGTAATCAAATCTAATTTCTATGAAAAGGTTTTCTATTTATCATACATACATACATATATATATATATATATATATATATATATGTGTGTGTGTGTGTATGTGTGTTTGTCTGTCTGTGTGCTCATGTACATTTTATGATTATTGTTTTCATTGTTATAAGCGTTAAACTTAAATAACAAAAAGAATGAATATAAAAGGAAAAAACGATGTCATTCATTCATTTATAGACGCCTACACGCACATTCAATCACACACGTGTTCCTGTCCATGCGTGTATATATATATATATATATATATATATATATATATATATATATATATATATGTGTGTGTGGGGGGGGGTGTTATACGTTATAGGTGCTTGCAAAAATGAGTGCTCACGGTATATAATTACCAAAGCAATTACCAAACATGAGTGGCTTATAAATCTTTCTGTGAATAAATATGTCCGATTGTAAAGCAGAGAGAAAGAAAATATATTCAGTGGGTCAGTTGGTGAACAAGAAAGCGTGGAAGGGTGTATGAGAAGAAGTAAATTGCAGAAGTCGAATTATATATATATATATATATATATATATATATATATATATATATATATATATGTGTGTGTGAGTGTGTGTGTTTGTGTGTGTATGTGTGTGTGTATGTATGTATGTATTTGAATATATTAATCTCATTGCCTTTTCTCAAAATGTATATGTATAAGGTCAGTGGACATGTATTTGCGTATATTCATTAATATGTTGGGATTTATCCAATGCGTGACTTATAAACTGAATACAGTTGACCATTTTCAATTCATTCCACGTCATTCATTAAAACATCAAAGCGCTAACAATTCATTTGACTCGCAGCGCTATGAGTTCATCTCATGAATGACTGAATAATACCGATAAGAACAATAGGAATAATAATGATAATATGTACGTTGATAAAATCCTGAAAAACCAAGCGAAAATCGGGTGAGCGTAATTAGAAATTTGATTAAGAATTGAAACCGTATTGAAAATAATTTTATTAAAATGTTTAAAGCATTGACGAGATTACCGATGCATTGAGCAAACTTAATGTTACTAGATCTCCAATAAAAATGCAAATTACATTCCCGCCTTGAATCTTTAGCAGATACAAATAATTATAGTAACGTGTCAGATAACCAATGTTGAGGCTTCAACAGACCATGAAGTAAAACCGAAAGAAAATGAAACGCTGAAAATATTCCAAGATCTTGCCAATGAAATGTAAAACATGTCTAACTAAAACGCGAATTGTAATGATTAATTAGCCGTTTCCATACAAGAAACATTTGTCTTTCATTATCAGAAATATTAATGTTACTGTTGATTTAGATTTGTGAATTTTTTTTCTTAAAACAACTATACAAAAAATTAAAACATTATATCCACTAATACATACATACATACATACATACAGATAGATAGATAGATACATAGATAGATAGATATGATCTGAAGAATAAAATATATTTAAATTGGGTTTTATATTAATATTTTTTTGTTTAATTATTTCAATTAGGTTCCTCGACTAGTTTCTGCCAGCATGTCCATCATGAGGAGAAAAAATTCCTGCTTGTTAACAGGAGTGAACTACAGGAGTGAACTACAGGAGTGAATGTTTCTGAAGAAAGTGAACTTTATCTGTAGTTTTCATTTGTTTTTCTCGTTACTTTTGGTCAGTCCTAGTGTTGTTCAAACGGCCTCTTTCAAGTTGGTTTTAAGGTAGAGGATGGGAGATTCCTGAGTTTAGGAATTTCCTCCTTGGTCATTTTCTCAGTTTTATTGGTTGCTGGGTATGAGATGAATGTGTTAAGTGTATGTTATCTTTTAGTTCTTTGGGAGTGTGCGTGCGTATGAGTGTGTCTGATGCTTGTATGTGTATATGTTAGTATGAGTGGGTGTATAAGTGTAAGACCTCAAGCAAGTCTCTCCTGTGTGTGTGAGAAATTTGGGTATGTCTTGCTTGATGGGGGTTATATATATATATATATACACTACAGTTCAAATGTTTAAAGTAACCTCCTCAATTAACATGTGTTGAACTGGACAGAAAAGTGAAAAAATGAAAAATAATTAGAGTCATTGAAAAAGAATAGAACCAATTATCAAACTTACACTTTGAGAAAATTTTACAATAAATAACAAAACTTTATGCTGCATTAATCAAGGCTAAAGGAGGATAATTTTACGAGAGCAAAATTCAATTATAAAATACTTCTTTCTTTTTGTCATAACTTTTCTAATAAAATAATGTCTCAGTTTTAATCATTTAGAAAACGTTCTCTTATTTAAAGTAGAAAGGAACTATTTTTGTTCAGTTGAAAAATACACACACAGATATATATATATATATATATATATATATATATATACACACACATGAGTATGATCAAAAAGTATCGGAAACTGGTGCTATAAAAAAAGAAAATTACAAGACATAGCAAATCGGCATTCTGGAACTCCTTTTTAAGATAGCCAGTTGCTGCCTTGTCACATTCTTTTGGATTGCCTCGACGTCTTGAAATATCATTTCTTTCAAGTGAGGAAAATGTCACAAGGGGCGAGATCTGGGTAATATGCTAGTTGTCAGACCTGAGGCATCCTGTCGTCGGCCAAAAACCTTTGCGCAAGAAATGGTCATTGATCGAATCTCTAGAGTTTGATGAGATTATCACTCTATACACACTTCCCTTCCATCACTGCTCTAAACAACGGAAATTAGCGACAGCGTCATAACCTAAAGATCAATATGTGCGGCTTCACTCTGCAGATTTTAATTCCGTTGCCACAGCAAGAATGGTTCCGATACTTTTTGATCAGCTATCACACACACACACACACACATATATATATATATATATATATATATATATATATATATATATATATACATATATTGTTATAGTCTAAGTTCCTTGTACCACGGTGATGGTCCAAGGTTAGAACCAATGAAAGAATAACATGAACACAGGTATGGAATACAAAGATATATTACAACAGAAATATAATACAAAGAAGTAGAAGTATTAGTAATGACTATCAGATTTGGTTCGAGTGAACTATGTTGTCTCGACAAGTATCACTATTCCAATGTCCTTACAATATGCTCTCAGTTATCTCTCCTCGTCTTACGCAGTATTTATAATGTCAGGAATAGTCTATTTTTATTATGGGTAAGTTCCCATATTACCCACCTTCCGAAGCTTATGTGTAGCAGGGGGTTTTAATATTTTTCTCTCTTTGGTTCTATTACCAAAGGTTCTGTGAACTTACTTTTTCTGGACGATTTTCGTGAATACTATTTCTAGACTGGGTAGAGGATAGTGGTAGTTTTTTTTTATCGCTGTGTTCAAACCCGTTGAGAAATAAGCGCATACTCAAATCTCCCCTGATTTTTTTTTTTCAACGTAAACCGTGAGTGCGGCCCATTGACTGTATTTTACTTTTGTCAATATGCCGGTGTTTTCGAGTCTAGCCAATTCCTGATCTATTTTTTCTATTCAAGCAAACGGTACGCTCCTTTTTTTCTTGAAGATGGGTTGAACGTTTTCTTTTATTACTATATTTGCTGCCATTTACTTACATCTTCCGAAACCTGCTGAAAATACGGGGAAATTCTCTTTTAGTTTCTCTTTTAATTTATCTGCCTCGGTCGATAACCTTTTTACATTTTGGCAGTACGCACTTATTGGTAAATCCCAAACTTCGAATTTTGGCATCCAGTCCGTACCGAATAATTTTTCTGTATTTCTTAGCACATACATTTTCAATTTTTTGGTCATTCCATTGAATGTCACATTTGTAATCACTTCACCCTCAAATTTTATTTTTCTCCCAGTTACCGATCTAGCAATTTTATCGGTTCTTAACTTGGTAGGTTTGTGCAGTTTTCTCACTGTTTGTACGTTAATAATAGTTATGTCCGACCCGGAATCCAACTGTAGTCTGACTTTTCTGTTTTGCATTTCTACTTGCACGTATTTTCTTATGTTAGTCTCATCCGCTTGGTCAGTCCTCGTGATTCTTATTCTGCTTTTGCTTTCTCTTCTAGTCCAACAATGAGAACTTTTATGTCTTACTTTTTTGCATGATAGACAAGTTTTAAAACGGTATGGACAGTCTTTATACCAATGCCAAGTCCCACAGCGATAGCATGGACTGTGTGGTAGTTTTTTCTGATATTGAGTTTTTGAAGTAGAAAAATTTGTTTGACCTGTTTTTGAGGAGTAGAAATTGGTTTGTCTTTGTACCTTACGTATGTGCGCGATACCTGCTTCTTCTATATCTTTTAAGTCTTTCTTTACACTTATGCATCTCAGGCAGTCTTCGGCCAGTGTTTGAATATATATAAAGTAAAAAAAGAAAGAACAGTAAGATATATAATTCGGTGTTCTTAATTGATATTTTTTTTACACAAAAGTGCTCAATGTAAATTTACAGAGCAAGAATTTTATAAATTAACTGATATAAAACATGGTTCCTTAGCTAAAAAGGAATTACCTTGTTTCGAAAACCAAAGCTAAAAACTTATATAATTAAATTAATAGCATTAGTTCTGTTTGATATTCGAGCTAATTTTGGAAAAACCTATTTGTAAATTTACTGAGTTTTAAAAGCACATACATTTATAATTCTTTGTTTCTAAGGATACAGAGAAATCCAATCATTTAAACAGGTGCAGTAGCGTGTTCATTTTTATTAACTATTATTGTATCAATTATGAGTTACGTTCGAAAAAGAGGTTAAATCTAGGTATGGTAGAGGTGCATTTTTCAACGAATTATGACATCCGTTCAACTTGTGTTGTCTGTTTTTTTTTTATCAACAACAGAAAGTTTTTCGGCATTCTTTCCTTTGAATTCGTACGTGTATAGATAAAGATTCTTTCTAAAATGGGATCAGAATACGTTATATTGAACTACAATTTTAAAATATTATTTTTACATTTAATTACTAATAAACAATATTTCTTTTTAATACAAATAAATGTAATAGAATTACTTAAATTATTTAAAAAATATTATTACATATCAAATATAAGTATGTATATTACCAGCTCCCATTTTTTAAAAATATTATTTAAGGAAAATGTTTGACAATGTCGGCAAAGAATACCTATTTAATTTATTTGATTCAGTATTTTTTTTAATTTTTATAAACTTAGTAATATATACTTTTTCATGTATAGCCAAAAGACATGGATCCTTTAATGACCTACATATTCTATTTTTTCTTATTAATTTTCATTTTACTGTAGGTCTTTTATTGGTTTCTTTTAAGTGCCAGAAATGCATCGATAGGGCCATCTGATTTGGTATTTATTTATCCTAAAGGAACTTGATGAGATATTGCATTGGCATACTAATGATTCCGTGCGACATTTATTTTGTAAAAGACATATATATACATATATATAATATCCATTAATTTCGTCTGTAATATTTTGCTTCATCTTAAACCATAGAAAGTTAGGAGTTTTATAACATTATTATTTACTCTGCTAGTTACATCCACTACAATTCTGCCTGAAAACCCTGCAAAACTAAAATTTGTAAAAGTCAGAAAGACTGCTATGCAAAGATTACCTGAAATTGAATTTCTCGCATTTCATCTCAGAGCATTTGAATAAAAAACATGAGTCAAGATACACAGAAAAATGCAATAAAATCTGCCTCTGCAGAGGGGGAGATGAAATAATATAATATATAAACAGTGAATGCATAAATGCAGCAAAAGAATATGAAAGTATACTAGATAGGGTGGTAATGGTCATATATTGAAGACAGCGCAAATGAATTATAAAACAATTATATCATCATACAAATGAACGAACTAGATTTTTTTACCTGGAAAATTAAATTATATAATCATCAGAAGTTCCTTCCAGGCACCACAAGTAGGCAAAGGAACCAGAATTAAATAAAATGAATAGAAAAATGTGACAAGACAGAACTGTCCTCTCATCAAAATTTGAAACGGAATTGGGGAAAGATTACATTTTGGTAAATTTTTTGGTAAACACAGAAGACTTAGGAAAGAACGAAATATATGGTGGTTAGAGCCGTTCCAAAATATTAAGTGTAATAGAATGGTACAGACGAAAATTCATGCATAAACAGTAGGAGTAGAAGTTTTATACAGAGGACTGCGCGGTTTTTGTTAGAAAGACAAATTGTAACTGCATCAACCATAGTAAGCCTTAGGAAAACGAAAACACATGGTACATAGGGCCTTTGGGCGACTCTATAAGATTAAATTTGATAGCAGCAAGAAAAGAATCTACCAAACCGTTAATTAGGCTGTACCAGAGGAAGACAGTGTATATTATTTTTTTGAAAATGCACAAAATTGCTAAAATAACAGGATCCTTCCTGAGAGGTAAGAAAATTGTGAAATGCTGGTTTTGGTCCTGTAAAAGTTGACGCTTTGAAACACTTTTCAAAAAAAGTTTTGCTGGATGAGGAATTCTAGATAGAAAATAAACACACTCACTGCGAGGTTGTCTATATGTCGACATATCGACCAAGAACAAAAATTGTCCATTTACTGAGCATTAAAAATACCTTGTGTCATATCCTGCGACCAAAAGGAGGTAGGTAAATACCCAGAGTGTATATTACTGGAGAATGAAAGTAAGAATCAAACATTCATGTTTAATATACACAAACATAAATATTTCTCGCTTTTTTTTGCTTTTTTTTTTTTTTTTTTGATATAATATTTGATAGCTGACTCATTGCTGAAGAAATCGATTGGCTGTGTCGCTTTAAGAGCCGTGCCTAGCTTGGAAAAGGCTTGATTTTTTTTTTTTCGAAAAGATTGATTTGGCAGGACATCAAAAAATTCACATTACCTCAATCCCAACGGGGAAACGTCGTGCCATCATGATTAGCATGATTAAAATATCCTCTGCGATTTGCACAAATTACAAAAGTATTCTTAACAAAATCTGGTGCGAGTGATTAGAGAAGTATTGTCAGAATTAAAAGAGGAACATCGCATTTTAGGAAAATGAGAAAAAACACAATTTCTCGTGTAAACCCACGTGGGATGTTCAAGGCTTTTGGTGTTAATCAGTTAACAGAAAATAGATAATTTGTGCCTGAATTTCATTATTTACATTCGGACTAATGTACTCATCATTATTTTCACCACAGTGTTTCAGCCACTGCACCATCCCACCTTCTTCAGGGAATTTCCAACTGAAGTATTTCTTTAATGCGCGACAGTAATTATTTCCACTATTTACATTGATATGACTGACGTCCTCATCTTTATTAAGACCATCGATACAGTTCACAATGGAGAGAGAAAACAACAAGCTAGTGGTCCTAGATGCGTTGGTATCTCGAACAGATTATGTGTTCAAGACATCCGTATACCGCAAGCCAACATTCACTGTATTATAACTCAACTTCGACTCCCACCACCCATACAGTGTAAAGAAAGGGATCATCAGCTACCTACAACGTCGAGCAAAAGTCATAAGTGGCTATCAAGAGACGTATGAAGAAGAAAAGGTCAGTTTAGGCAGCAAACAACAAGGCAGCCCGCACAAACTGCGAGAGAAGATGATAACAACACTCAGAAAATAGTCACGGTCAGCCTACCCTTTGTCAAAGTTTTATCGGAAAATATACAAAATATCTGTGGTGCATATAACATCAGCACAACCCTAAGGAGTAGCCCAACACTAATCAAACCTTTCTTGAGGGAAAAAGTGCAGTTCTTTTCTTTAGTGCGAGTCCATAATGTTTAAAGAAAAATGATCATTTCGAAGACCAACAGCCTTTTCTCGCTGAAAGCCTTTTTTTTACCATTAATCCCAGGAAGCAGTTGTCTACAGCTGACAGTTTAGATATTTCTGAACTGGTTTGACAATATGCATAGCATCCATATGAAAGTCTTAATCTGACGAGGCTATTTAAAAACATGACGCGAGTTTTCAGGTTGATATTTTGGTTTCCAAGCATCTACTTCTGGCACATCCTGCTCTATGTTCATTTATTTTCTCTTATACTTAATTTGTTATAGCTAATCCATACGCTGATGTATCTGAAATGTTTAGTAATTATACATGCTGGTATTTTATGATAGATTCAGGGTAGGTGTTATAACTGTTTTCATCAAAATTCCAAATCATATATTCTTTTTAGAAAATTATAATCATGAGTTTCATTATTTGGAACACTGGATAAAGAAAGCTAATTTTCTTTTCAAGATCATTCTCTGTCATTGACATATAATCCCCTCATAATCACTAGAATGGCCTTGGGACGGAAAGCAGGATCTTTGTCTTTTATTAGGTTGGTGCAAAAATAATGACGCTATAATGTCGTTTTCTGACGTAATTTAACGTCAAAAAACGACATTATTACGTCATTATGGTATACCCGTATGATATTGATATTAGTCATATGCTTTATTATTCTGACCAACATGTTCATTTCGGTTGTTATATTCACAATGCTGTAACTATGTCCTTCTTGAGGCACCTATCAATGTATTCAGTAGCCTTCTTTGAATTTCGAAACGAATACTTTATTCAATACATATCGTAGGATTGTTCTCAATCCGTTTCCATGTACAAATTATCTGCCATAGTGTTATTCAACTTTGTGCCACTTTTAATAATAGTCTGTGAAGATTTTAGGACTACAGGGCCGAGGGATATCACAACTCCAAAGAAACTAGATATATTTTAATCAACGTTTTCATCCACTATAGTACATTGGTAGATAAGTCGTCTGTATAACAATCTTTATGAGATTGCTAGTCCGAAAGATCATTATATAAAAATAATAATTCTTCAGCTCAAAGATTGCAATTCGGAATTTTAATAATTATGGAATTTGGGGTGAAAATCTAGATTTTATGCATGTATTTTGTTTGAAAACTTGTAAGATGAATTCTCTGAATACTGATTTTTTTTCAAGTGACAGTGAATCATCTGTTATAAACACACACACACACACACACACACACACACACACACACACACACACATATATATATATATATATATATATATATATTCATTTACATTCGGAGTAAATATCTCAGTTGCCTTTATAAGAACTATTCTGCCGTTGTGTCTTCAGGTATTTCTTGATGTAGTTAATATTAATAACTTAACATATCTCCAATAAATCAGAGTCTAGACAACTTGGCCCTGGAATCGAACTCACAATTCCTAATATGAGTTTTCATTAATATCGATTTTTCCATGAGTATTATTACTTCATAGACTACCGATGTTCGAAAATGTTAGTTCTCGTTTCTTGCTTATGAATATTTCATTTAAATGAATCAAAGCCATTATAATTAAACATGTCCACTTGCAATACAGTTTCATAAGAGATTCTAAAGAATACTGATAATTTATTCCGATTTAACATCCCGTGTTTTAATACTCTAGCTATGGAAGAAAGATTTATTCTCCTATTTACCCTTCCGCCATTATGAGCATTATTATATCTATGATATAATAGCACCGTACTTCATGGACGGGGTGGAATGGCCTGAAGGAAAAGAAATGACAAACACATTGTTCTCAAAGAGACATTTATACCACTAAGACGTACCCTAAACTATATATATATATATGTATATATGTATATGTATGTATGTATAAACGTGTCTCACGCGGAAAATAACTTATTCGAGTGTAAAGAGAAACAAAAAAGTACGGGTTTTACTTATAATATTGTGATACTCCTGTGTCTGGGGAAGCCATCTTTATGTCTCCAGATTCAAAAAGGCTACTATGTCCCAAGCGAGGAAATAGTGCAGGGGCGGGAAATTAGGGTTTTCCTAAATATAGGAGTGCGAGCTGGAGTCTTTTTTCTACATCTGAGAAAGATATATTCTCAAAGGGAAATGGCACAATGTATTGTAATATTTAGCCTCTGGCCGGTTTATGGGATGGGATGGGATCCTAAAGAAAACGAAATATTGGTTTTGATGCTGTAAACTCACTGAAATTTACAGCCGCTTCAGTCACTGTATAAAGTAACGTCATTAAGCGGCCATTACTTGACCAACGTGACTTAACTCCAGCACATTATTCACATTATTCGGTCTATTGTCCTCATATTTGTCGCCATATTTGTAGTTGTACGCTCCGGCCTTCTTCAGGTGGTTGGATTGTCGAACTGAACACTTTATTTCGCACACAGGGGTAGACTGTTCTAGTACACGTGCCATGTTTAATGGATGTCAGTTATCAGTTATCTCCTGTTAATTTCCCTCTGAAAGTTCTCCACTGCCTTAACCGGGTATTGAACTCATACTCTTATGGGTCATGTCACTGGATCTAACTAACGCTTTTATCCTCTGTACCTTGTGTCAATGAGGACATCTGTGTATGAATTTCGGCGTATTATAAACCTAATGTCTTTAGCATTCATTTTTTACCAGTGCTCATATTGCAATTTTTGCTGTTATCATTTCATGTTTTTACCAGAGCTCATATTGCAATTTATTTTTGGTATTATCGCTTTTCTCTGGCACTCCTTATTACTGGTTCCCATATTGTATTCATTTCTATGCTTGGCCGGCTTAGAAGATTTTTGTGGCCTAGCATATGTGCTGATTCTTTAAGTTTACAAATTTTTCAATGTCTCAGAGATTTTTCTGACTATCTCATTCTTCTTCTATGTTTTTTTTCTGTTTAGGCTGTCTTGAATCATGACTTTCCACAACTTCTTCTCCTTTGTAGTTCTAAGCAATGTTTGTCGTACTAATATTCTTCCACATCAGTCTTCTGTCATGCATTTACTCAAATTCGTTAGATGCTGTGTTCCTCTGTTCATTTTGCTTTCAATAAAACATGTAGGTATCAAATTTTCGAACGCTTCTTTCCTCATTATGTATTCTGGAAATTTCAACTGTCAAATTCTGATTTTTGGTTTTCATGTACTTTAAAACTCTCAATTGATCATATGTTCAATCCATCTTATTCTCTTCATTCTTACTCTGTTGCTTAAAGTGTGCCCTTCATGGAATTGCCCTTCATGCATTGACCTAAAAGAGGTTGAATATTCTATAAGAATTCAACTCACTTATTTCTTATCGTAATAAGCACTGATATTATAATCCCTTAGCATTTATTAAATCATTTCATCTCAAAATAATGCATTATAAGCCAAAAGGATACTGCTGAAGGTTCAAAATCAGGGGGTAACATACGTTTGTGACAGTATTGTACAATTCTCGTGACCACGAGATTATAGCGCTCTGACCCCTGTGCGACAGCCAGATAATGGAGCATATTCAGCAGTCTTAATGACCACGATATAAACTGTAAAAATAAGCATCGTCTAAATCACTGAAATAAGATATTTGCCTTGAGATGAGAAATTTTCAAGTCAAATAAGAGAAAATCAGCCAACTGCAGAATTTAATCAGCCAACTGCAGTTTACACCGTGTTACTAAACATATAAATGGTTGCGAAAATAAATCACGGTTAAATTTTTGCAGCTTTTTATTTATTTATTCTTTTTTTTTTTTAAAGTCTGGAAATCATCAAAAATGATTTTTTTATATATATTTCCAAAAGAAAGTCCATAACAATATTTTTGTTCAGATTTATGGTAAAAAGTTTCACATTTAAAATATATTTATTTCTTAAGAAAGTCATCAAAATAACAAAATTGACTCACGAGATCTCGTACCAGAATGTTAAAAAAATATTCCTTCACAAACGAAAATAAAAAAAAATGCAATTGAAAATCAATTTCCTTAATCAGAGCTGCGTCAATAACCGATAAGTGGACGATTAGATCGGAAAATAAGACCCATTCATTTGTCCAAATTGTTCTTGAAAATCTGTCGTTATGGACGTAACAGGTGCCGGGGGCAAAATTTTCTATAGGGTTGTTTTCCTTCTATTTTTATATATTTTATTTAGTTAACAATAAAATATTTTGTTGAGAAAGTCATCATTACTTAGACATGTCCACATTACTTTGGATCGTAAAAAATGAAGTTGCTTCTTCTTCTTCTTCTTTTGCGCCACGAACAGTCCTAATTTTAGTTATCATATTAATATTTCCATTGCGAGTTTTTTTTTTCGAATAAACGTAAATAATAATTCCCAACTAGATTTGAGAGAAAAAAATTATATCTAAATAACTAAGAAAAAACTTTTAAGAAAATAACGATTTCACATACTTCAATTTCCAACTTTATTTTACATAGACAAACGACGATACATCAATATGGACATAAACGCAGATAGATAGATAGATAGATAGATAGATAGATAGATAGATATTGTTACCCGAGTGGTGGTAACCTCATAATTTCTGATACCCGAGGCACTAATAAGCTACATATTTTTCTCCTCAATCAGGTTTATGGATTCATAAGAAGATGTCTACATGCTTAAATTCTATGTCTTCAGTATTGGCTTTTTAATGGCAAAATCGATATTAACCATAAATATTTGCAATGCACCTTTACTGCGAGTTATCTCCCTTTTATATTCTACTGTAAACCAAAATGTCATGAATCCTAATAAAGCGTGTGGTCAGATTGGTGTTGTCAACAAGCAATGTAATATTTAATTTTGATATCTTTGATAAAGAATTACTTAGATAATATTGACGAGAATACATACACAGACACGCACGTACACACGCACACATATATATATTTAGTATTCTGGTATATCATATATATATATATATATATATATATATATATATATATATATATATATATATATATATATATTGAGCAAAAAAAATAATAAAAAATTAAAATATTCAGATACACTGGGTTGTAGATTAATATTCTTTCGTCTTTATTATTATTATTTCATTTAGATTACTCGACTAGTTTCGGCCAAAATGGCCATCATCAGGAGAAGAATATTTCTGCTTGCTTGTTGCAGTGAACTACAGAAATGAATGTCTTGATGGAGAAAATGAACTTTTGTCTGTAGTTTTCTTTTGTTTTTCTTTTTACTTTTTTTACTTTTTAACATAAATCTTATAACATTCCTTGTGTTGGTCAAACAGTCTCTTTTAAGTTGTTATTGAGATAAGAGCTGTATGGATCTATGCTGCTCTGAATTCCCCTGGTCATTTGGAAAGTTTTATTGTTTTCTGCAGAGTGTCTCCGTTAAGTGTGTGTGTGTGTGTGTTATTTCGCTCGGAACTATAAAACATTTGGACATTTTTTACACACTTTCCAGAAAAGAAAGCTGTCGTTCGAACAAATGAAAAATTAAATAAAAAAAAAACTTATCCGTACTACGTTGTCTGTCGTTTATACATATACACACACACACACACACATATATATATATATATATATATATATATATATATATATATATATATATATATATATATGTTCTAAAGAATTATTGAATTTTTATAAATCATTATTTTCAATTATGATTTTTAAATCAAGCGTAATTATCTTGTACTCTTCTTATTTGGAAAAGTGGACCCGTTTCTATTTATTATTAAACCTTTTGTATATTACGGCTATCAGCCTGTGAATTCGTGAACAAATGTGGAAGCAGTTTGATGCTTTCCGAAAGAAAACTTTTCTTTACTTAGCTCGATCTTTATAATTACGTTTGAAGTAATATCTATCTATCTATCTATCTATCTATCTATCTATCTATATCTATATCTATCTATCTATATATATATATATATATATATATATGTGTGTGTGTGTGTGTGTGTGTGTGTGAAAAATATATAGAAAATAGGAAAGAACTCGTTAGGTAAATAATCCAAAGTTCTTTAGTGTTTTTGTTATTATTTTTAAAAAAATAGTTCTCGATACAAAAGTAGAGCATAAATATAATTATTTATTTAAAAATATAATTATTTATTTAAAAATTGATTTTATTTTTATATATATATATATATATATGTGTGTGTGTGTGTGTGTGTGTGTGTGCGCGCGTGCGTGTGTGCGCCCGCGCGTGTGAGCTTGTGCACGCGTTAGTGCGTGCGTATACATATGTACAACGATGTTGGCCTAAGAAGTATTACTGCATTAGCATTAAACAAGAGAAACGAGTATGTATGCATGTTTTTTTTTAATCATTTCTGAAGATCATTTTTTAGTGTGTAACCATGTTTGAGTGGCCACCTTTTTTTTTAATCAACGGGTCTTATGGCTACCGACCTTTCTCTAATGCAACGGAAGAAAGTTTTTTGAGTTTTTCTAGTTTCCTCTTCAAATTCTCACTTCATATTTTACCCATTATTGCGATAATTTGAAGGATTAATTTATTATATATATATGTTACGATTTCAACTTATACCAGGGTGCTGATATTGTGCCTATCCGTTTATGTGTGTCTGTGTGTGTATGTTTTACGTATACGTACTGGTCGGCTGAAATTTCAGAAGACGATTATCCTGTGAATTTTATACATAATATCCCGATTCTACCAATAGTCTTTTTAAAATAATCCCTAGTCACTAACTATCCAGTTTCTCTTTACAATGCATAACAGAAAGTAGAATTGTAAACGATTGCTAAAATTTATTAGGATCTTAAATAACTTCTCGCTGTTTTCCAACAGATGGCGTTCCCAGAACCACTAGCGTGTAGTTTCAGATGGTAATTCATCTCTAAGGAAGTATTAAAGCAAGCTTGAAATTCAGTGTTTGTCATTTCGCTGAAGTGTAAACAACTTTGTTTTTCATAGCGTTAAACATGTTGGATGTCGTACCAAAGAAAGTTTACTTCCACGTAATTATACTGCACTACTTTATTCACAAAAATCTGTAGCTGAAGCACACAGAATTCTTGTTGAGGCCTACGGCGAGCGTGCTCTGTTGGAAACAATATGCAGAGATTAGTTTAGACGCTTCAAAAATAATGATTTTGTTGTTCGAGATAAAGAACGCTCTGGCGCACCGAAAATTTTTGAAAACGAACAATTGGACTCGTTACTTCATAAAGACTGATTCTGAAGTTTCAGAATCATTAGGAGTTGCTCACACAACAATTTCGAAACGTTTGAAAACATTAGGAATGATTCAGAAGCAAGGGCATAGGTGCCGTACGAGTTGAAGCCGAGAGATATCGAACGGCTTATTTTCACGTGTGAACAGTGCTTCAAAGGCAAAGAAGGAAATGTGTTTGGTATAGTCTCGTGGCCGGCGACGAAAAGTGGATACACTACAATAACCATAAGCGTAGAAGATCGTGGGGTAAGCCCGGCTATGCATCAACAACGACGGCAAAGCCGTGTGACGTCCCCACCGATGTCACTGCGCGAAACGTGACGTCCGCCTGGTTGCGTCCGTCGTGCTATCCTGTTCTGTGACGACCAACTGGCTTGGTATTGGTCGCGGCACCAAATGTGACGTTCTAACCTTTTGGTGATTCGGATGGGAATCTGGTTAGATTCGGTATCAGCCTCGTCGTTCCCAGCCTGCCTCCAACGTCTCGTTACCGAAGTAACTGCTTTGATTTCCAGTCTAGCCTACCCACGTTGTGAATTGACCTTAGGCAGACGAAATCAATGAGTCGCCGGGGCCGTAATGCAAGTCAAGTTCGAATAAGGGTGATATCGCACAAGTACATGCAAAATAAAATAAAATAATAACTTGAAAAGTTCAAATGTGTTAAAAAAAGGATAACAATCTTTTATATATGGTTGCTGGATACAGGACTGCGTCTATTTCTAAAACCCGCTATATGGTTTCGTGACACTTTGTTCTTGTTAGGCGAGTCTTAACATCTTAAGTTGTTTGTTCTTTAAGAAACTGGTTCTTGGTGTATCTTCAGGCGATATTCGTAAAACTTGTATTGGTGGTGTGAGTCTAAGTCGTTCTTCAAAAATAAATTGTTCTTGATTAGAAGATGAGTTCGGAATTGCGTGAATCTTAGTCAGCTTCTGTGAGGCGGGTGCAACTTCAACTGCGAACTTCGAACTTAACTGGAACTGGAACTTGAACTGATTTTCGCTCGCTGCAACTTTGCTTATATGGACGCCGACCAAAACCTGGGTGGGCTCGTCGGGGTTTGAGTTTCCTTGATAATTCCAAACCCACAATCCATTTCTTTGGTTTCGGTCAGGAAATTTTTATTCTTTTCCATTTTTTGGAAGTCTTCTCGTCCTCCCACCTTCTTCTGTTCTCATATTGGTATCTCACCATAACCTCAGAGGGTGTCAACGGTTTTCCCTCTCTCTCATAGTGGCATCTCAAACCTATCCTCTCAATTGGTGCCAGCAGGTTTTCCCCTCCTTCCTCACATGATCACCTCCGCCCAATACTCCTGCCACCACTCAGCCAATGGGCGCTCAGCAGTGAGGGTGTGGCCAGACTAGCCTCGTTTAAAAAATCTTGCTCGAAGAAAAAAAATTATCTTCCTTTTGTTTTTCTTTTTCTTTCTTTTCTTTCGCTCTTTTCCTTTGACCGACGACAAACCAATACGACCCGTAGTGTGATCCCTTAATCTCAATTCTTATCCTTATGTCACCTGGACTTTATCAATCGAGACTTTTCGCCAGCATCAAGTGGGTGGTCATATGATGAGATCGCATTTTTGGTGCCAATTACCGATCCGATAAAATAGTTTCGACACCATAGCCGAGTTTCAACACAAAACAGATGCCTTGTCCAAACGATATCTTCCTATCGACAAAGGCTTAACCTCTACTTCATGGTGGTCAGCGGATGACCTATTTAATTTTTATCTCTTTAGGATTCTGTGGGAGGCCTCAAATGGGCATTCCTGCGACACAGTTAAATGTTTATCTATTTAGAATTCTGTCTCTGAGGTTATTTGGCCAACCTGGAATTTTCACCCGCCCCGTATCATAAATCAGATTAATTCCAGTACCTTCCTTTTTCGACTTCTCGACAATGGAAATAAAAAAAACATCTTACCACTTTTCCTTGTCAGAAATATAACACTGCTCAATGTCCTTTTCGTGATGGCCTCTTATCACCTAAATTTAATTCTCGCCTTTCCGTTTTCCTTTATCCTTCTTTCTCCCTTTTGGCAAGCCAAATAGTGTCACAGCCGAATATCCAAGGTTCTAAGCTTTTGCTCTGCATTTGGTGGGATCAGCTAGTGTAGTTTATTAATTGCTGCTCAGACCGACCGAAACCATTACGGAATATTGCTATCGACTACCATTGTTGCGTTTGAGCCGAGCATTGAACAACAAACAGCCACTATATGAGCAGAGACGCGACAAAGTGATTTCGCAATGTGACAACGCTAGGCCACATGTTGCAAAAGGTGTGAAAATATATCTGGAAACGCAAAATGGGCAGTTCTACCCAACCCGCCGTATTCAACAGGTATTTCCCCCTCCGATTATCAGTTGTTCCGATCGATGGTCTGGCTGAGGAGCATTTTTATTCTTATGAAGATGCCAAAAAATGGGTCGAATCGCGGTTAACCTCAAAAGACGCGTTGTTTTTTTTTATTTTCCATTGTTGAATTCAAATGCCGCCAGAGAGATGGGAAGATTAGCGGATTTCAGGGACATGTTTCTTTATAATCTTTCTAATTAAACAAATACTTTTCATGAAAAATCACCGAGAACTTATTCACGGTACTAATATCGTTTTTACATAACCTCTCACAAGTTTCCTGTTCGTTCTTCACCTCCGAGCCAAGCCAAATCGTTTTTACACTTTTTTTTTATATTTATAGAAGTAGAGTGTTATAGCAGAAATAAAAAAAATGATATAAGACCAAGGTTTGTCTACTTCTACCTTTGTTAAATGCAGTCACGGAAATTATAATAAGTTTTCATATTTTGCTTTCACCCTGAAGCTACAAATTAGCTTCATCACTATGTACAACTAGAGAAACAAGTATTTGGAGACTGGTGAAATATTTATTTAATATCATTCTAATGTATACATTTATTTAAATTTACGCTGGTGATGTAGGCTGAAGTAAAATTAAAAATTACTAACAAAAAACACATATTTTCAAATGTACAATAGAGAAAAATATAAACACAAGTAACAGCGAAGGAAAAACCTATTCAGACGAATTGATTCCTTATTTCTGAACGTAGATGTATAGCACAGGTTTGTAATTACAGCCCGAAGGATGTTTTTTGTAACCCTTCACAAGCCATTTTGCAACATTCTTTGAAATAATTGTCTCTGTCTTGCAATTGATTTCAAAATATCGAAATACAGTGTAATAGCATATATGGCTATGAATAGTGAAGAATTTCCTCACAAACAAGACGAGATAAGAAATATATTGTTCAATAGGAGGATTGGTTTGGTTTGGTTTGTTTTACGACATATCAACAACACAATGGGTCATTTAATGCCGACAACTTTTTTTTTCCTGATAGTATTTTTGTTTTTTCAAAAATCTATTTCTGTTAATATTTGTTTCTCAAAAATATATAGCTGGTAATATTTTTTTCAAAAACGTATCGCTGGTAATATTATTTTTTCAAGAACGTATTGCTGTCATTAGTCTTTTTTCAAAAACGTATTGATGGTAATATTTTATAATGCTTTTTACCTCAGTTTATTTTCCCATAGCTGGGGCCCTAACAGGTGCTACCACCCCGGGTCAGGGTTTACCTGGGAACACCAGCAATTAAGAGGTGATTCCACGCTCCTCAAAACCTCCTGATTAGAGGCCTTGCTGTTGGACGTAGTTTATCGTCTTACCTTGGTTGCGGATGTAGTTTATCGTCTTACCCGGGACGCTGATGTAGTTCATCGTTTTAACCAGGACGCGGATGTAGTGTATCGTCATACACAGGACGCAGATGTAGTTTATCGTTATACCCAGGACGCTCAATAGAAGGATGCTTACAATATCATCAACAGAGCATGTAGTCCAACATAATATTCTAAGGAATATACTAACTAAAATATACTTGCATTGTTCTGTTATCCTCATCTTCATTGCCATATTTGTCCGGCCTTCTTCAGGTGATTGATATTTCGAACCGCACCTTTTATTTCATCCACCGGGGGTAGATTGTTTTAGTTCCACGTGCCATGTCTCAGTTATTTCTCATTAGCTCAACTCTCCATGTTTTGTTTCACTACTGCTGTGGCGTTGTATTGATATCACAAGTCTTTAGGTTTAGTCACTGGATCTAACTATCATTATCCTTGTGGACGTATGGGTATGAATTTTTTGGACTTATAAACCTGACTCAGCAAGCATATTTTACCACTGCTCATATTGCATTTTTTGCCATTATTATTATTATTGCATTTTAACAGAGCTTATATTACAAATTTTTTAAGACTCTTATGCTTAGAAAAAGAAAGGGACAGTCGTAATATCATGGAGTGATAATGAGGGAAAAAATGGTTTAAAGAATTTCAAACTCTCGGGAAATAATGAAGACAAGATCAAAAAATAGAAACGACAAGTGACCTAACGAAAGAATATTCATTGCAAAACAGGGAGTGGGATAAGAAGTAAAAATACACTGAAAAACAAGATTATTTCTTCGAGTTTTTGGCGCAGGATCCTAGTTCTAATTCAGGCCTGTAATCAGCCCTTTGCTTTGAAAAAAAAATAAAAACATTAAATTCATTTCTTCTCAGGTCAGCTATGTGTTAGATGACAAACCACCCATTGGGCGCAGTGGCCTTGAATGGTAAGCCAATCTAAAAGGTGAATTCTGAATTCCAAATCAACTGTTGTGACAGCAACAGATAACAACCACTATATTTCGTATAAACGTATACCAATTAAGAAGAAATAAAGAAAAGGATACTAGAGAGTAATGGATTTCTGATTTAACTCTGATGAATTCGAGTTTTTAAGTTTCCCATAAATTTACATGTTGATCCCAATCACAATCATTTTATTATCTTGCTAAAAGTGTCCAGTTACAATTTTTTATTACTTTTGTTTTCTTCTGCTCATGGTATATATTTTCCAGCTTATTTCAATGAAAGCAAGCGACACTGAGGTTTGGTTTGCATTAGAATAAAAAGGCTGACATATTTTTTGGTTTGTACAGAGTCAAATAGATAAATTTAATTTTGGTTTGAAAGAGAGTGTAAAAGATAAACTTTTGTTTTGTTCGCTTGAGAGTCAGAAAATATACATGAGAATGAAAAAAAAAAACGTAGTTTTCGCTTGGCCGCGAGTCAGAAAAACATAAGTTTGGTTTGCAACGGTCGTAATAGTTAGAATATAGTTTTAGCATTTGGAAGTTACCCAACTTACTTTCCTAAAAAAAACCGTCGCTAGGAGACGATGTCTTAGCCTATAAATAGAGAGAAACATCCTCAGTAATTCTCTATTTTTTTTCACCCATGAACGGCAAATTGTAGGTTGCACATAGAAAAGAACGCTGCCGCTTTGTTTAGTTAATACATACTTATCAATGGTTTTTATATATAGTTTTGTTGTTACAATGTCATTTATTAGGCGGGCTCACATTCCGAGTCCGCCATAATTTATAGTGGAATAAATATACCAAGAGACACGTGTTTTACACCTAAACACAACCCGCAAACCTCCTTAACAATATATACGAGAATCAAAAATATAAATATAGATATGGTTTGCACGATGTCAAAAACGGAAACAGATGTTTCGTTTGGATGAATGACAAAAAGCTAGATATTGATTTGGTTAACCTAGAGTTATAAAATTAAAAAGAAAATGAATTTGGTTTCCACGAGAATCAAAAAAGCGAGATATAAGTACTACAAAAAGGTGGCTGCTTTGGCGAGGGATGGTATCTAAATGTTGAACCGATGTTTTTCCAAAATATTCCGATATAAGGTTTCATCACTGGTTCATCCGATGAAGGTAACAGTTCATGTGCTACTGAAATAAGGATGATTCTACGTGAGATCTATTCTACAATGTGTGTTTAAAAATGTGCATTTTTCTCAGTAATTGTCTATTTTATACCAAACTGCATTTCCTGTGCAAACATTTGAAGTATATATATATATATATATATATATATATATATATATATATATATATATATATATTCAAGAAAAACAAACCTCTTTAAGTATCCATTGTAATAGTTTATTTCATCAGAGACTTTTTAAAGTACCCTGGATCCTCAGACATCACTTTCAACAAGTGAAACGAAAAATGAAATGAATATATATATATATATATATATATATATATATATATATATATATATATATATATATATAATTATTTATTTTTAAAGAAAAAAACAAAATTTATAACATAAATATGTTATAAAATCACTACAAAAATAGCCATTTTATTTCAACACCTTCGGTGTATTATCAAGTGATGACGTCATCACTTGATAAGACACCGAAGGTGTTGAAACAAAATGGCTATTTTTGTAGTGATTTTATAACATATTTATGTTATAATTTTTTTTTTTCTTTAAAAATAAATAATTATATCTGCTCTACTTTGTATTGAGCACTCTTTTAAGAATAGTAATTGTTGGTTATTGGAATTCATTCCATATACACCAATCATATACTTGGGTATATATATATATATATATATATATATATATATATATATATGTGTGTGTGTGTGTGTGTGTGTGTATGTATGTGTGTGTGTCTCTGTGTGTGCTTGTGTGTGTGTGAGTATATATATATATATATATATATATATATATATATATATATATATATATATATATATATATAAACAAATAGACTCTTTATATAATAGGTATATCCTCAGTGCTGTTTGAAGTTTGAGGCGCTAAAAATCAGTGTGATTTTTCATCTGTCTATATTTCTGAGATGAGGTAATATGTTCACATTATTCGGACAATTGTCCTCATCCTTGTCGCCATTTTCGGCCCTTGTACGCTCTGGCCTTCTTCAGGTAATCGGAATGTCGAACTGAACCCTTCATTTCGTTCACTGGAGTAGACTGTTCTAGTCCCACGTGCCATGTCTAATGGATGTCAGTTATGAGTTATCTGTTAAATTCCCTCTGAAAGTTCTCCACTGACTTAACCAGGTATTGAACTCGCATTCCTTTGGGTCCTGTTACTGGATCTAACTAACACGTGACATGAGGAAACATGGCACAATGGAATAATGTAATAATTAAATAATTCCATGGCATATGGAATAATATAAATAGTGATTTTTCATCTTCAGTAAGGCTATATGTTTTCGAGCATGCCCATCTGCGCAAATTTAGTGGATTTTTCTCCAAATTTCATACTGCCAGTTCGTGGCAACTAAGCCGAGTTGATCTTATTTACAGTTCAAGTATATGATACAGTAGATACAGTTTTGCATTCAAAGTTGTCCTTCTACTGTGCAATCTACTCTGCTATTTAATCCATAGCAGGAGTAGAGATGGATTCATACCTTTGCGGAGGTTATTTGTGGGAAAGTGAATGTAACTTAATCGGCCTGAATTCGAACTCGGTTCACCTAATTTATTGTGTAAAGCTTCTACGTAATGAATTACCTGCATATGAATACAAAATATACGAATGATCCTTTTGATATTTTGACGCTGACACATTTATCCAAATTTGCACTGAAATTCATCAGCTCATTGATAAAGAACTTACTCGAATATCTGGACAAATTCGGCCAGAAGTTTAGAAATATGTTAAGACTATTCCAAATTCGGAATATTTGAATACCTAAGTAATTAAAAATGTACGTAAAGGAAAAAGCTATTCTATATATATATATATATATATATATATATATATATATATATATATATATATATATATATATATATATTTCGCATTTATCTCATCAAATAGTATTTTTTAATGATTTTTTAAAGTTTTTGTACAGTTTAGATGTTTTATTTTCTTTTAAATAAAGGTGCCGGCATTTGCCTGTTTCCTCTCGTTTTTCTGCTACCAACATCCGAAACTGGAGTAAAGTAGGTGTGTTTGAAATGCTAGATTCCAATTGGATGCACAAGCAACATAGATATTCATAAAATATATTAGCTGCTTCTGTGTTCGAAAGTGAACATTGACATTCTTAAACTTCTAAAGGGGTTATATCATTATAATCATCCTGCTATTTAACATTTTCTGACAAGTTAAATATAAGATCAACAATAAGATGTTTCTACCAAGGGCATTGAACTATGCTTTTAATCGCTGCCTTGTTAATGATGTAAATTATGTAATAAAATAATGAAATATTGTAATGGATTCAGTTCGGACAAGTGAAAAATATTGGGACCATTTAAGTATTTATTTCATTTCACATCCGGATAACCGAAGTCCCGAGACAAGAAGTACAAATAATTGTAGAAGTATTGGATTATCATTTTGTTTGTCTTTCGTTACTGTGCTGTTGGTCAATGTGATCTTCAGATGCCATGATGTGGAAGTACTAAAGAATGAGTCTTTAGCTCTCGCATTTCTTAATATGTGACTGAGTTGCAATCTTGTACGATCAGCTACACTAACTATGAAAGCAGCTTGCAAACATGCCCTTTTTATACTGCTCCGTCTATATGAAACAACAGTTGTCGTATAATCTCCGAAATTAAGCAACGTCGCGTTGGTCAATATCTCCATAGGTAACCACTTTGGAACAACATGTGCTGTAAGCCTGGATATAGAGTGGAATGACGACTGACGTCTTGGAATTGGAAAGCTAAACTGCAATTCCAGTCGTGTTCTTTATATTCCCATTCCGAAAATACACTCGTGGAATTTATCATTCACCTCTGTTTCATGCTGGACGCAGTTGTCAAGTCTCGAGAGCGTCCAGCATGAAACAGCCTGTCGCCTCTGAGTGTTTTATATTTATATTTACATACGCTCTATCTTTGATACTAAAAACTTTTTCCTATAAATATAGTACACCTTAAAACTATATTTCTTCATATATATATATATATATATATATATATATATATGGACATTGACATCAGCACCCAGCAACGAGTCTCTTTCATGCTTAAACGCAATCATCAGGCCATGTGCGTTGTGCTTTGAGGCGTTTACTTATTTATGCCATTCCATGATATATTAAGTGCAGGTCTTTTGTATTATTCTAAAGGTTTAGAAGGATAGCACAGAGGTGAGTGTTAATGACTGTTTCTAGTTATACGTAGAATAATATTAAAATTAGTGGAAATAACTGTGCATCTGTGTGCTGTTTTGTGGTTATTTTGTTGTTAAGTTTATTATATATTGCTTTGTTATTTTGTGTGATATACACACACACACACACACACATATATATATATATATATATATATATATATGGAGAGTGAGAGAGATAGAACGAGAACAAGATTAATGTATATTTGGCCAGCAACCTTTGTTTTAGACATATTTCGTTAAATTATTGTTTTTCCAGAATACTTGCGTTTATCCTTAAAAATGGCCAAGGAATGTAACGAACGGGCTTGCTTCAATGAACCTTATGCAAAATTTTTGTACTTCCATAGACTTACCAAACGCAAAAACGTAAGGATACTGGAAAATGTAAATAAAAAATAATTAAATCTTCTTTGTCTTCTATATTTCACGATATATATATATATATATATATATATATATATATATATATATTTATTCTCGTATCTTCTAATTATTCTGAATTTAAACCCGTAAAGAACTCAACAAGAAAGCATTTCTTATTTCTTTTCCAAAGAATATATGACAATTCATGGATAATAAATAAAAGAAATCAGCGGAAGGCCGTGATTGATTGCATCCTACAGGGAAATGGCATCGGAGAATTTTGTTAGAGCATTGAAAACACAGAAAACAACTCGGCAGCGTGAGTAGAATTTCCCCCCTTAAGCATTTATTCTGCCATTATTTCTATGTTCACAGATTTTATGCCTACAGATGTTCTATTCCCAATATTGAAAAGCTACCACTCATAAATATAGCAAATTTGAAACTATACCGATAAGAATATATATATATATATATATATATATATATATATATATATATATATATATATATATATATATACCTCATGAAATATTTCATGTGTACATGCATGCCATCTTAAATTGTACATGTATATATAAATTGTAAAAAATGAATATATATATATATATATATATATATATATATATGCATTTTTTTACAATTTAAGAATGCGCGGATGTACACATGCAAGAGTTCATGAGGTTATTTTATCAACATATATATTTATCCGTAATCACCCTTAATAATCTTTAGTAAGAAACTAACCACGAAGTTGAAAAAAAAAGGAAACAAATATTTATTGCTTCTTTATTTTTGTGGTGTTTGCATCATTTTTCCCAGGTGACTAATTCCATAACGACATTTATTTGTTAATTGCTGCATCATTTCTACCCTCGTCACTGCCCCCCAAATCCCTCTGCACTCTCGTTCAGCCACTCCTCCTAACCCAGTAAACCATCCTTTTACAAACACTATATCCGTCCACGCTTCTTTTCCATGTCTTTATCATTCCAAACACTTTTAGCAGGAAACCACAAAATATTCTGGGATGGCCGCCATGTTCTCCTTATTCTGCCTAATTAGTGCCTGATTCGTTATATTTTTATTTCTTTTTAGTTCTACCTTCCTCTTTCAAAGACAGAAATATAAATACTGAAAGTACGCATGCGCACGAATACATTCGGATACCCCCCCTCACCCCTACCACACTACCAGCTAATGCCCTGTCCCTTTTTTCTTGCAGGGTAGGTGTGGGAAGCATATATCCTACCCTGGGGGCAATGTAAATATCTTCATTAGCCACCTACCAGAATATCGCCAACAGCGTGTAGTAATTTTTGCTCTTAGTGTAGTAGATGTAATTGGGTTGGACTGTAATATGACGTGTTTCTCGTAGAATTTGTTTTACTTAGGAGACAAGGAGTTTATAAAAGACAAAGACTGACAAAACGATAACATCGAGGAGAGGAATTCAAAATTGAGGAGTCAAGATTTTTTTTTTTCTTATATGTTAACTATAATGATTTAATTTAGTGTAAACTTTCTTGGTAATTTATTATTATTATTATTATTATTATTATTATTATTATTATTAT
Organism: Acanthosepion lycidas; assembly: GCA_963932145.1. Taxonomy (NCBI): domain Eukaryota; kingdom Metazoa; phylum Mollusca; class Cephalopoda; order Sepiida; family Sepiidae; genus Acanthosepion; species Acanthosepion lycidas. The sequence continues at coordinate 132,531,039 of OZ010573.1, read as the reverse complement.
TGTTATTATTATTTCTGCACAGTCCCAATCAGAGACTTAAATCAGAAGTGGCTTCATGATATTTTCCACTGGTGATTACACACATTTTATATGGATAAAGATCTTCGTAATGTGTTAGCTGTCAATGTCAGTAAAATGTTTAATATTTTGTAAAGTCAGGTCAACCAGGGATCTTTTCAACATCCACTTCTCTATTTATATACGCTCTATCTCTGCTATTATATCATAATAGCAGGGATTAGCATATCTTAAAACTATATATATATATATATATATATATATATATATATATGTATATATATATGTGTGTATATATACATAAATTTTATCCTAATTCATAATATATATATATATATATATATATATATATATATATATATATATATATATATATATATATATATAATAAATATATATATATATATATATATATATAAGTTTTTTGTAGTACAAAATTTAAGGATACCTAGGAATAAGCAGAATTTATATGGCATTTTAATGTATATTTTAAAAGCTAGAAAAAAAACAAAACAAAATGAACAACCGGTTTCGTCCCAGCCTTATCAAGTTTATTTCTGGGATATAAAAAATAAATGTGTAAATTTAATTGATATTAATGATAACCAATGGAGGAAAAAGAATGAATTTCAAGAAAGATAGATTCCAATAACAATCAGAGCGAGTAAGCTAAGCATTCCCTCTGTTTACCGAGGGAAGGCCCACGGGATTTGATATACAGGGACTCAAGAACCTTGAGGTGATATGAGGAGTGGCACCTATATATATATATATATATATATATATATATATATATACAAATTGAAGTCTGTGTTATTGAACTTTCCTTCTTATTACACGAACAACGAAAAATGTAAAACGAAAATATTTAGTCCTATTCAAAATAGTATATATTAATATCCTTCCTTCCATTACTTAAAAGATTGGCGCAATATTATCTTTCTTTTTTCGATTTCTCCATATAATTGCTTTATAAAATACAAATTTTTAAAGGCAGAATGATACTTGGCCAGATTAGTTGCGCACTTCCAGCCGGAGAACTTCGTCTAAATTTCGAATGAATGACCTTGGTTCTAATTTCTCAACTGTGTTGACATGTCATCAAATTTATTTCTTTATAAGATTGTAATTTTTGACAGTCAAAGAATTCCATCATAATATTGATCAACAAGGATTCACCTGAATGGTAAAAATGCAAGTTATTTAACAAAACGCTCGAAAGAAGAGACTGACGCATAAGGGTGGGTTTTAATTGGGAGTCCGGTGGCGTACACGTAGGCAAATTTTGGTCAGTTCATACATCAATTTCTCAGACTGGTATAACTGACTTCAGGGAGTAAATCTAACCTACCGACTTATTTTTAATACGGCTTGGAAGTATTTAAAATGAATTGCTTAGACTGAAACCGAATTGAAATCAAGTTTTACTGACTAGTGTTTGGAAGTTAGTGACTGATTCAAATTAACTGAACCAATGCAATTTTAAATAAATTTTAAACTACCTTCATTAGAGGTGGTCAGTTAGCGACACAGTTTTTTTACAACAAACGAGCTCATATCGTGAAAACTTTCTATACATTATGTAATTGCAGCGGGATAAAATTTAGGAATCAAGAGATAGAGATAAATATTAATATACATATATTGATTTTCTGTCTAGATGTGTTATTATGTCTGTTTACAATATTTCCATCATTCGGACTGTTGTGCTCATCTGTGTTAACATATTCACGTCGTTTCAGCCTTTATACGCCCCGGTCTTCTTCTGGTGATAAACGTCCGAATTTCGAACCGAGCCCTTTATTTAGTGCATACGTGTAGGTTGTTCTAATTACCCATGTCATGACTTTTATGGACATATCTCAGTTAATTCACTTCATTAAATCAAATCTCCAAGTTGTTGTTCCCTCTGCTGTATCCAGGTATTGAACTCACAACTCTTTGGTTCAAGTCAGTTTTTGGATTATTTCCAGTGGGCCATGTGTCTTTGGGGACATAATTTATGGTACTTATAAAAGTAATATTTCAGAAACCGTTTTTTACCAGAGCTCATATTACAATTTTTTGTTATACTTGTTTGTCTGCAGCTATCTTTATTGCTGGTTCCCATATTGTATGCTCTGCCAGCTTGGTAGAATTCTCTGGCCGAGGATATGCGCTAATTACTTTCGTATTTTCCAGTTAAGTTCCCTGTCTCTTATATCAAGTTAATCCTACAGAGAGCGGCGATCTCCCTTTTTCACCTACATATGGTAGTCATATCTGATTTTTCTATTTCCCCTTGTACCCTGGCTTTACAGTCTTCCTGCCGTTTTATCTTAAGTAGACGGGCGTATTTCTCTATATTTATTGCCACAGAAGCACAGAATGACGCACACACACTCCTTAATCACGTTTCATATAAGGATGGTTTTAATAGAAAGACATGTCTGCGTAGTGTTGAACCACAACTGATGGTTGTCCTGATGCTATATGAATCACAACAGTTTTCAATCCGATAAGTCATTGACGTAAGGTAGGCAGAACGATGCTGTAATCTATGAGTGTTGTCATCATTTACTCCTCTTCTATACATATTAGTGGAACCTACTGTTATGTACATTGGGTAGTTGTTATGTTGTAGCTGACTGTTTGTTTATACTGACCATTGCTTGTTCATAAATCTCATATCTTATTATTGCCAACCCAAAGATATAGTGTAAATATTTATTTGTCTATGGTTTTTGCTTAGACATTAAAATTCATAATATTCATGCTTCTTCTACATTTCCCACGTCTTTAATTTTGAACATATTTTTTCTTTTTACGTATTTGAATATACATCTCTTGTTTATAGACACACAGAAACACAGACACACACACACATAGAGAGAGAGCGACACACACACATAGAGAGAGAGACACACATAGATTTTCTGCAGTCAACGCAATAATCCTTAGAATATACTGATGAGTGAACCCTCGCTCTCTCTCTCTCTCTGTCTCTGTCTCTCTCTCTCTCTCTCTCTCTATATATATATATATATATATATATGAGTTTTTTGTAGTACAAAATTTAAGGATACCTAGGAATAAGCAGAATTTATATGGCATTTTAATGTATATTTTAAAAGCTAGAAAAAAAGAGCAAAAAAAAAACAACCAGTTATTCCCAGCCTTATCAAGTTTATTTCTGGGATATAAAAAATAAATGCGTAAATTTCATTGATATTAATGATAACCAATGGAGGAGAAAGAATGAATTTCAATAAAGATAGATTCCAATAACAATCAGAGCGAGTAAGCTAAGCATTCCCTCTGTTTACAGAGGGAAGGCCCACGGGATTTGATATACAAGGACTCAAGAACCTTGAGGTGATATGAGGAGTGGGACCTATAAATATATATATATATATATATATATATATATATATATATATATATATATATATATATGCAGAGGACTTAGTAGAAAGTGCTCAATATCTTTCACAGAGCTAACATATTCAGTTATATGGATATTAGTTTTTAACCCAGTGTTTCACGATTTTGCCATAATCAGACAAATCTTTGTGAATGTGAGTGCGTATTAACTTCGAGCCTGTTATATCATTCATCTATGCATACACTTATATTTATATATGCATGTGCGTGTGATTGAATAAAAATATAAAAACTGATTAATACTCAAAACCAGATATATACATATCCGTGCATCTCCATATGAACACTCTATATACCTTTAATTAACCTGGACCTTATGATGAGAAAAAATTCAAGTCCTCATTATTTAATGAGACATGCGTCTAATTTTATTCGTACAGCGTAGGTTTTCCATAAATGCCCTTCAAATCTATTTCAAATCAAATAGTGAATGCGTATTCCGAATCGATATTTATTTTATATCGATATGAAAAACGTAAACTCTTTATCGCGCTTAGATGCAGAATGTAAAGCTGCAAGCGTATACACATGTAAGCCGATTAAATTTTAAAGTTTTTAAGCTAAATTTTAGTAGGCATGCATCCTAAAATTTATTTTAGTTCCACTATATATATATATATAATCCTTTTATTAGAATATCTTTTTATATTTGGTTTTTATCTGATTCGGGAGTCACTCTATCTATCTATCTATCTATCTATCTATCTATCTATCTATCTATCTATCTATCTATCTACGTACATTTTGAGTCGTTTAAACCTGAATTTAAATATTCACTAAAGTAAAAATATATTACAGAAAATGACATACAAGTGTGAAAGTAAAGTGATCAATAATAAAGCAATCCTTTCTTTTTTAGTACTAGTCAATTTTTCAAACATACAAATCCAAGGACCCACACATCTATCTATCTATCTATCTATATATATATATATATATATATATATATATATATATATATGAACCCATCTCCTCTGTATCCCGCTATGTGTAAATATCAGATAAATTGAGTCCTATAACCCTGGATGACTAACGGTCTAGGAGAAGAACAACTTTGAATTGCATTCGGATCTTCCAAAAAGTGTGGCCGGTTCTACAAAAGCCTTCACCACTATAAACAAATGATATGTGCGGATAATCTGGCTGTTGGCTCTAAGAATTGAGCTGCTGAACGAAAACGACGGAAGAGTCTAGTACCTAGTATAAAATAGTTTTAAGGCATTATATATACATATATAAGTTATAAATTTTTAAACTGCACACGAACTTTATGAACACCCTATATATATATATATATATATATATATATATATATATATATATATATATATATATATATATATATATATATATAGTTCTCAATACAGATACAGCATATTGCCTTCATGCATGAAACAGATTTAACTGCTTGTGTTGACAGATCTCAAATTGCTGTTTTTAAGTGTTACTTCTCTTAGTCTAATAGATATTAAACATTTTGTAATGGTAGTTACATTTTGTGTCTATTTTCTTTCCTTTCCTGTCTGTCTTTACAAAAGTTTCTTTTGTATTTGCACATTTTACTTTGAAATCGTTTGTGCTGGTAGTGTTGTTCTTTGAAAAAAATTTCTGTAACTAATATATATTCTAGCCTTCGGACCGGGTTCAAATCTCTCCATGGTCGTTTTGTCAGACAGGAGATTCCAGATGTCATCGGACTGAATGGGTCGATCCCAGCGTGTGGCACATTTGGAAAGTGCTTGAAATTCATACGACGGGTTGACCCAAGCCTTGGGAGTAGAATTCAGTAGACGCCACTGATGGTTGAGCTCGTATGAAGTCATAAGTCATCGTGGTAGAGGCCTTTAGCCTGCTGGCCTTGTTCAAATAGTTGATCACGCCAGATAACACGCTCTTTTGTAGAAACTGTAAATATGGTCTGCTAAGGCTCTTTGGGTGTCGAATAAACAAAAATGCGCTTGAGCAAGCGCCTGCAATAGTGATTGACTAACTGCCCTATTATGCAAGTGGATGGATATATATATATATATATATATATATATATAATTATTTATTTAAAAATATGATACCTTCGCTACATAAGAGTTCTCATGTTTCAAAAACAATAGCTGAAAATATCAATATATTAGAATTAAATTACCAAGCTCGGTTTCATCTTCAAGCAAATTAAAGTACCAAAGTCTGTTTTCATTTTATTTAACTTCGGATTATTTACCTTACGAGTTCTTTCCTATTTTCTATATATTTTCATGCACACACACACACACACACACACACACACACACACACACACACACACACATATATATATATATATATATATATATATATATATATATATATATATATATATATATATATATAAACAACTTTGAATAAGAAGCTGACGACATCTGCCTGTTTATAATATTTCCCAACTTTGGAATAATGTGTTGAATATTATGTTCTAACTTGTGGATAAACTGCCTGATATTTATCCACAACTTCGAGCACAATATTTAACACCTTATTGGAAGTTTTGTAAAATATAATAAAAGCTTGTCTGTTAGGGCGAATAGCCAATCTTCGTCACAGGCTCATGTGTGTTCATTTAACACCCACCGAACCCACTGGTGATTTGTACTTCAACTATGCTGTATGGAATTTATTTAGAGTTACTGGGAGAGAATAATGTCATGATCAGCAGCTTAAACATAGCTCTATATACAGAAGAACCTACAAAACAGTTCTATCTAACCAATTTCACTCACATGTTACGGCTTTCAAATACATGACTTCGCTAGGATCAAGAAAACAAGTTCTTGATTAATCGATCGTGATGAGGCTCGAAACCGGTCTGACAGTCAAAAAGTTCACTTTCTAATCCTTCGATTTCACTGAAAGTTTTATTCTGCTTTCCCTGTGGGGAAACAAGTGTTTTGTCCTGTATATTGATGTCTCACTTGTTGGCTGTCTGATTATATAGTTTAGTATTTTTGCATTTCAGCAGCAATCTCTTTCTAATACTTGTGTCTATTGACTTTAAACGATGATGACATCCATAATCATGCCCAGGTACATTACAATGTGTATCAGTACACACACACGCGCACACACACGCGCACACACACGCGCACACACACATACATACATACATATATATATATATATATATATATATATATATATATATATATATATATATTAGGTTGGTGCAAAAATAATTTCGTTTTCTAACATATGTTACTATGTGAGAAAACGAAATTATTTTTGCACCAACCTAATATATAATATAAAAGGCTCAAACGTTAATATTCCATGGAATATTTGTGTTTGAGCTTTTATTATATTCTTACTCTCGGACATTGATTTCTACCTGGATTCTATTCTCTTGGGAACTTATATATATATATATATATATATATATATATATATATATATATATATATATATATATATATATAGATATATATAGATATATATATATATATATATATATATATAGATATATATATATATATATATATATATATATATATATAGATAGATAGATAGATAGATAGATAGATAGATAATATTAGTGGTAAATATGCACATACATATGCAAAATATTTGTAGGTCTGATGAATTGAATCGTATTTACGATTCCAATGGAATAAATTATGACAATGGAATATTAGTGTTTAAGCCTTTTTATTATATATATATATATATATATATATATATATATATATATATATATATATATATATATATATATTAAGATATATATATATATAATACCTATATAATTTTCATTAAAACATGATTCACTGTACATTTTAGTCAAAATGTATTTACAAATACGCAATTATTCCTTTTTATATAAAATGTAAAAATATGCATACACTTGCAAACATTCAATCGATAAACTAATTAGTTACACTACTTTAATTTAATACAAGATAACAAATATTAGAATATCTAATTTCAAGCAGATTATTATACTTTAAAAAGATCCCTATGAAGAAAAAACAAAAAAACAAGGTTATTTTGATTGTTGGAGATAAATTTAATGCTGATAGATAAGCATAATTTTTCTGATTAAATGAACATTAAATATTTGAAAGATGAAATACAAATCCATTAGAAATTTTCAGAAATAAAAAAAACAAACACATCAGATATCTGAACAATTACCCGAATATTTTTCATCAAACTAATTTCTTTTCAAAATGCTTCATATTTAACTCGTCCTTAAGCGTTTCCTCGATGAAGCAATGTCACTAATTGCTGAAGCATCGTATTGCATCTCGCAATTTCGGCTCGAAGGAGCGTACTTAACAACAGCAAACCTTCAATACCACCTTTTTCAACTTATTTGAGGTCTTGACCTCCTCACCTGAAAAGACCGAGTGGTTTGCTCAGGAATACTCTTCCAAATGAACGCTCGACTGAACCCATTGTACCCACACCCGATTTCCTCACTAGAACCGAGGCTCTATTGAGCGAATTGCACATAACCCCATCATGGTTATTGGGCATTATCTCAAAATTAGACTCCCATAAGGCTAGCGCTGGTGACGGGATACCAGCCATTGTTTTGAAGAAATGTGGTTCTGAATTGGCTCCTGCCTTCTCCTACTGTATCAATGAATCTTGCTTTCCAGCCTGTTGGAATTTCTCATCTATTTTACCTGCCTTTAAGAACTATGAAGACCCTTCTGATCCATCTAACTACCATCCTATCAATCTCCTACCACTCTTCATCAAAGAATTTGAAGCTTTAATCAAGGCCCAAGTGGTTAATCGCCTTATATCCCATGATCTGCTCTCTGATAAGCAATATGGTTTTCGCTTTGTTCTACAGCCGATATGCTCACGGCCATAACTGAAATTGTTTGCCAATCACTCCACAACAATAGAGAAGCTCGGGCCGTGGCTCTAGATATCTCTAAAGCATTTGATAGGGTCTGGCATGCCGGCCTCCTCCGTACCATTAAGGGATACGGAATTTCAGCTAGATTATTTGACTTAATACGATCATTCCTGTCAAGTCGTGTAATGAAGAACGTCCTTAACGGATTCTCCTCAAGTTCCTATCTCACGAACGCAAGTGTTCCCCAAGGCTCTACCCTAGGTCCTACACTGTTCATTAACGATCTCCCCGATGTCATCAGTTCCCAAGTAGGCATCTATGCTGACGACACTACTATGTACTCCTGCCTCAATAGCAAATCTGGAATCCCTGACAAACTAACCTGGGCGTTAGTCTAAAAATCGATTGTAGACTGGGTCAGGATTTTGCTGGTTAACTTTAATGCCTCTAAAGCAAAACTGCTCTCTATTACTCACCACAGGGAATCATCGCTGCTACCCATTAGAATGTCTGATGCTCAACTTCACGAGAGCACTTCTTTGCGATTGCTTGGTCTCACACTGTCCGCTGACCTGAGATGAAGTAATTACATTGGATCAAGAGCTTCATCCACCACAAGGAAAGTTGGTTCCCTGGTTTGCACCAAAAAGTTTTTCTCGCCCGAGTCCATTCTTTAAATCTATAAATCAACCATTCGGCCATGCATGGAGTACTGCTGCCATATATGGTCTGGTGCCCCCGCTGTTCGCCTTAACGTCCTCGACAAGATACAGAGACGGATAAGCAATGTGGTGGCCCTGATCTGGCCTCTCGTCTAAAGTCGCTCTCTCACAGACGTACCGTCGCCTCCCTCTGTATTTTTTTATAAATACTTTCAAGGTAACTGCTCCGATGAGCTGTTTTCGCTAGTTCCCAGACTGCATGAATTTAAGCGTGCTACTAGGCTGGCATCACGGTCCCACCATTTCACTGTGGAAACGGTTAAATGTGGCCGTCCCTTCTACTCCAATAACTTCAGGTCACGCACCTCACGTGCAATTCCCTTCCTATTACTTGTTTCCCTGATAGCTATAATATCCAACTATTCAAATGTCATGCCAATCGCATGTTCTTACTTATTCCCTGTTCTTCTCTTCATCCTTTCCTTCATCACGCATCTGTCGCTTCCACTCTGTAACCCTTTCCGTACTAGTGGCATCCCGCCTTGCTTGGGGTGAAATACTTAAACAAATCTACGCAAAGACCAAATTATAACACTGGACATAACTTTAAGATAATCAAAATGTTAACCATTCGCCTTTGGATGCAGTATTGATGCCATATATGGTCTTAAGCTCCTTCTGTTTGTCTCAAGGCCCTTGATAAAATCCAAAGACGGATATGCAATGTAATTGGCCCTGATCTGGCATCTCGTCTGGAGTCGCTCACTCACAGACGTGCCGTCAACTCCCTGTGGTTATTTTACAAATATTTTCACGGTAACTGATCCGATGAACTGCTTTCGCTGGTTCCCAGACTTCGTGAATTTAAGTGTTCTACTAGGCTGACATCTCGCTCTCACCCTTTCACTGTCGAAAAAGTAAAATATAGCCGTCTCTTGTGCTCCAATAGCTTTATGACTCGCACCTACCGTCTGTAGAATTCCCTTCCTATTACTTGTTTCTCTGATAGCTATAATCTCCAAATATTCAAATGTAATGTCAATCGACATCTCCAGATGCCTTGATCTATCCCCTCTCCTTCTTTTCATCCTTTCCTCTATCACTACTATTTGCTCTCGCTCCAACACTCTGTAACTCCTTGCTTGCTAGTGGCTTCCGGTCTTGCTTGGGTGAAACGCTTAAAAAAAAAAAACTCCCGAAAAGTAATTTTAGTGAAAATTAGAAATATAAAATTTGCAGCAATAGCAGATTTGTTGGTTAGAATATTATTAGGTTGGTGCAAAAATAACGTCGGTTTTTGACTTTAAATAGTACGTCAAAAACCGACATTATTTTTGCACCAACCTAATATATTATGTCCGTAAGAATTTTCAGAATGTACACATTCTACATTTTTGCCGAGCTTAAATTATACAGAATCCTGTATTCACCATGATTTCTCAAGATATTAGGCGGAATAATAATTAATAAATTAAATTATATTATATTTTCTTTTCAGGGCGATGAATCTATTTTAAAGAAGGAATGTTCTAATTTCAATAGAACGACCGTTACTGTGCCTTATGCCTGACTCCCTTGAACCTAGTATATAGCTATGTCTGAGTATTTGGTTGTACTTGAGTCTTGAGAAAAATGTGTTTATTTCTGTAATGATACTGTGTGGAATTATATTCCTGGTAAAGGCAAGATCATCGGCACTTACTATCGAGGTTGACAGGGCTTACTCACTTGAATGTTCGTGCAAGACATATTGCCTCTAAATTGGTACTTCGCTAAATTTAGTACGCATAAATGTTATACTGATCATTTGATATAAAATGACATTTTTTTAGAGTATCTTCCTTCTCGTTTTTTCTCGCTCTCTTTTTCTCTTCTCTCTCTCTCTCTCTCGATATATATATATATATATATATATATATATATATATATATATATATATATATATATATATATATATATATATATATATATATTCCAGAAAATTTACAAATCGGTAGCGAAGTCATATTTAACACTTCACTGATTCATTATCCTGTTCACAAATTGATAGAAACTAAAAATGTAATAATGTTGCAAGGCAATTTTCAGATGTTTCCATATGTTCAATGTTTTTTTTTTCACTCATTAAAATAGCATATATTAATAAACAAAAAATTTGACTGCAACCTAAAAGTCTGCAATCAAAATATTCTTTAGATGTATTTTTGCATATCAAAATTAATACAAACACATTAATTTAGCATACATTATAGTAACAGTATAGATTTTCCTATAATTATAATTATATAGATACAATAAATAATTATACACACACAGACAATATATATATATATATATATATATATATATATATATATATATATATATATATATGGGTTTGTGTGTTTGTGTGTGTGTTTGAGTACTAAATTTGATATCAATCGGCCTGAAGATATTAATTGGATTCTTTAATAAATATGGCTCTGTTCAAACAAGTATACAATATAAATATACCATTTTGAGTAATATGAATTAATTAAAAAATGATTTAATTGCTTTAAAATGCATACATGCACATGTGCGTGTGAGCATATGTCTGTGTAGGCATGCATTTCGATGTAATATACTTAAATACAAACGAATACACACACAGTCACAGTCACACACACACACATATATATACACATATATATATGTATACACACACACACACACATATATATATATATATATATATATATATATATATATATATATATATATATATATATATATATATATATATATATATATATATATATACGTATGTGATCAATATAAATTATAGCAAATAATATTTATTCAAAAATTATAACATAAGGATAACATCACTACGAAAGTAGACATTTTGTTTCAAAACTTCTGGTGTCTTATCAAGTGATGCTGTTGATTGCGAAATAAAGAGTTTTTTGTTTTGAAAGTTTTAAATCAAATCTAGCCCCCTAAATAGGGGAAAACCTTGTTATGTAACCTATGACGACGAATCAGAGCAAAAGTATATAAAAATTAAAAGAAAATGAATCTGTATTCTAAATACAAACTGTTACTTGATCAAATTTAATGTTAGACTGAACTAGAAATCAGTATGAAATAATTAAGTTTTAATTTCTAGGTAATATTAAAATATACAAATTTCAAATTTTAAATTAAACCGAGCATTATGTTTAAAATACTACAAAGTTATTCAAAAACAGAGAAGAGGGAAAGAATATATATATATATATATATATATATATATATATATGTATATATTAAGAAATGGACAAAGTCCGACAATTTTTTTATTAAAGATATTTTTTATGTTTAACGTTTTTTTTATAGACACAAGTATTTAAGTAAATTCTCTGTTTATAATAAACAGTATTAAATAACATTTACCGGCCTGAATGTCCAGGAATTTTCATAAAAAATATTCGTCCTTTGACAAGATTCGAACCTGCATCCTATACGGAACCGCCATTTAGCCATATATGTATATATTACTAGATTACACATATTTTACTTACATGTAATATATACTGGGTGTAATGCTACCAATATTCATACTCTGGCTTCCATATTCAAAGTTTATTCAATAACTATCAAATGGATGGTGAATAAATTTTAAAAAGATGGAAGAGGAAACTGGATCAGGAGTTCCAAGAGAGATCATCATTTCAACTTAGTGCTAAATACATATTTATCGTTCAAAGTAGAGTTCTATAGTGTTGTAAAAACCACGGAGAATACCAGTAATACATCTTTAATCATTTCTAATATACAATGTGCTTTTCGTTAATTGTCTCTGTGTGAAAACAATATTATATTTATTTTTAACTTAAATTAAGTGGTTTCTTTTTTCTCATGCAAATTCACCAGACAAAAAAAAAATTGTCAATGAATGGGACGAAATATTTTGTTAACAACAAATGTAAGGCATTTCAACTTTTGTGTACTAAAAGATCTCATTGGACAAACACTACATCACATCATAAATAGTTTAATGTCCGCCTCTTGAAATGTAAAATCAAAATTAATTTCTTCGTATACAAAGCAAAGAGAATCCTTATATTTTTGGTGAAACATATTCTTACAGTATTTTGGTGAAACATATTCTTACAGACCATACTTAGAGAAACTGAGTACATATTAATAACGATATGAAAATTGGGAGCCTTATCCATGATTAAATCTGATCCTTTTAGTTTTTGTAAACAGGAAAATGTGTACACAGGCTGGAATATCTAAGAGTGTCTGGGTACAAACAGTAATTATTAATTAATGTTAACGTACGATTTACGTCGATCAAGGACACTTGCTGTTCATATTTAATGTCGCTGTTGGCAGCAAAGTAAATTATTAAAAATATTAATCTTCTCGCCTAGCCGACATTTACAAGTTGTTAGTTTTAGTCCAACTATTGCCAATTAAGGCCATCTTGTTCCATCTTCACAGGTCAATAATACTAAACTTTCACGGCTGCTAATAGAAATAGCGTAGAGGTAGTGAATTTCATTTAGGAACATTATATATTTCAAATAACTATCACATTATGATGCAAATATAAAGTACATACACTATTTTCGGACGATTGTTTTCCTCTTTGTTGATGTTATGACAATATTTCGACCGTTGTTCTCTCCGGCCTTCTTCAGGTGTACATCGATCTACGTAATCTACACGTAATTTTTAACCGAAACCTTTCTTTAATCAGTATACTTCTGAAGAGGGCCGGTTAGCTAACGGCTGAAACATTGTCATAACAACAACAAAGATGAGGATAATAGATCGAATATAAACAGTTTAAATAATGAGAACTTCTCGTCCCAAAAATTCAGGCAGAAATATAAAGTATTTCTATGAATGAGAATTTCGGAATATACTTACTATACCAGATGTTATAATAAACATATTCTGTGGGATTTAAATTTCTAAATGTACGGGTAAGTTAACTGCTAAATACAACCGTAAGTCCTATTCTGAGAGTTCCTTTAATGAAACTATCTTCCGGTCCCTTGCTTTCCAATCTCTATTCTACAAAAGTTTTAGTGTAATTCCATCGTCATCTTCCGTGTATTTGACTATTCACTTCACTAACGGTTTCTCGGTTTCCTCGACTCTCAGCAACACTACAGTCGTAGGGGCTTTACCTCCTTGTTTTGGCGTGAAAATATTAAAATAAATAACATAAGAGATTCAGCGAGAACTGAAAAACGAAGTATTAAACTTAGACAATTTCCAACATTTAGAAACAGTTTTAATTGGAAATAAAACTGTTTTTAATTTAGCAACATACATAATTTATAAGAATTTTAAAGTATCACGAGTGATTAAGTTTAATACATTAACGAAACAAAACAGATAAACATGATTAATTTTATCACCATTTATTTTCAAACAGTTATTTATTGTATATATGATCCGGCCATGACAAAGCATACCTTGAGAAAAAAAAATCTGCGTCGCTCTTTTTCTATAGGTACCGTTCGCACGAAATTATTTTATTTAATAGTTAATACATTCGTTCAATGAGTGCACGTTTTTCAATCAGATACTTTCGCATTGAATGACACTGTGTGCATGAATAAGAATAATCAGGCGCATGCGCATGAAAACTCAATGTACACTTTGTTTCCATGATTCTAATGCACCATCAAAGAAATATGAAAGTGCCGATATATTCAGCATTCATACATAAAACATGAAGAACTGATAGAGAAAGAAAACGCTGCGTAGGCATCGCATCGATTATACGACTACTCACAAGGATATTTCGATGAATACATGCTTATTATACATTATATATAAAACATTTAAATCGGCACTTTCTATTCATGTGAGATTGATATTCTAAATAAGCTTCCCCTCAAAAAATAAAAAGTCCGAACGGATGTATGAATGAGCAAATTATATATATATATATATATATATATATATATGTGTGTGTGTGTGTGTGTGTGTGTGTGTGTGTGTGTGTGTGTGTGTGTCCTGAAGTGAAATATATATATATATATATATATATATATATAAAGAAGAGAGAAACCGCAAAAGTTTTTGGTTGTAATGTGGATTTTTTAAAAATATATTATGCTTTATTTTACATAATTTTACTACAAGGGTTTCCTGTCTAGCGACCTTCATCAGGCAAAGAGTGGATACTTCCACATTATTAAAAGGAGTTAATTTTTCTTTTGTTTTCCGATGTAAAACATTCGCGATGTTAAACATTTTATTGGCCAGTTCAAGTATATATATATATATATATATATATATATATATATATATATATAGAGAGAGAGAGAGATAGATAGATAGATAGATAGATAGATAGATAGATAGATAGATAGATAGATAGATAGATTGATTGATAGATAGATTGATAGATAGATAGATAGATGATCATATTTATATTTCACTTCAGGACCTAAGCGATCATGGCTCTCCACATCCCTCCTACAGTCAGTTTTCCATTTGCAAAAGATTGTCACATAGATTACACGGTGTATATTTCTGCCCTTCTTGCTTTCCATATTTCTTTTAAGTATAAAATTTTCTTAATCTTTTTCCGCATTTTGCATCGTAGACATGTGAAATGTCTCTTTCTGATTCTAAGTTTAATGTGTAATTTTTATCTTTATTTTCGTCCTCGTTGTTTGAATGATCATGGCATTCTAATCATCCTTCTGTAGAACCATATCTCTGCTTTCGCAGTTGTCTTTTAAATCTCTGTTGAAATTTTAATCATTTAATGCCTCCGAAATGAAACTGCTCTCATTTACCCGCCACTGAGAATCCTCCTTGCCTCCCATCAGAATGGATGGTGCCCAACTCCAAGATAACACCTCGTTAAGCCTGCTTGGTTTCATGCTTTACGCTGACCTGAGCTTGAACAAATACATTGAATCAATAGCTTCATCTAACGCAGGGAAAGTTGGTTCTCTGTGTCGCGCCAGAAGATTTTTCTCACCTGAATCCATCCTTTGCATCTATAAATCAATAATTATTTCTTGCATGGAACACTGCTGCCATATATGGCCTAGAGCACACCCCGCTGTTCGTCTGGGGTCTTCGACAGATTCCAGAGACGGATATGCAATGTGATTGGTCCTAATCTAGCATCTCATATAGAAACACTTTCTCCCAGACGTGCGGTGGCTTTCCTTTGGGTTTTCTACAAGTATTTCCACGGCAACTGCTCCGACGAGCTACTTTCGCTGGTTCCCAAACTGCATGAATGTAAGCGTCCTACTAAGTCGGCATCTTGGCCCCACCCTTTCACTGCCGAAACGTTTAAATGTAGCCATACCTCCTAATACAACATGTTCTTATCTCGCACTTCTCGTCTGTGGAACTTCCTTCTACTTACTTTCCAGGTGGCTATAGTCTTCAAATATTCAAATGTAATGTCAATCGACATCTTTTTGATGCCTTGATTTATTTCCCAGCCCTTCTCTTTATCCGTTCCTCAAACACACATTTTTTTCTCTTACTATCTTTCTCTGTAGCTACTTGCGTGCTAGTGGTACTTCTACCTTGCTTGGTATGAACTGCTTAGAAAAAAATTTAATTCACCCTTGTTTTCCATGTTTCAAACGATATTTTCCTGTTTCGTAATACTGTCATTTGGCTTTGGTAAGCGTCTTTTGCTGTTCGAAGTCGTTTTCTGTTTCATTTGTCATTTTCCGTCTTTTGCTTAAAGATATCCCTGTCAGATATGTTTATTTAATGATTTCTTGTGTGTTTTTTTTTTCTATTTTAACCTTTATATAGTTTGTTCTTATGACATAGTTTTTGGCCGCTATTAACAGTGTTTTCTTTACCTAATGATCTTCGTCCTGGGTACGACGATAAACTAAATCCGGCAGCAAGGTTTCTGATCGGAACGTGGAGCCACAACTTAATTGCTGTTGTTCCCAGGTTCACCATTATCTGGAATTGAGAGACAGCACATCGTCTATGCATCATAAAAATTTTGGAATGTAGAATTATTCGAAACTCCCTTCTGCAGTCGCTCACTCACAGAGGTGCCGTTGCCTCCCTCTGTCTTTTTTACAAATACTTTCACGGTAACTTCTCCGATGAGCTGCTTTCTCTGGTTCCTAGACTTCATGAATTTAAGCGTTCATCTAGGTTGTTGAAACTGTTCAATGTGGCCGTCTCTTCTACTCCAATAGCTTCATGTATCGCACTTCTCGCCTGTGGAACTCCCTACCTATTTCTTGTTTAACTGATAGCTATAATTTCCAACTGTTCAAATGTGATGTCATTCGACGTCTCCTGATCTATCCCCCAACCTTCTATTCATTATTTCCTCTATCACTCCTCTTTGCTGTTGCTCCAACTCTCTGTAACCCCTAGCGTGATAGTGGCTTCATGCCTGTATTGGAGTGGAATTGCTTAAAAAAAAATTCAAATACCGCGGTATAAAGATAAGCTAATAATGCAGGTAAAATTGACAGTTCTTTAGACCGCTCCAGTAATTACCTGACGACACTTACTAACCTCTACCTCAAAAGCTAGATCAGGCCAAAAATGGGTACTCTTGTCATATTTGGGCGGGTGCATTCCAGATCTCACTCTTCAGTCTTGATAGCATACAAAACTGTCTCCTAAGCTCTTTTGAGTGACGAATTATTCTCCACCCTTTAACGTCTCTCCCGGACGCGGGATGTGGCAAGCCTCACGCTATTTTCCCGCTACTTCCACGGAAGGTGCTCGGAAGGACTATATTCCATAGTTCCGACAAGTTAAATCAAGAACACGCCATGCCACTTACATAGTAGCATATCACCCACATTGCCTCCGTATGCCATTGGTGAGAGAAGTAAGATCAACTTGAGAAGCTTTTTACCGTTAACCAGTACTCCTGTGGAACCGACTCGAATGGTCCCCGGGATTCATTGAAAAATAACAAATAAAAATTTAGTATCGAAGATAAGGAAATGGGAAACACTAGATGTAAATTCTCCTAGAAAAGAAAATACTAAAAAACAATAGACACTTCATATCTCGAGTCAGTTTAACAAATAGCCATGACTCTCATATGGATGTCATGGGTACCATCCAGCTCGTTATGTCTAAACTGTCATTTATACAAAAATGTTTGTTTTTTGTTTTGTTTGATTTGTTTTTTTTTTCTTTTTTCAGATCGATAATTAAATGTGACGTCAAGCGAATGTCGTCATTGGCTTCAGGAAAACTGTCCTCCCCGGGTCTCATCAGACAAAGAAACATTATAATCAAAATTAACAAAATAAAAACATTATCTTTCCACTCTATCTTAAACCAAAGATTAGAAAGGAAACTGTCCATAAAACTAGAAATGCAATAAAAGTGGATCTGAGAAGTCTATTTTCCTGAAAATTATTTTAATAGAAATATTATATGAATTTCAACTGACAGAAAATCCTGTTTGGCGAATTAATTTCGTCCGGAAATTGTTAATATGACCATTACAATTACAACTGATTATGGACCTTGAAACAACAATTTCATGTACGATCAGCGAAGTTAAGCAACATCGTGTCAGATCAACGACTAGATTGGTGACCACTTGGAAATACCAGGTACTGCAATCTTGGATATACGTATGGCGTAATAGATAAAGGCTGGGAATACGAAATCGGATAGCATTTCGTTATTTTCACTTGCGCGCAAATACCCTTGGAAAATGTATGAATCCATCACGTCTCCCCCTAGCTATAGGTTAATTAGTCGGCCTTGTATCAGAAAATCGTTATTATCTGCAAAAAAGTCTTTAAATCTAAAAATATTTCTGGCTTCAAATAACCTGCAAAAGGTTGTTAGGTCTTAAAAACAAATCAGCCAAGCCATAGAATAAAAGCTTTGGTGGATTGATCCGAAAAGTGAACTCACCCAAAGAGGTTTTTATTTCAATCCCTGGCCTCAGAGGAGAGAACAAAAACTTGAACAGTTAACGAGGCGAATTGACTAAAACTGAGATATCCAAAAGCAATGTACGTATAACTGAAACAAATAAACCCTATGACCGGGTTCGGTTCGAAAACCCAACAGATATCACCTGAGGGAATCTGTAGCACACAACAGTTGAAACGTGGGGAATATGATAGTAAAGATGATGACAACTGTCTAAACAATGTAAATACTGTTACTCAGAAATATAAACAGGTGTTTGTTTTCTTGTTTTCCGGAAGTGTTTCTCAGTTACATCTTATTAATTAAAAAAAAAACTGCTAGTTGTATATCAAAATGTAAATTCTCCAGTTTGTTTATTTGGTTATATACAAGTTTCTATTGTAGAATATTGTCTATGATTGTTCATTGATCAATGGTCGCTGTTTCTAAAATGCTTAAGTTTTTATAACCTTCGTATTCGTTGCATATCCTGATGATTTCCTTCTGGTGTAATTTTCTTGTTTCTGTTGTTTTTGTTTCTCATAAATGCCGTTGAAGTGATGAAACATTTTCCTCAAGGTAGCGCGAAAGGTGGCGTGCTCTTGTACGTTTCCAAATTAGAGCTAAATGAACATAAAAAAAAACCTCAGGTAAAATTCAACCTCGCTTCGCCAATAAGGATTTCCTGTCTGTAAATTCTATCCTGCCTCTGAGCAAATTCAATATCACTGTAATAATTAATGGACGGATGTTGGCACTGAAGACAGGATTTGCAAAAAAGACGTAGGCTTAAAGAAGGAAAGAAAAGGAATAGAAAATGCAAATCCAATATAAAAGAGCAACGATAATTCTTAGCATCACAGAAAAAAATATTAATGACCCGCTTTTACAGTTTTTTCTAAACAGCCAATAATTAAAACGTGAACGTGACCACTTAATATATATTTGTTTTTCTCCTCGCTTCAGATGCAAAATAGGCGTTTTATTTCGTTTACTTTTCCTTGACACATCAGCACTATATATGTAAATGGCATATATTTAGACAGCAGCCATACATTTATACATGTTTTATTAAATACAAGGGGCATAAAAATATATGTAGTTGTTTTAGGTGAATTTCTTATGATATTAAATGAGACATTTACAGTCTGAAGGACGATTATAAAGCGGCCTATTGAAATTAAGAGACATGTTCTGGGTATTTGCTAGCATCGATGGACATTTTAAAGAAAATAAATTAGAAATTGAGTGATATCCAGTGCAACTTTTGTGTTGTCTGTCTGTCTGGAGTTATCCGTATAAATTTACCCTTAATATAACTCTCTACCTGGAGTGGTCCTCGAGCCTGTACAAGCTGAATATTACTGTAAAAAAATCATATATCATAGTGATAGTTTAGGCTTTAATATCACGTGACCCAAATGAGCTCACAAATCTATATTTTTTAAGATGGACGCTCCGAGATTAAAATTAATTTTATTAATGCCTGGTTCATGCCGTTTGTTATGAAGATTTGTACGATATTTTGAATCGTTTTCCGCAGTTGGCTTGGCAGAGTATTCGGTCATTCGAATAGATGACGTGAATTCGTTTTAAGCAGTATTATATTATGCATGGCTTAGAGAGATGAGAGGCCTCAGTGTGATTTTGCGTAATTTAAACAATCGATACATCGTACTCTGATTAACCAATGAAAATCAAATAACACACAAATAAAAATATCAAAATACCTTTCTTTATTTCCCACCATATCATATTCTTTAATAGAAATGAAAGATGTTAGTTTTTTGTTTTGTTTTTTAACATTCCCTATTTTGTTCGTTATCCGATCATATCGTAGAGCCGAGTTCGAATTCAAGCCGTATCCATTACATTCACTTACATGCTAATACTCTTGGGAATGGTGTGCATCTTCTTCTTCTCCCTCCAGCTATGGCTAAATAGCAGGACAGACTGGGTTCTATAGCTTTGATGGCAACTGGTCTAGGAGAAGGATAACTCTGAATTCAAAACCTGCGGGGGGTCGTTTGGGGACCTTGTGGCACATAGTACACCAGGTCTCGGAATTTGGCCCTTCAAAAAGTGTGGATGGTCCTGCACGAAATCTTCACCACTATAATCAATTCTCATGTGCTGTTGTCGGGCTGTCGGTTTCTTAGGAACTGATCTGCTTGACCCTCATACATCGAATTCGACGGGAGAGTCGAGTATATATATATATATATATATATATATATATATATATATATATATATATATATATATATAGGAAGAGAATGAAAGATAGAGAGAGACATTCATACCCATGTTTTTTTTTCTTTTCCAGAAACAACTTTTTATAGTCAATCGTTTAAACGAGATATAAACGAGACGAAGCTCTAAAAAGAAAAAAATCATTATAAAATGTTACTGCGAAGGTTAGAATAGAAATCATTTCAAAAGAGATTTTCCAACAAAACCCCCAACGTGGCTTAAATATGATATCTAAAAAGCATAATTCCAGGAAACCCCCAACCCCTAAAGAAGAAAGAAATGTAAATAAGAAGCATGATCAAAATTTCAAAATCTTGTATCCCCCACATTTTGAGACGTGGCAGTTTGGGAATGTTTTTCAATATTGGTCCATCCATTCATTAAACCTGCCGAAATTATTGATTTTTTAGATTAGACTTGTTAAAATATGAGATCAAAGTAGTCAATAAAAAAGAATTCTTTCAAATTCCAAATAAACAGCTTAATGTTTGCAAATCTGGAAACTCTTAATCAGTAGTGCCTATTTGAACTCCTGCTAGAGGTGATCTCGTGCTAGAGGTGAGTATAAGTGAACTCGTGCTATAGTTCAATGAAACTGAAATCATGCTATATGTCAATATAACATAACTCGGCGTATATTTAATGTAAGTGAACTCGTACTATTGTTCAATATAACTTCTTATCAAGTCGCTGCACCACACCCATCCAGTGCTGCACGCATAAACATGAACGGGGTTTCAATGTTGTTAAGTGTGCATGGATCTACGACATTGGAGCAAACTAGATGTTCAATTGTCTTCATGGGATCAACGTGGCATATCCCCATTTCTGAAGATTGGTTCTACAGCGACAAAAAACTGTTTGGAGGTAATTCAGGCAGGACCAGTGTAAAAAGGTGTGTCTTGACTTGACCCCCTTTTGTCATTGGTGCACAGGGTTCAAGGCTACGGAACATCCTTGAGAGAATACCCGCTCATCACAATAGACAGAAATTCAGCGACGATGGAAGTTATAAATTCGGCTTTACTGCATTTAAAGTTACCATTCAGACCCCGCTTCAGTTGTTACAGTTGTCGAAAAGGTGCAGTTATTGTTATAATCGGTATTATCTTGCCTCAGAGAAAGGTCCTTTGCAGATAGGAAATTTATGAATAAATACATTTTTATATATTTATTTTGATTCCTTAAAATGTCTAGGTTTCTCTCCATATATCATTCTTTCTTCGTTCTGGAAGATGAAATTATATGGATACCTCTATGAGTATAATGATAAAGTAAATCCAGCAGATGATGATAAAACTAAATCTAGTTTTGAAGATCGTGGAACTACCTCTTAACTGATGTTGTTCCCGGGTCTACCTTAGACGTGATCACGGGAGTACTCAGCTGCCAGGTTCTGATCATCTAGATTTTGGGAGGTGCACTTGTATAGTGTTGTATCCTCTGCAGGAATGTTCACAAGAGATCGAACTATACTCCTAGGGTAACATGTGCTATTCTCCTGTCCAGGGTAGATCACGGAACAACATCAGTTAAGATATAGTTCCACGATCTTCAAAACTGGATTTAGTTTATCATCATCTGCTGGATTTACTTTATCATTATACCCATAAAGGTATCCATATCATTTCAACTTCCACAACGAAGAATGATATATAGAGAGAAACCTGGACATTTTAAGACATCAAAATAAATATTAGGTTGGTGCAAAAATAATGACGTAATAATGACATTTTTTGACGTTAAAAATACGTCAAAAAACGACATTATTACGTCATTATGTTTGCACCAACCTAATATATAAAAATGTATTTATTCATAGATTTCCTATCTGCAAAAGACCTTCCCCTGAGGCAAGATAATGCTGATTATAACAATAATTGCACTTTTTCGACGACTTTTCATAATAGTAATATAAGGCGTTTCCCACCAAGGTACTATTTAGCGTTCATGAAGCGAGAAATCAGTAATGCTTACGGTTGAAATTTCTAAAATGTTACTTTTAAAACAATTTCTTAGTAAAACAAACATTTCAAGTCCAGTTAATGTTATGGCATTTATTCTTCCTTGCTAACCTTTTATTTGAAGTGGTGTCGAATGACAACATCTTGATTGTGTCATTATTTTCTTTTTGGGTTACATTTTAAATATTGCAGCTGTTGGCAGTCCTCAAGAGATGTAATTTTTGTTAATTTAGAATATTCTTTGCTTGTCATTCTGTAGCACCAATTCGTAATATTCAAAGAAGTGTGGTCTTTACCAAAAACACCAGGATCCATTCGCTGACATTAATTTTAACCATTGATCTTAGAAAGCGGTTGTATACAACTGACAGTTTAGACATTTCTGAACAGTTTGGGCAACGTCCATTGAATTCATATGAGAGTCTCAATCTAAAGAGGATATTTCAGATCATCATTCGCGTGTTCAGATTAATGTTTTGGCTTTGTAGAAATTTGTTTGGAGAAACTACCTATAGCGCAGAGTATTCTAGGTTCATTTTCCTTTTCTCCTACACTAAATATCTTATAACTGATTCATACGACGTGGTAATTAGTATGTACTAATTATATATGCAAAGAATCTGGCGAACTGCTGCAATAATCCTTTGTTGGTGTTAAGATACCTAAGCTTTCAATAAGTATACAATTTACCGTAGAATAATGACGTAGAAATTTATAAAACCTTTCTCTTAAAATAATTACCTAGCAAAACAGACATTTTATGTCCAGTAGTTGTTTATGTTCTATTCAGTATTGATTCGTGTATCCTTCCTAACACATTTTTGTATTGTCGTCGGACGTTAATCTCTTACATATGTCATTATTTTCATTTCCAGTGATATATGCTATCCATTCAGTTAGTAGTCCTTGATTGATGTGGTTTCTTTTATTTTGTACGGCAATTTATTTGTGATTCTGTAGCGCCAATTCAAAATGTTCAAATAAGGATGTCCTTTCTCAAGACAATTAAAATTTATCGATCAAAGCCTTTTTTCTACAATTGATCATAGAAATCTTTTTTACAAAGAAATTATTTGAAAAGAAATATTTTATAAATTATTATACACAACAGATGTATATTTCTGAACGGGTTTGGCGCCATGCATAACATTCATCGTCCTGAGAATGACGATAAACTACATCCGGTTGCAAGGCCTCTGATCGGGATAACTTGAGGATCGTGGAACCACCTATTAATTACATTTATTCTTAGGCCTACCAAAAACCGGGATGATTACACCTGTTAGTGACCCAGCTATAGGGAAATAATTAACCTCTAAACGGGGTTCAAATACATTTCTATAGTAAAAATACCAGCAATATATTTTCTTACCCAAAATAATTATACAAAATATATTTTTGAAAAAAAAAAATAATTACCAGCAATAAATATTTTGTAAAAGAATATACTAATGCAACCATGACAATTAAATTTTGGCATTAAATGATGCATAAGGAGTTGATATCCCGCGAAAGAAGCAGCCTATTCTATGTTCAAATTCTATTCCTATTCTCCTGTATTTAATTTCTTATAACTGATCCATACGCCGATGTATCTGAAGTGTTTTATATTTACTAATTCCATTTCCTGAAATGCTGTATGAGATACAGGTTAGGTACCATCATTGATTTTATTCTCGATCATAATTTCTTTTGTGGAAATGTATATTTTGCGTAACCTTTCTTGAAATACTTGATCCGGAATGTTGATGATGGATAATTATCAATATACAGCGTCTGAAATATAAAATCTTTCGAATCAAAAGACTTGGTCAATCATCTCACTACGTTACTAAATGCAAGAAACTAGAGGGCTACCTGCTTAATCCAGAATACCTTAATTTACCTTACAACCCAACCTTAAATATATTCAGACCAAAATTCATTGTTCATCTAATTATTATGAAAAATTTCTTTGTGTTTACCACATTTATTATTACTATACATTGTAATATTTGTATCTATCCTTTCTTACGTTAATATATTCATTATACTCTTTATTTTATTTTGTACTAATGATGGTGACAGAATCGGCGCTCATGATGATTTTCAAAATGTTATTCGACTAAAACTAAAAAAAAAATATTTCCTCTCATATCATTATTTTCTTATTACACGCAAAAATTAATATATTTGTTTATATTGGTTCGTAATAATTGTGCATTGATTTTATTTTATTGACATTCTTTCAGCTAAGATAACTATTATTTTGGGTGGGGTGTTTTTCTTATCATTGTTATTTCTTTAATGTTCTACCTGTCACGTATCTCTGACGTGGCGTGTTTCGGGACTGTATCAGCCATTTTCTAAATTAATGGCAGACTCAGAAAAAAAAAACGAACAAAACAAAATGGCGCGTGGAGTGGTTGACAATTTTTCAATAAGAATACGGAACCAGCGCACGTCCGGATATATAAATCACTTTAGATCGAACAACTCTATCCAGAAATTGTGTGTGACAGTATGTTGGATAAACCATTATTAATTACTTTCCGTTAGTTTTATTGATTGTTTTTCTCTGTTTTTTAACTTTCTTCTCGTTTATTCTATTTTAATCTTGTCGACATTTTTTGTTTTACCTCCGAAAAATCATAATTGCAATGTTTTCACTCTAAAGTATTATTTTATATCTGTATAGCTTTACATTTCCTGTCGGCATCTAAACGTATATTGTAGAAGCGCTTATTTGATTTTCTTTCCAAGAGAAACATTACTTATTAATAATACGTCAGCATATCAATAATTTAAAATAAATATATTTCAATCGATTACCAGAATAAAATATATTTTCCAAATTACTGTTATGAGAACCTGTAAAAATCAATCTTAAATATATATAACCTGCAAAGATAACCTGTGGGTTTCAATCACGATAGGAATGATAAAAAAAAATTGCCCTCCCCAATTTCTAGGCAGAAGCACACTAATGAATGACGCGATTTTTTCCTAGTCAATAAAATAGGCTGGTTCTAGGTTTCATCTGATTTGGTCCCTGTCTGTTTGTCCTTGAAGGCTGTAAGCTTTTGTTTGTCAAACCCAATTCTTAGTTTGTGAATTTGTTGACATATTACTGTTGCTTCACCTTATCACTCTTAATTTGCCTTGTAAATATATATATATATATATATATATATATATATATATATATATATATATATATATATATATATATATATATATATATATATATATATATATATATATATATATATATATATATACATGGCAAATTATGTCAATTCTGTTTGTTGGACAGTTCTGTTACTTATTATTTTTTTATCATGTTTTCTCATTCCATATAACCTAAATTGTTATTTATACTTGTAAAATCAAACATTAATATCAAAAAACATCATTTCATTAATTTATTAAAACTGAAACGTTTGATCACGGAATAAGAATTTCTCGACTAAAAATAATTTTTGAAATAGCTCTAATATAAAACAGTCAATTTAATATTAGAAAATTTGGCAAATCCATCAAATTATAGTAGTTGAAACGTATAGTTATTTCGCGATTCACCCAAAATTATATTGGAAATGCTTCTTTTAAAAAATAACAATACTGTAAAATACTAATAACAATGGCAATATGAATTGGCTACTATGTGCCACATGTTAAGAGTACCTCAATAGGTACTTATGCCACTTTAGTTCTCACATTAGCATTTACATGATACATTAGAAATTAATTCTCTGTTTCGGCAAAATGTGTTTGTCATCACTTGCCATTTAGAAACAGGAACATCTGTTAATTATTGCAAAACATATACATGTATATTTATATATATATATTTTTAAATCTCCATGAACTTGATTTTATTTTAATACTTTTATGAGATCCATTCAGATTAGGACATTTTTAATATCATGACGAAAAAAATGAAGATAATATTTCCAGTAAAACATATATATATATATATATATAATTTCCCCTTTATAATAATGATAAATGCAATAACATTTTCTACTTTATCAAATACTATATAATAAAAAAATACCAAATGCTATATAATAAAAAGTATTTGAACTAAATTATTAAAACATTATGAAAATCAATAAATTAAAATATTTGACTTTCCTCAAGTAAGAAATTAACCCGTAAAAATCAAGCAATTTTCACAAATCTAATGAATTTAACATCTGAAGATAACCAGGGGTTATAACGCTGGAAAGACCATAGCTATGATGAAAATAACAGAATAAAGGCTCCAGTTTGAATATATATCTGAAAGATAAAGTTGTAACCAGAGCACAGCGCAAGGCTCCCGATATTAACAGATTAAGCGAAGAGAACGTCTATTTAATTTCCGAAAAACAGTCATCATCATCATCATCATTACCGCCGCCACCACGATTATCATCATCATCACCACCACCATCATCTTCAACATCACTACCAACGTTATCATCACCACCAACAACATCCTCATCACTATCACTAATACCACCACTACCACCAACATCTTCATCTCCATCACCGCCTCCACCTCTACCACCACCACCACCATCAGCATTATCATCTGCAACACCACTTCCACCACCATCTCCGCAGCCACCACCACCATCATCACCAACAACGGCAAAAATATAAGGAAATAAATATAATCCGACCTTTGACTTCAATTTCATGACTCCTGCTTTCTAACTGAATATATTTTCTGATAAATTTCACAGTTTTAAATATCTTATTTTTCACCCAATACAAACGACCAAAAGCCACTCAAGATATGAGGTTACTGAATAAGGTTGTTTCAAGGGCGTATTAAATATAGTAAGTAAGGAGTGTATATCGTATATATATATATATATATATATATATATATATATATATATATATATATATATATATATATGATAACGGTTGAACCTCAAAGGAGTTAAATTCAAAGTGATAAGGGATAGTATTCTCTCGGGCGTTTACCCACGAAGTAAACGTTTTGAGAAAGAAGCTGAGTGGAACTTCTTCCTTACCAATGGAATACGATGCGAATTAAGACGATTTGATTCTGTGGACGTGGCATTGGGTGTCCTATTAGAGAATGTCTTGCACGGAGTGAACTAACAGTCAAAGAACTAGTAAATATAATGTGCATAATAATGATAATAATCCAAAGTCACAAAATAATAACAAAAACAACAACAACAACAACAATAATAATAATAATAATGATAATAATAATAATAATAATAATAATAATAATAATAATAAGAAGAAGAAGAAGAAGAAGAAGAAGAAGAAGAAGAAGAAGAAGAAGAATATTCAATGACTAGAAACAAAATAGTTGTTCAATATTTTCTGATTGGTTAAATGTTTAGACTCTGAGGCATTTGGTAAAGCAATATAATTATAGCCAACTGCGAATAAAAAGTGGCCATCTGCACACACTGGCCACTTTCACAATTGTAAATTGGTCAAATTCTGAAGCGATGGCCACCAGAAATGGTCGATCATAACGGACACAAAGTCGAACAATTAAGCCTCATTCATTGGTCATTATGAGTATTCATGGGCTCAAGGGCGACCGCTTAACATCCAATCAGAAGAGACTTAGCAATGATTGGCATCTATTGTCCTATAACCCTGCTATATGTCAGTTATCGAATCGAGTGGCCACATTTTAGCAAGCGCCAACAGCAATTGCAAAACATGAGAGATGGCGGCCAAGTGTACACTCCGTAGACACACACACATATAAGGAAATAACAAATGAAGGAATAAAAAAGTTGTTCATTGACTATATTTAGGTTTTCCCGTACAATTTCTGTTTCCGTAAATACACGTGCGCACACAGACACCCCACCCACAAAAACACGCATACACATGCATTAGCACACATGTATACTCAGAAATAGTTGCACATGTATTTATCATTTAAACTGCATTTACATAAAACACACACAATTGTTTACATCGACAAACGTTTGTTTTATTACTTATTAATTAACAATAAAAGCGTTTGGAAATATTGAAGTCACACTTAGGATATGATATCTGGTCTGAAGAAGAAAAGACAAAATTGTGTTGAAATAACTGTTCATTGTTGCAAGCGGGGAAAGAGTCAAAATCAGTTTTATCTTTACTAAGACTCAACTTCCTTTTTTATGGCTTATCAACCCTTTGTAGGTTATTTAAAACCAGAAATATTTTTTTTAGATTATAAGATACATTTTAGCGGGGTAAGTTTTTAGCGGGGTTTAGTGATACAAGTTTTAATTATTAACTTATATTTGGGTAGAGAGAAGAATGTTCTTCATTTTTTTCCCAAGTGAAAATAATGATCTCTACTAGAATTTGAATTCGGCTCTGTGATTACCGATTCCGATCCGTTATCCATTATACCACTGGCACATCCTGGTATTCCCAAGACTGTAGCTATCAAGGAACCAAGAAATCGGAAGTAAAAATGTGGAATTTAGATGTCAATCTACTAGCGTATTTAAATCCATGTCGTCTGCGATACAGGAGGAAAAAAAAACTCATCAGAGAATTTCCCATGAAAATAATTGTTGAAAAGACAGAGGGAAGCCACGTAACATCTGTTAGAAAATGAATTGTTACAATTGAACGATTCGGAGAATCTATTTTAATAAAGGATTAAAGGATTAAGAAAATATATTATAAAAAAGGCTGAAGGATTAGGACAATCTATTATAATAAAAGATTGAAAGATTAAGAGACTCTCTTATAATAAAGGATTGAAGAATAAGGAGAATCGATTATAAACTGGACTAAAGGATTAAGAGAATCTATTATAAAAAAAGAACTGAAGGATTAAGACAATCTATTATAAAAAGGAATGAAGGATTAAGAGTATCTATTATAAAAAGGATTGAAGGATTAAGATAATCTATTATAAAAAGGATTGGGAGGATTAAGAGAATCTATTATAAAAATGGAATGAGAGGATTAAGAGAATTTATTATATTTAAGGATTGAATGATTCGGAGAATGTATTATAAAAAAGGATTGAAGAATTAAGACAATCTATTATAAAAAGGATTGAAGGATTAAGAGAATCTATTATAAAAAAGGATTGGAGGATTAAGAGAATCTATTATAAAAAAGGATAGAGAGGATTAAGAGAATATTTTATAAAAATGGAATGAGAGGATTAAGAGAATTTATTATATTTAAGGATTGAATGATTCGGAGAATGTATTATAAAAAAGGATTGAAGAATTAAGACAATCTATTATAAAAAGGATTGAAGGATTAAGAGAATCTATTATAAAAAAGGATTGAAGGATTAAGAGAATCTATTATAAAAAAGGATAGAGAGGATTAAGAGAATATTTTATAAAAATGGAATGACAGGATTAAGAGAATTTATTATAAAAAAAGGATTGTAGTATTAAGACAATCTATTATAATAAAGGATTGAGAGGATTCGGAGAATCTATTATAATAAATGATTGAAGGATTAAGAGAATCTATTATAAAAATGGAATGAGAGGATTAAGAGAATTTATTATAATTAAGGATTGAAGGATTCGGAGAATGTATTATAAAAAAGTATTGAAGGATTAAGATAATCTATTATAAAAAGAATTGAAGGATTAAGAGACTCTATTATGAAAAAGGATTAAGAAGATTAATAGAATATGTTATAATAAAGGATTGAAGGATTAGGAGAGTCTATTATAATAAAGGATTGAAGGATTAAGAGAATCTATTATAAAAGGGATTGAAAGATTAAGAAAATCTATTATAAAAAAGGATTGAGAGAATTAAGAGAATCTATTATAAAAATGGAATGAGAGGATTAAGAGAATTTATTATAATTAAGGATTGAAGGATTCGGAGAATGTATTATAAAAAATGACTGAAGGATTAAGACAATCTATTATAAAAAGGATTGAAGGATTAAGAGTATCTATTATAAAAAGGATTGAAGGATTAAGAGATTATATTATAAAAAAGGATTGAGAGGATTAAGAGAATCTATTATAATAAAGGATTGAAGGATTCGGAGAATCTATTATAATAAAGGATTGAAGGATTAAGAGAATCTATTATAATAAATTATTGAAGGATTAAGAGAATGTATTATAAAAAAGGATTGAGAGGATTAAGAGAATCTATTATAAAAATGGAATGAGAGGATTAAGAGAATTTATTATATCTAAGGATTGAATGATTGGGAGAATGTATTATAAAAAAAGGATTGAAGGATTAAGACAATCTATTATAAAAAGGATTGAAGGATTAAGAGAATCTATTATAAAAAAAAGATTGAAGGATTCGGAGAATTTATTATAATAAAGGATTGAAGGATTCGGAGAATCTATTATAATAAAGGATTGAAGGATTAAGAGAATCTATTATAATAAAGGATTGAAGGATTAAGAGAATCTATTATAAAAAAAGATTGAAGGATTCAGAAAATCTATTATAAAAATGGATTGAGAGGATTAAGAGAATCTATTATAAAAATGGAATGAAAGGATTAAGAGAATTTATTATAATTAAGGATTGAAGGATTCGGAGAAAGTATTTTAAAAAAGGACTGAAGGATTAAGACAATCTATTATAAAAAGGATTGAAGGATTAAGACACTCTATTATAAATAGGATTGAAGGATTAAGAGAATCTATTATAAAAAAGGATTGAAGGATTCGGAGAATCTATTATAATAAAGGATTAAGAGATTCTATTATAAAAAAGAATTGAGAGGATTAAGAGAATATATTATAATAAAGGATTGAATGTTTCAGAAAATGTTAGTTATGAAAATGGTTATTCTTCCGGATAATGGATCCGATCATAAAAAAGAAAGCCATAATGAACTCTTAAAGAAAAGTTTTCACTCATTCACTTGATAAAATAAATAAAAATACAGTATATTTATTATAACGTTTTCATATCTTGTTTTGCGAAATAATTATGTAATTAACGAAAAGATAAAAACGAAAATTCCAGGAATCATGGGATCACAATAAAAAAAAAATATTTGAATCAAAGTGAAGAACCAATAAGATCACTACAGATTTGGCATTGCTTTTCGCCTCACATCTATATTATAAAATATCCGTCAGATATTGTTTGCCTTATACATTATAAGCGCCTATGCAATGCATAAGAGTATGTATGTGTTGTGCGCTAGTGACTTCCAGGTTTTTGTGCCATTTAATATTCCCACAAGCGCAAGCCTTATACACATATATAAACAATTTGACTGCGAAATCAAACATCGGAATAACTCGTTCTCTCCTCTCTCAGTCTAGATAATCGCTATACTGGGTTGAGGAATAAAAATCATTAGATTGATTGATTGATGCTTGTCTTTTTTTTTTTTTTAAGTAATGACGGTTTAGTGATATAAGTCTTAATAATTAACCTGTAGCTGTAAGGCAGAAAAAGTTGGGATTCATAAGTTTTCTAATGGTATTTACGCGAAATTGGATATAACGAAACACAACGGGCATTGGAACTCGGCACTCCGATTAACAATTCCGAACCATTTTTCATTACACCACTCGCACATCCAAGCAAATAACACAGGACATTCTCAACTGGTCACGTATCTAGGTACACATCAGACACGACTTTGCTTGAAAAAACAAAAACAAAAGAAAACGAGAAGTAAGAATGTTAGCGTTCCAACCATGGTTCATGTGTTAGAATCCCTCTCTCTCTATCTCTCTCTCTTTCTCTCTCTTACACAACGCACACACACCTATACACAAGGACGTACATGCACGAACAAACACACGCACACGCACAGACACACACACGTAAGTACGTATACACACGCACACAAATGTGATCGTGTGTGCATATCTGTTTAGGACAGGGTGTGGACAAATAGTACCACTTTATGAATTTAACATGAAATATGCTTATTAGAAACCAAGTGCACACGCGCGCACACACACACACATGCACACTCACACAAACGCTCTCACGCACGCATGCACACATATGCACACTCACACGCACGCATGCACACATAGGCACACGTGCACACAAACACATATACACACACAAGATATGCACCGATAAAGGAAAATCAACGAAAACTATGATTAATCGCTATTATATGATATGTTTATAGTAAGTGAAAC
Source organism: Acanthosepion lycidas (assembly GCA_963932145.1). Lineage (NCBI taxonomy): Eukaryota > Metazoa > Mollusca > Cephalopoda > Sepiida > Sepiidae > Acanthosepion > Acanthosepion lycidas. The sequence goes on along the minus strand of OZ010573.1, from coordinate 132,497,903 downwards.
TAACTATTCTTTGTAAAAGACAAAAAAAAATGGAGAGACACTTTTAAAGTCTTCGCTTAGGCAAATAGTTCTCACTCTGGATAATGGCGCTGCCATGATGTCCAGAGTTGTTTTAGTAGATCACAATTGTTCTCATCTTGGAAACAGGAGTGATGGCTCTCTTCCAAAATTGGTCGCCAGTTTCTGGCAAATGAACTCTCCGTTTACGTACTTCCGTCTGCAGACAATACATCAAACCCATCTGAAGTTTTTACTTGGACAAATTTTGATGAACTTCATAGATTTTTACGAGCGAATAAATTTTACGAAGCTGCTGATTTACTGTCGATAACGATCGAGGCTCGTCTCAAAGCTCAGTCAATTAGCCTATTCGGTTATACGCTCATTATATACCGAAAAATATGGCAAAGGCAACCGACTTTTTCTACGCTGAACACGTTAATGACCTCAGACGTTTTGACGCATATAATGACACACAAAATAGAAAAAAAGAGACGTGTGAATAAACAAGACAAAATATGTTATCTATAAGGGCTTCCGAAAAGCTCGGAAAATATGTTTATGATTTCATGAATTGAACACAAAAGAAATATTTTTTAGTGGATTTAAGTAATTCTGAATTTCACATCTTTATCATTTACACAAAATTAGGAAAATCTTAGAAACGTTTCTAATTGTACTCGACTCATTATTGTCAGTGGAAGCAATCTATTATCGTATAAAAAATGTAATGTAATATCATTAATGCTATAAAAACAGGCATACTTATTAAAAATACAGGAACATATTAAATGACAATAAATCGCAATTCGAAAAAGAATATATTAAGGAGGAAAGAAAACCCGCTCTCATCAGAGATCGATCGATCGGGGAAAATTAAAACTGCCGTTCACCACGACTAAAAAAAAAGGACAAATTGACGCATATATTAATATTAGGCTGGTGCAAAAATAATGACGTAATAATGTCGTTTTTTGACGTATTTTTAACGTCAAAAACGACATTATTACGTCGTTATTTTTGCACCAACCTAATAATATATCAGCATATGTATATTTACATTAGATACTAATCACATTGAAAAAGGAAAGTCTTGTTTTTTGTTGTTGTTTTTTTTTTTTTCTAGCTTATTCCTGAAAATATTAATTTACTTTTCAAATTGTCATTTATGGTGACTATTTGTCTCTTTTTAATAAATATTTCTATTTTTATAGAAAAACAATACTTACATTCCGAACCCCAAGGATATCTTTGAAAGGAATATAGATAAAAATTAAAAACACTTGATCTTTCCTTCCTGCAGAACGCAGAAAAAATGACTGTGTACGTGACAGTCATATGTAATATAGAAATATTTTCTTTTTAATTTGTGATAAAACTCGTGGCTATAACCAAGTCTGCTTTCAAACTTTTAAAACTACATTTTCAAAAACAAATCATTTCTTTCGCTGACGGTTAAATTCATTGATATTCCAGTACAATTTAAGCAATTTATGTATTTTAATCCCACGTCATTTTTTATAGGTATAAAACTTGTATTACTTGGACGCCTGTTTGAGTAGATATCCTCGTCTAGTTTCCGGCTTTCGAGCCATAGAAAATCTTATTAAAGTGAATGTACATTTCGTTTCTTTTCTTTAATAATAATTTCTATATCTAGACATAACCCAATCTTCAGGTGTTTCATAAGCTGAAGACTGCGTTGTGCATAAAGCTGTACTACCAATGAGGAAAAATGTATATTTATTATTAATTCATTGCTCTGTTATTCTATATCAAGCACTATTATATGGAACCCAGTAAGCAATGGCCGATGTTATATATTCGTATATGTATTCCCCATCTATAATACGCATTTTTTTCTAAAAAAAATTATAAGCAAAATTAGGGGTCTGTATTATGCACAGCTACGAAAAAGTCTTTTAATAATTGCGGCTTCATAGGCCGATTTCAGTTGCGAAATATCAACCCACCACAATCACACGACAATTTGACACTAACATTCGGCGATTGCGACCCCATAAGGATGTCAAATACAATCATATGTAACTAACAATACTTACAAATGTAAAATAAAACAAGTATTATCATATAACTAAATTAGAATATTAGGTTGGTGGAAAAATAATGACGTAATGATGTCGTTTTTTTTACGTTAAAAATACGTAAAAAACGACATTATTACGTCATTATTTTTGCACCAACCTAATAATATTATTCTATGTTTCAAACGATTAAGAAAAAAAGAGTAGGAATCGCTGGTCCTAATGAAATTGGAGAAGTACAATTTATAGGGTTTGATGACCAAAGGGGTGCGTATTATGCGTGAGTAGAAGCATTTTCCCAAACTTTCAGTACAATTTTAGGTGTGCGTATTATGGATGAAGGCGTATTATACATGGGGAATTAAGGAATATAAATGTCGACACTGACGAAAACACCAAGCAGTGGCAATCTGTTTCATGCTTGAACGCAACGTTCAAAAGCTTGAAGATTGCTTTCAGGCATGAAACAGACTGTCGTCGCTCGAGGTTGTCCAAATTTAACTTCTTATATCTCGCCCTCTGACACCATAAATATACTATACTATAAAACTATAACTTTATAGGGTGTGCGATGGATAAATTGCCGTCTATATTACGCCAAAAATTTTTTCCAGATATATTTACCAAACTTACACAAAAATATCTTGATATACAAATTTAATCAATAACATCGCCATTGGCTTCAACCATGGCCTCCAGACGACTTCGGAATCTCCTACATATCATCTGGACAGTCTCCTTGTTTAAGTTGGTGAATGCTGCCATAATCCTTGCCTTCTGTTCATCTTTGGTGTTACATGGGGTTTGTTGGTCTCTCGCTTAACTGCGCCCCACACATAATAAAGTGGGTTTGAAATCTGTGGAGTTAAGTGGCCACAAGTATGGGGTGAGGAAATTGTCTGATTGCCATGACTCGGCTCTCTTTCTTGTGTAACATGTTGCAGGGTTCCGTTGCCAGAGATAGAGTCTTCGAGCAGCCACCCTCTTGAGCCATGACAGCACTACCTACTCAATGTCCTTAATGTAGACCTCCGTGTTGAGTCTGAATCCGTATTGAAAGGTGAATGGAGGCATAACGTCGTCATAAATAGTGATCAAAAAATTAACTTTGTAAGCACCGTTAGACTCATTCAACTATTTACGAATGCTCTGGACTGTCCTCAGATTGACAGCCTGATACTCTGAAATGCCAAGTACAGCATGCCGTTTCGAATTTACAAGCGAAGTGAATTGCGTCATGGTGCTATTTTTCTCACAGACGATGCCCAACTGGCCATACTGTAATGTGCATCAGACAAAATCCAAAAGAAACAAGGGCATGCACGAAATTAAAATATAAAATGGCAAAAAAATATCCATTGCACTCTGCATGTGTGTGTGTGTGTGTGTGTGTGTGTGAAATATAGTTACACAGCAAGTATTCGTTTAAACAAGTATTATATTTTACATAAAATGTCGTATTACTCTTCGAATAAAACCGGAGTCGTTCTTTTATCACAGAATACACAATTTAGCTAAAAGTTTAGATGTTCTCACAGAGAGCAATATTTTAAGGATGTAGGAATTTATATGAATAAGTTACATTTCAAATAATACTGAATTTTTTTTTTTTTTTTTCTTTGAATTACTATTATCATCATATATTACTACGCTTTAGGCGATAATTAACCAACATTGGCTCCATCTGTTATCCTTACATTTTGATCTGTGCGTTTTTACAGCTTAATCACTCCGATCACAGTTGCTTACATTGAGTTGTTTTCTAATACATGTCGACTTTTATCAATTTGAATTGTGTGTATTAGGCTGGTGCGTTAAAAATACGTCAAAAACCGTCATTATTTTTGCACCAACTTAATAGTATACTCCTTAGTCGATAATTGTGCTTCTTTGATGGTTTATTTTTAAGCCCAAATTGAGAATTTCTCTTTCTTTTCGTATTTCTCGTAGTACATCTAATCTGTGTGATATCCGGAAACTGCCATCATGACAAGGATGATCAAATATTCTCCGTTTATTTTTCTTCTCATCTCTCTTTCGT
>OZ010573.1:132371317-132488817 GCA_963932145.1 Acanthosepion lycidas | reverse complement strand
TTAAATAGGCATAAACTATCCTTATTACTCAGACATGGACTATCCCGATTACCCGGATATGGTCTACCCTGATAACTCGGACTAGGATGGATGTCTGAATGAGAAGAGTCTACACCCGTTGATTCAATAAAGGGATTGATTTGAAGTTGCTGAATTTTGTTTTATCATTTTACCAGAAGCAAGGGGATGAAGCCGCTAAAACTTAAGGGGTTAAAAAAAGTTACTGAGAAAAGCTTAGGACAAGAAATGAATGATTCCAAGCGGCAGAAAATGATTACTGAATGTGCCTTTAACGTTTTGAAGGTTATAGTTGAGAGGAAAGCAACGTATCGGCCAAAAGATTCACAAATGAGAAATGCGAGAGAAGAAACTTATCATGGAAATTAGGCTTTCACTTAGCAATTTCAACAGTAAAATGATGAAATCTAATACGGCGCTTATATTTGTAACGCCAAGATACCAAAGTGGATATTTCATCAGAACAATTACCATGAAAATATTCATAGGAAATACACAGAGAAGCTATGCTCTGATTCTGGGAAAATGGCTGAAGCCGAGATGCCAGGTCAGAAGGGATGACATTGAAGATTCTTGTTTCGATTCTGTCGAGAATCTCTAGAGAGATATATCTCTATAGAGATAGCAGAAGCATAAAACAAGCCGTTTTTTAATCTACCCAAATTAAGGCAAAAATGCCACTAAAATATAAGAGGCGAATGAGAGAGTTAATGCAAAAAAATTAGAAGGAACCGGAAACCAAATCTTAGGCATAAAACGAGGAATAAGCCGCTACTCCTGTTAAAAAAACGGGGAGGTGTTTGAACTGGACCATAAGTCTGTATCTATTCCTATTATGTTTCAGTAATACTCGACGTACGGACAAATGATAGATTTATGAATGTGCAAGAGAGACTATGTCAAGAAATGTTGTCTAGCATGACACAGGGAATCAAATTTCCTCGTCGCAGATTTAACAATTGATTCGATATAATCGTCCCAAATCATAGCTGGGAAACGCTAAACATAAAATATCCAAGTAGATTCATTCTTTAAGCCAAGTTAATGGAAGATAAAAGAAAGATTCTCTTATACGACTGGAGGAGAGAAGTTTCGCTTTGGAGACGTTAAATCAGAGTATCCAAGACACGAACTTGTGAACATTAGGATTCGGACCTGAATAAATCAGCCTATAACACTAACAATATTCTTTTCTAGATTTGAAACGAATTTCTCTCCTGAATATTATTTGTCGTACACTTGTAAAATAAATTAATTTACTATGTATTTATGAAATATTTTAACAGCGCCTTGCTCAAGTAAAATGGTTTCAAAATTATGTTAATAATAATAATAATAATAATAATAATAATAATAATAATAATAATAATAATAATAATAATAATAATAATACATCAAATAACACAAAGATGTTAGTACCGTTTATATTGCTTTCTGTTTATTAACATATACTTGACGTCTAGATTTGGATACACAATATACTTTGGCGAAACTTGCTGAAGCAATTTTTAGATAAAAATAAAATCCACAAATCTGATGTTTAATTATGGAATTCGCTTCTCTCTGCCGCCAGAAAATCTTAATATATTTTCCCAAAGAAATCTACAATAACTGCGCAAAAACGAGTTATTATGCCTGCAAAATCAGTGGACAGCGTAAAGTTAAAACTGTTCTTATATATACCAAGTTCAAATGTATTCAGTGTTGACTCACATGTTATTTCTTTTCTTATTTTGGTATATGTAATAATTATAAGGAAGGAAAAAGTTATGTTTAATAATAAACCCCATTCATGTTCCGAAAAAAAAAAATTTTACTTTAATTAAATCTTTTTTTTTCACTTTAAATGAGGATTACATAAATTTTAATCTCTGGACAGTCATTTTCTTCCCAATTTGCAAGGCTCTGTCTCGTTTCATTGTGATCAATTAACAGTGAATTTATAATATAGAGTGCATTACATTATAGGGTGCATTACATTATAGAGTGCCTTATATTATACAGCTAATAGCCTTTTTATCGGTAATGTGAGAATCAAATTAGTTAATGCTCAATTCAAATAAAAATTTAGTAACTCCCATAAAAATCATTATAGGTAGATTCATTTTCTGTAATTTTAATTTATTTTAAAAATACCAACATCACCTTCTATTATAAAAGTTTGGAGGAGTTAGCATTTTTTTTTTCTTTTTTTTTTTTTTAGAATTACTCCATATTAAAATTAAATTGTCGCGGGAGCAACAATAGTTTTCTCCCACTAGAACTCTATGGCAATAAAAGTAATGATCTTCATCGCTTATGAGATTGAATTAAATAAAGTTCAAACGTACGTCTGTTTCCGTTGCATGAGTAAAAACTTAATAATTATTGTTATTGTTGCAGGTCTGTTTTTCACTGTGCTCACCGAGCCGCTATGTTCCTCATCAAATATTTCGGCGTACCAATGACAAAATATGTGCTATCATTATTAATTTTTCACATTTATTTCATTCATCTTAATTCGACTAGTTTTTATCGCAACTAGAAAGATCTTTATTCTACGGCCATTAGTAAACAGTGTAGGTTGGCGACAAAGTTTAAATACTAGATGAGAAATTAATTTTAATTTCAAATTGAGAATCAAGGTTATCTACTAAAATGTTCTACTATTCTTTTGACTCCAACCATCACTTGAAAATCCTTTATTTTCCTCCCGAACGTCCGTTTTCATCATCTTTTAGTTAATTTAATTTGGTTTTATATACAAAAATTGTTTCAGAAATCATTGTTTTATCTTGAATCTGTCATTGGATAAAGTATATTCAACCATCTTTTACTAAATTTCCGTTGCTTTTCATTTCCGTTTATAAATGGCCGACCGATAACGGTAATGTTAATATTAGACGAAACAGCTAATAACTTCATTACCATTACCTCTAGGATTACCATCAGGAAACATTCGGCATTCATTGACAGAGCAGCCATTACAGCTGAAATTAAAATGGAAAAAATACAAATAAAAAATAATAGATAGCCATGTTTCATTTTTGTAATGTCTTGTGTAGCAATAAAATAAAGCACCAGTTGATGTGCGTTGATATCTCCCACAAGATGGCAGTATGTGTCCGAAATTCAATTTTATTAACGAATTCGCCAGCGATGTGTTAAGCAGTATATTCTAAAATGAAATACAGCTAAATATGACGCAATGCATTATTTGCGAAGAAAGAAGTATAAATATAACTTGTACGTAGTTAATTACCATAGGGCCGCAGATTCGACAGATTTAACACTTTATTTCTTTTCTGTGCAGCGTCTCTTCAGAACGGCTATTGGGACTTTGCTCGCTTCAAACCTGAAGTGAAACTCGTCTATACGATCAATCGCTAAAGATTTGGAAAACGGTCCGTTTTCCTCTACTGCAGTAAGTACATGATTTCTCATTCTATGCTGTAATTTACAGGAGTCATATCAAGTTGAAAATGGACTACTGTTGCCATATATGAGATAGAGCTGCTCAATATTCACTTTTCAGCCCTGACAGAACCCCAAGGCGTCTGAAAGTTCTTGTGACTCATTCATTGTTTTCTAGCTTGCAAACATTGCAAGCCTCTCGCTATTCTAAAGCTACTTCCATAGAAATTGTCAGGCGAGCTATATTCCTTAGTTCCTCCAAATCTAGATCTCTCAACTAAGACCTGTCCTGCCGCCTATACTGAGGCCAACATCACCCCTTACATTTATCTAACTCCCAAGACTGCACACACTCGATTATTATAGGTGAGGCGCAGTTAAGCGAGCAACCAACAAAAAACCTTGTAACACAAAAGATGAACTGAAGATAAGGATTACTGCAACATTCGCCAAATTAAACAAGGAGACTGCCCAGAAAAGATGACGGAGATGCCGAAGCCACTAGCGATTTTATAAAATAAATTTATTTTTCACTATTTCAAGATATTTTTGTGTAATTTAGGTCACAATAACTGTTAAAATTAGATGTCTGTGTTATTTTCATTTTTGCGTAATTTAGACCAAAATATATCCATCGTGCCCTGTACATCGAAGTATTGCCATGAGCCAAACCAATCTTTTTTTTATCACCTGATATAATTACATACTACCTGGGGTCAAAACAGAGACATCTTTCCAGTTAAATCACAGTGAAATTGCTATTTTGTGCCGACCCCAAGGAACAGGGTGAATCGGAATAGCGACACAAAAAAAAGAAAAACACAAAAAAATCACATAAAACAATCTGAAAAAAAAAATTGAGAATAATACGTTTCAAATAAAAGTGTTATTTAAACAAAAGCCAGCAAGCTGTGTCCCTCCGTGATTAGATTTTCTTTTAAGTACAGGTGTGGTTGTGTTTTGTCAATACCTGGAAGCCTGGAGGTTCAAAAGGGAAATAGAACTGGTTTCAAAAGGAAAACACGGATGGCATGAGATCGACTTGTTCTTATAAGATTAGAAAAGTCGGGGTAAGATTAAAAAAATAAATTAAACAAAATGATGATAATCATGGTTACCTTTGTTTTTTTATGTAGCATGTCTAATTATGTTATGGGTGATCATGGCCCTCAACTACTTCCTCTTTTTCGTCACATTTGTTAAGTAATTCTCGATCGCTCCTTTTTTCTTACTGATGCCATCCTCATTCCTTTACTAAATTCACGTAGGTTACTATCTATTTTCTCCGGTTTCTCCCTGTCTCTGTTGAGTATCAAATTCTCAAAGCCTTCTTTCCTTATTTACATCATTTACATGTAGACTATTTTCGTCTATTACTGTTGCTATCACAAGCGTTCATAAACAACAAGGAATTCAGAACTGAACCTTTGTTTCACTGTATCGGGGTAGATTGCTTCGGTTTGTTTTGACTTTCAGCATGTCAACCTCACCGGGTTATTTAATATCGACAATATTGTTATTACTACTAATATTTGTTCTGGGTTTTTTTAAAAAATGCAATGCTGGTAACTTTAAAAAAAATGTATTACATGTGATTTTTTTTTTTTAATTTTATTGCTGCTAATATTTTTTTCAAAAACGTATTGTTGGTAATATTTTTTTTCAAAAATGTATTGCTGCTAATAATTTATTGCTAGTGACAATTTTTTACAAAAAAAGTATTGCTGGTATTAAAACTTATTTTACACGTTTTGATGCCAGTTTGGGGGTTAACTATTTGCGTATAGCTGGGACTCTAGCAGGTGCTACCACTCGGGTCAGGGTGTTCATGGGAACACCAGCAATTAAGAGATGGTTCCACGCTCCTGAAAACCTCCTGATCAGAAGCCTTGCTGTTGGATGTAGTTTATCGTCCTACTCAGGACGCTACCGGGGTAGACAGTCCTCGTTCTACTGGGATTTTATTGATTTTAGTACGCTTCAGTTATTTCCCGTCATTTTTTTCCCTGAAACCAAGTACACAGGGCAAGGGATTCAACCCATAATCACTATATCACCAAATTCACGACCCAACGCTTTGATTCACTAGGATATTGTCTAGTGGGAGAATTCTCTGTGAAGAGTCATTACCTAACCTGCCTGCTGATTAGTGTTGTCGTCACAGATTCTTCGCTGTTTCTTTAGCGGCGCTCAATGAAACTTGTTACAGCTGCTAGGGAAACATGCTTGGAATACCTTGTAGGCATTGGTTAGATCCAGTGACAGGACCCAAAGAGTGCGAGTTCAATACCCGACTAAGGCAGTGGAGAACTTTCAGAGGGAAATTAGCAGGAGATAGTTGATAACTGACATCCATTAAACATGGCACGTGGAACTATAACAGTCTACCACAATGAGGGAAATAAAGGGTTAAGTTCGACATTCCAACCACCAGAAGAAGGCCGGAGTGTACAACGGCCGAAACGTTGTAATAAATATGGCGACAAAGATGAGGACAATAGTCCGAATAATGTAAATAATGAACAATTTCTTGTATTTATTTTCCCGGTGTTATCAGGTGATTTTCTTTTTACGATTTTTATCCTGTTTCCAAAATTTGATTTCCTAGCAACCAAAAAAGTCTCTGACTCGACAGAAAATGAAATTAGGTCTAGAATATGAAAAGAAAAAGAAAAAAAATCAATGGGTCTGAAAGTGAAACTATTAGGTTGGTGCAAAAATAATGACGTAATAATGTCGTTTTTGACCTATTTTTTAACGTCAAAAAACGACATTATTACGTCATTATTTTTGCACCAACCTAATACTATATGGTTCGCTATTCTCTATAATATTTCCCTATTCAGATCACTACACATTGTTTACTATTCCAGCGAGTATTATCGAGCAAGTACTATTAGTGCCAGTGTTATTCGAAGGCGTCTGACATCAGTATTGTTCAACGGCATTACTATAGCTGTATCTGCGATTATAAAGTCTCTACTATAAAGAGCATTACGAAAATAAAAACGAGTATTCGTTGACATCGCAAAAGTGGAAACGAGTGTTCGTTGACATCACAAAAATTAAACAAAAAACAAAAAAAGTTGATTTTTCTTGCTCCGCTGCCCATGTCTAGGAATACCTTGTCTAGTCCGTTTTTTGGGGGCTGGGGGCACTATTCATTTATTACTCAGTGATTTTCCACTGAACCTAAGTATACATTGGTCGGCTCAGGAAACAGGGCGAGCAATAACTGAGAAATACACACACACACAAAAAAAAAACAAAAAAAAATAGAAGAAAAGACGAAACGATAAACACCTACCAGAAACTGAATTTTTACCCTATGTCTAAATGAGCAAAACAAATCAATTACGCTACCCAATGACACAACTCAAAATGAGAGAAAGTTCAGAACAGAAATAGCGCTTCGCGTGTGTCAGTATGTAGGTATATAGGCCGGTGAAATAACTAAAAAGGAAATAATAATAATAATAATAATAATAATAATAATAATTATTATTATTATTATTATTATTATTATTATTATTATTATTATTATTATTATTATTATCACTATTATTATCACTATTATTATTATTATTTCCTTTGATTTTTGTTGTATACACATTTCCTTCCGTGTCACCACCCCAGAAACCTATGGCAAGAAATAGATTCATGACATTTTCCACTGCTTATTTTCGTAAAAAGACGACATAAGATCATACATCATCTACATATACAAGGTACTTCGTGATTTGTGAGCTCTGCGTGGAATTACATTTTTTATCCGTTTAAGCCATGAACTACCAGGGATCCCTTTCAATGGGTCTAGTGGGGGCCATTTGCAATTAATCCGAGGGAACATATCACAATTATTGATGTCCTGGTGTGTCACATTTTTGAGATTTCCACTTCAAGATACTTGTATTTTGATATTTCTTTGAGGATCTTTCAAGATACATTACAATCTACAGGGATTGACATATCAATAAGAAAGCACACCGTATCTTTTTGGGGGGAGCGGGGGTCTTTGATCACGATGTCTAAGAGATTAGCTTTGATTGCGTGTATTGTGATGTTCCGTAAAAATTGTTACAGGTCCTCTCTGAAATCGGATCTGGGTTGTGTTCATACCCGATTCTTGCAATAGCCTTCCAAAAAAATGTTCATATTTTCCAGTGCAGATAATGGTCCACTCTGCCAGGCCGAGTTTTATATTCAGTGGATGTCAGCACCGTGAAACCTGATACTTATCTGTGAATGGATATTCAACACAATTTAACAGAATTTTTTAGTATGTGTGCTTGGTAATTTCTAGTTAATAAGCATTAGTCCTGTAGAGCAAGAATAAAACCTTTGATTTCAGCTTTTAACCCTGCACTAAGTAACCACTGATGGTTACGAGGTTTGTCTACATCAGCTTGATTAGGCAGGAAGAGGAAATTCCCTTTTCAATTTGTTGTCTTCATCTATTACTGTATAAAGTTTCAAAATTCTTTCATGTTTTTTGGCACAGAACATCATCTAGGTTTCCATAGTTCTTGTTCTTGTTCTTGTTCTTGTTCTTGTTCTTCTTCTTCTTCTTCTTCTTATTATTATTATTATTATTATTATTATTATTATTATTATTTCCGTTGATTTAAGGTGTATACTCATTTCTTTCCTGGTTTCGCCCACAGTCCTAAGTTTAGAAATATCTTCATGACATTTTCCTCTGACCAATTAAAAAAAATACAAACATATTTTAAAAGATTAATCCCTTCGTAAGTTGTGGGCTGTACTCGTGAGAATATTTTTTTGTATTTCTTTAAGGCATAGGCTCCCAGGAATCCCTTCAATGAGTCTACTGGAATCTTTTCCAACCAATTCGAGGGGTCCAACTACAACAGAGATTGTTGATGTTCCCATGTGCTACATTTTTGAGATTTCTTTGAGATTGTTGATGTTCCCATGTGCTACATTTTTGAGATCATCATCATCATTATTATTATTATTATTATTATTATTATTATTATTATTATTTCCTCGGATTTCTGTTGTACACTCATTTCTTTCCGGGTCCCGGCTACAGACCTAAGGTCAGAAATGGCATCGTGACATTTTCCACTGAGCAATTAACAAACACACACGCGCGCGCACACACACACACATATATTGTACATTGATAAAGCCCTTCATAAGGCCTAAACTGTACTTGCATGGGCTACAAAAGATTCTTTCAGTGAGTCTATTGGAATCCTTTCCAATCAATCTGATGGCTCCAACTACAACACTGATTGTTGACGTCCCTATGTACCACATTTTTTCGATTTCAAGGTTTTTGTATTTTGACAGATTTTGAAGATACATTGCAGCCTACAGGGACTGCCATATCAGGAAGGAGGCACTTTTTGTCTATGCGTTATCTATTCACAATCACTTTCGGATTAGATTTGATTGTGTAATGTGAATCTCCATAAAATTATTACAGGTCCTACCACTGTAACCTAGGTGGTGTTCATGCCAATTATTATTATTGTTATTATTATTATTATTATTATTATTATTATTAGTCTTTTAGACAAAATAGAAGCATACCACGTAAAAAATGTTGAAATCGGCATTTTCGGGCATGTCTGCATCATTTACCGACGAAATATAAAAGAACGAGGTTTTTTTGTTTTTTTTGGGGGGTGGGGTTGTGTGTGGCTGGCGGACCTGGTTGCTTTTCCCAAGTGCTGATTAATTTATTTTATTTCGGTTTTAAGGTCTCGTGAATGTTAGTGAGTGGTTAATCATTTGAGATAATCTATATTATTTTAGCCGATGTGGTGATGAAAGACCATTTTATATCCAGCTCACCACGCCTCTCTCACGGGGGTAATGCTCATTTCTGTCAAAATAAAAGACAATTGCACTGTTGTAACAGAAATGTTATCTTTTACTTGAAAATACATTTCATTTTAAGGTGATTTAAATAAATGCAATGCAAGGTGTAACCATTTTTTTTTTGCCTTTAGTCTGTTTACATAAATATATATATATATATATATATATATATATATATATATATATATATATTAACATACACACACACTTATATATATATATATATATATATATATATATATATATATATATATATATATATATATATATATACATTCATATATATAAAAATGTCTTGATCTTACGATGTAGATATAAGTTTCTTTCATAATGGAATTTTACTGTAGATATAGTCCTACATGACAGTCGACAGTTTTTTCATGTAATATTGTATTTATTCTTCAAAACCACTTTGAGTAAACTCCGTTTTTCTTTCAGAAATGTATTTGTTTGTATTTACGAGTGTTTGTCAAAAACTAGTGAACGATGAAATTCTCTTAAACGTAGAAATATGAAAAAAATGAGATCATCAGAAAAATTATACCACTTTCAAGATTAAAGCTTTAAAACGCTTTCATAATGCTTTAATCTTTAAACCTGTGAGAGTTGCAAATCAGATATCGTAGCTGATCAAAGAATATTCTTTAGAATATAAAAAGCATTATTCTTAGTTTCTTTCAATAACTTACTGAAATCAACAAACCTAAACAAATTGAAATTAAAAGATTATTAATGACTTTTCTGGATACTGAACATCAATTACAAAAAGACCTAATTCATAATGCAAAGCAAAAGGAACAAACACACATGCAAATTACAAATTGGAGATACCAAAACAAAAGAAGTACAGCAATTTACATATATGATAAGTGTTTTAAAAGATGGTGGAAAGTGCCATGCTGAAATCAGAAGACGCATTGTCATAGAGAAAATAGTTTTCAAGAGCTAAGGAAAGAATTAAGAAGTAAAAAGTTTCGTTAGAAAGAAAGAAAAGTGTATTGAAGTGTAACGTGATATCAGTTCACCAATATGGCAATGAATAATATACAATCTCCTCAGGAAAAATAAACTTGAAGCACCAGAAATGTGGTTCTACAGAAGCATAGTGAGAATACCATGAACCGAACATATGAGTAACGAGTAAGATTTAAAGAAAATGAAGACAAAAAGGGCGCTTATCTTTAACAGCAGGAAGAAAACTTGAAATTTATTGGGTATATAATAAGGAAGGAGAACTTGGAAAATATGATACCCACAGGAGAGGATACTGGCAAGAGGGACAGATAAATTCAATGTATAACCTTCATAGGGAGCTTAATTAAATGAATATCAAAACAGGCTCTACCAGAGATAAAAATTAGTATTTAATTAGAGGTACAAAGTACAGGAACTTATTGAGAGCTATGAATATCGACGTCCTGGAGGGACACGTCACATAGAAAATGATCTTATGACAAATCACGTTGGGACAATAAAAATTTTCATACTTCTTTACACCTACAAAAGGCAAAAACGTAAGGATACTGGAAAAAATTCATAAAAATTAATTAAAATTTTCTTGTCGACCATATTTAATGAAAAATGTGTGAAAGAGAGGTTGCTGCCCAAATATATATAAAATTATATATTTGGCCAGATTTTTAAAATCTAGGACCGATATTTTTATAACCAGATCGTGCAAAGTATCTGGTGTGCCGATTCTGAATTATGCTGATTATATAAATAAAATGTAGTTTAAACGGATCGACATGTGTAAATTTCGGAAATTAGGTGATACGTCATTTGATGACACCGCGATACCGGAAGTTAAATTTCATAAGAGATTGCCTGAATTTCATAAAGGCATGTTCTCCTCAAAGAAGATATAGGAAAATATCCGACCTGTAGACTCCCAGCGTCCTAAGATGTATGGCTTGCCTAAAGTTAATAAAAGGAATGTTCCACTTCGTCCCATTTTGTCTATGCTGACCTCTACCCAGTATAAGTTGGCCAAGTGGTTGGTTAAATTTCTTCATCCTGTTTTACAGCATTATTCTGAATATTGTATTCCAGAATCGTTCCAGTTTAAATCCGATATGCATAAATTGCAATGCACTTTTGACACGGAACTTCTTGTGTCTTTTGATATTTGCAGTCTTTTCACCAATGTCCCACTTGACGAAACTATTGGCATTTTTGCTGACTATTTGCATCGCTGCCTCTTAAAGCCTCCATTTTTTCCTGAGAGCGTAATTGACGAGCTGATGCAGATAGTTAAGAATCTGACTCTTTCAGCTTTGATAATGATTGTCTGATATATTCCCTAAACCATACTGCTATTTTTTTTATGCTGATGACATTTTATTTTTTTTTTTCATATCATAACGAGGCAGACAGTTTTTTCTCAACATCTATACAGTCTCTGCTGCTTTTTGCAGTTTAATGTGTAGGTGGAGAAACAATATGTTATCTTTCCTGGACGTGCAGGTTGAGAGAACTTCTTTCCTCACCAGCGTTTATATGAAGCCAACATTTATTGGGCTGTATCTCAGTTGGGACTCTTTTGCTGGAAAGAAAAGTCTACGAAAATTAACTTTGTCAAAACACTTACTTATCACGTATTGATGATATGTTGGAAGTGCAATCTTGATGCCGAAACGCAGGGAAATTACTAATGCTTTACTTGCATATCCGGAAGATATCTTCAAAACAAAAATTAGACTTAGAATTTCTAAGTTTAATGAAATTAAAGCATTTCGTCTACCTGAGTGTCCTGTCTACATGAGATTATTTTCGATTGGCTCATATAGTCAATCATGAGCTGATAAGATCTCCACACCTGTCATGCCCTTATTCATTTTTGTTGTAGTACGTAACATTTTTGCTATTAGGAATGCGATCCCATCTGCCCGTTAGGATGTCTTGCCCACCAATCAAAAAAAAACTTCTGTTATTTATCGTTTAAAGTGTCGTGGAGAGACCAAATAATTGGGTAAAACTCTCAAATGGTCGGAAGTGTGGATTGCCCTCACGTGCCTGGCTTTATACGTAGATATACTCCATTAGATTTCGGACAATTCCAGGGGCTTGAGTCTGCCATCGAGGAGCATTTATTTATTCAGGGTAGTTCTTCTCTGCAAAGGGATCGGATGAAAAGACGATCTTAAAATCTTGGAGGCGGTGGTAGCTGAAACATAAATTGGCCCACTTCGGAGAGTCTTTGTCTTGTTCTGAGTAACTCCATTTTTTCCTACCCCTTCCCCTTGACTGTCTTAATTCTATTGCAAGGACGTTAGTTTTCCTTTCGGTAGTTTTTCTTAATTCCAGTGTTTTTTCATCTGACAAAGCGCCGGACGAAAGGTAACTTAAAGTATCTATTTTTAATCAAGACGATGCTTTTTTTTATCCGACTTTTGGATTAATAAAATCGTCACTGTTTTAAGAGTAATATTTAGTTGGTGTTGCACTAAAATCATTTCATATATATATATATATATATATATATATATATATATATATAGAGAGAGAGAGAGAGAGAGAGAGAGAGAGGAGAGAGAGAGAGCAAGATAGAGAGATAGATAGATAGATAGATAGATAGATAGATAGATGTGTGTGTGTATCCATCAAACACTCTTTTATGCAGTAATCATTTAAGAAGGCTAAAAAAGCAATGTCATTAAGCTTTTTTATTATATATTTTTGCATGCATGCAAGAGATTTTTTTAGGTCATAATGTATAAGAGCATCCCTAATGATCTTTTCAGTTGCTATCGAAAAGAAAGACTACATATTAAAATAAACAGCATTAATAATAACTAATAGATTAGCCGAAAGCACTTGGATCATGTCAGCTATCTTTACTTAAATCTACACACAAACACATACATACATACATATATATATATATATATATATATATATATATGAAAATTCACTCTAATCGTCCCGATGAGAAAAGAATTCCCGATTTTTTTGGTGGGGGAGGCTTCAGACTCAACATAGAGACCTACAGTAGTACTGCCCTCGGTCAAGAGGGTGGGTGCCTGAAGACTCCATGTCTGGCAACTGCACTCCGCATCGTACAATGTTTTGATAGCGAGGCATATCTCTTATATAAAGTACATTATATGTGTGTTTGTTCGGGTATGTTTCCAAGTAAATTCTTTACTCCCACTGGTCCGATTTCAATGATTCGTAGCACATTCAAAAGCCTTAGAAAAGTTAGGTGCGGGGAACGATTTTTGTTGAGTTCAGATTCAGGGTTTCCATATTATGCGATGTTAAAAATATATATTAATATATTATACTAGCCATTATCGCTGCTTTCATGTTTCAAGAGTAGTAACTCGTATTTTCCTTTTGTATCCCAAATTGCTTTGAAAGTTTATTATATAAAGCTGCTGTGGAGGTTTTTCGTTTGACCATCATCACAATAGGTTGGGAGGGAGAAGAACACTGTTTGAAATTTTATTTTACTTGTCCTTCAGAAAGTTGTCATTTTATGAATGAAATGTTGATTTAAAATTGTTGTTTCAAAAATTTCAAGTAGTTAATATATCTTACCTCGCGAAGCGATAGCGAGCGGACAACAACTGCTAGTATAATATATATATATATATATATATATATATATATATATATATATATATATATATATATATAGCATATTCATTATTGAAATCAAAATTTCTATGGTAACGGCTAGAACAATTGTTTAAAGAAAAGAGCTAAACAATTGCTCTAGCCATTACCATAGAAATTTTCGTTTCAATAATGAATATGCTTATAAAACGCGTAAATTTCAGAAATAAGTTATTCCAAAAAAAATTTCGCTTGAAGATGGAACAGAGCTTAGTACTTTAATTCAAATAATTATATTGAAGTTTTCGGGTCTTGTTTTGAATCATATTTTTCAATAAATAATTATATTTATGCTCTACTATTGTATCGAGCACTATTTTTTTAAATAATAACAAAAATACTAAAAACTTTGGATTATTAACTAACAAGTTCTTTCCTATTTTTTATATAAAATTTTCACACACACACAAACACAAACACACGCACACACACACACACACACACACATATATATATATATATATATATATAGTCAGTAGAAAGTTCATCATGTTATTTCTAACATTGGGTCTCTGAGCGGGACACGGAAAAAATGTGTTCACGCCAGAAATCAAAGGAAACAACAATAATAATAATAATAATAATAATAATAATAATAATAATAATAATAATGATAATAATAATAATAATATGTCTGTATTTGGAAACATGTACAAATTCACTCGAACAATGAAATCTGTATTTGAAATCAGTTCTATTAGGTTTGTGCAAAAATAATGACGTAATAATGTCGTTTTGTGACGTATTTTAACGTAAAAAAACGACATTATTGCGTCATTATTTTTGCACCAACCTAATACATGTAATTTTTCACGTGAAATTCCTTTTGACTCTCATACGCTTATCACCTATTAAATGGATAAGAAAACCGCGTCTCTGTTGGTGTCGCAAGCATCTTGTTCCCCTATCTCTATTGCCGTGGAAATTGTTCAGATGAACTACATTGCATATTCCCGCCAGTTGTAAACTTCACAGCTAATGTACTTCCATGACACGCACATTGTAACTAACTACTCTCATCCCCCTTCGTATTACATTGAAATATAAGTTCCACTCGGACAGCTTCTTCCGCACGAGCTGCTGGTTTATGGAAATGACTCCCAAGGGTATGTTTTCCCAATCCCTACAAACTTAACCCGTACAATCTTGGGTCAACCTTTATCTTCCCGTATATCCCAATAAACTGTCACTCCTATTCTGTAACCCTCTATCTTAAGTGACTCTTGTGTCTTTACAGAGTGATCATCATGTTAAAAATGCCACTAATATGTTTATAATTATTTGGGGTTATTTTACGTTCACAAACGACTCCCTGTCACTGTTCTATGAACAATACAGCTGCATGTTGAAAACATACATCACAGTCAAAGCTATTTGGCAGCATTTTAAGCATGAATCTTATGTGATCTCATTTCATTTTCCCAGACGAGAATGTTCGAAATACGAAAAAAAGCAATACAAAACAAAAAACAAAAACAAAGTACAATAAAGACTCTTTTAAAAAGTGTAAAATGTTAAAAGAAAGAAGAATTCGATAGATTGATTAGTCCCAGCTGGCCAGTTGTCGATTTCAGTCTGGAAGAAAACCTGGAATTTATGAAGAAACAATCAAATAAATGAAGAAGAAACCGTTTGTTTGGGAGCGGCGTTAAGAAATGGATTCCTAATTAAAGATTTTCACTTTTTTCTTTCACCTCAGGCTGTTAATTAAAACCTCTGCAAAACAAAGTTTCAGAGTTATATCATCAGAACATTTAGTCGAATTAATCCAATACTTTGGAGACAGACAAATTGATAGATACATAGATAAACAGATGAACAGATATTTAATATTTACGATCAAATTCAAGATTATCAAATCTTTCATCATCACTTGACGGCTATAGTAAGAGAACTTCGACTTTAATTCCCTTGGTGTATTGTCCGTATCTAAATTCAACCTCTGAGGAATATGAAAGCACAGATTTAGCGAACGATAGTTCTGAACCCGCCGACGAGACCTTCCACTTAGAGAAACACACAGAGACAAAAAGCAGTTTATATATTCATAAACTATGTATGCAGACGACATATCTATTCATCTTTGGAAGCATACGGCTGTGTGTGAATGAGATCAGAATACGGCAAGAATGTGTGTTGATTCAGTAAGAGAGTGTGTGTTGATTAGTGATCAATCGTTTTCACCTCCAGACCCCGCAGTCAGGGTCGGATGAAGATCGGATATTTACACAGATTTTGAGAAAAATAGTTTCATTTGTCATCATTAGAAAGAACTTATTCTGAGAAAATGCCTTCAAGAAAATGTATACTTTATTCCCTGTTTCAGGAACTATATTCTAAGTTATTTTTTTCCGCATGGAAAATTTCTTTTTTAAATTTAATTCATTTCATCTTAATCCTTGAACAGTATCCATGGGTACCCATAGTACCCAGCGCAAATTTTCATATTTTAATTATGATTTTCAGTACCTGATTTTTTTAACTAAATAATACGTTTTTCAGTTCCTATTAATGTTAATTCAAAGTACAAAATTTGAAGTGCCTGCATGTAAAATATTTCAAATAAAGGTTTATATTTAATATGTTTTTTGATATTTTCAAAATCGGTTATGATATACCGATGGTTAGTAATGGTGTAACTTTAATTGATGATTATTGTTCTAGGGTTAAGCAAAGCAATAAAGCCACTAAGACACATAGGGTTACTCTGTGTGAGAGAATGCGAGAAAAAACATTAAAGAGAGAACACTAAAGGAACAGGAATTAAGAAAAAAGAAGGTAACGATTTCATATTGCATTTGTTATTCCACATTTCGGATATTCAATTAGCCATTGTCAGGATGATTTTTCTTATATTTATAACTAATCATGTAGATCCTATAATTATATATATATATATATATATATATATATATATATATATATATATATATATATATATATATATATATATATAGTATTTTTTTTTCAAAAAATTTAATTTAAATTGTTGTAAATCAATGTTTACTGGAAAGCAAGATGCTGGAAATTTCCATAAGTGACAAGTGGGAGAGAAGAATTTGTTAGCATAGAACTTACGGTTATATCTAGACATTTCAATTGTAAAATGAGGTGAGCTGGTCACTGATCTAGTAGTACACTTAAATTCCTAAAATTAAGCTGCCAAATAGAAAACTCACAGGGCAGCTACGTTAGAGCGGTGCTAATATTTCATTGTCACTAACTCCTTAAAAAGCAACGAAAGAAAAGGAAACTTATACTTAACATCAGGAAGAGACGGTTGAACTTTCTAGGACACATAATGAGGAAAGAGGGATTGGATAACCTGATACTCACAAGACAGACTGAGGGCAAGAAGGACAGAGGAGAACAACAGATAATATACTTAATGAGCATGAGTAAATCGATACCGGAACAGGTTTTAGGAGAAATAACAAAAATACAACATTTATAAAGAGATACAAAAGAAAGGAAATTGTGGAGTGCCCTGATCGCCTATGTCCTGAGGGGACATGGTTCATAAAGACGTTCCTATAGTCGTTAACACTTACAATAATGAATAGATGAAAAGTTGCTACCTGAATTTTCCGCATTTATTTATTAAGCTACTTGCGCTTTTTCAATCTCTCTAAGCAAGCCAGTTGGGCATCAAATATTACTAAGTCAGCTCAATACTTCAGCGCTCCCACCAGTAATCTGACCGCTTTCAATAATGTTAGGGAATAGAATATACTTTTACGCTTACCCAGATTTTTTTCCTACAGAATCGTTCCAAGTGTTAAAATTAAGATGATCCAATCGCCAGCATCATTTTTGTTCTCTGGTAAAGCTCAGTTATATTTATTAATTATAAAATTGGTATTCAGGTTTATCCAGAGTCTTTTACTGAAGAACGAGTGTCATCATTTTTTTCTCCGGTATTCTCTTCAGTATTCTTGCCGATTTCAAGAATACCATTTACAGTATAATTTCAGTTTCTTTCTTTAATTTTTTTTATATCTCCAGTGCAGAATGATGTTGAGGATACCATGAAAACTTATACTTAATATCAGAAATAGAGGGTTGAAATTTCTGGGGTACATAATGCGGAAAGGATGACTTGGATTTTTTTTTAATCACGGGACGGATTGAAATCAAGACGGACAGAGGTAAACAAAGCATAACCTACCTAGCGGACTTGAGTAAATGGATGGTGGAACAGGGTTTAGAAGAAATAAGACACCATTTATTAAGACCTACAAAAGACAGGAAATTATAAAGAGCCACGAGGTAACGTGGTACATGTAGAGGAAGAACTTCTATATTTGTATATTGTTCATCTTCAAACTGCCAGCTTTGAGTTTGTTGTGAATTGAAAAACTACGTAGAAGAGTAAAACGAACATTAGCTGCATCGAAACTTTCTAGGAATATTAATCATATATATATATATATATATATATATATATATATATATATATATTATGCTAGCTTCACTCATCCTTTTTTTTTTGTTCTTGTTATTATAAGCTTCAGCTAAGCTGTGCCTTTCTCCAGAATAGAAATATGCTTGGTTATATTCGATGAATTCTACAATATCTTAATCTTTGTGAAATCGTGTAGAACTGTATGGGTGAAAATGAAATCGTCTGAAGGTATATGCCTGGAGAAATTTCATATATGGAGAAGCTTCCAATTTCAGCTTTATCACCATTTCCTATTTCACAATTTGAGTCAAGCGGACGCTTGATGTCAAACAAAAAAATAAGAGGGCATTAGATTTACAAGTTGCTGGATTTGTTAGCAGCCCACGTCTAAATTTCGGAAGATAAGTTTATTTGACATCATGCTAATGAAATTATTGTCAGAAAAATATTTGAAGAACATCTTCATTTATTTCCCACTACACACCCCGAACAAAAGCATTATATATGATATTCTTATTTTTTACGAAAGAAATCATTTTTAAAATCATTTCAAACAAATGAAAGGCGATGAAGTCACTAAGATTCAAGGGGTTACGGTGAGTACAAGATACTGAGAAAACATTATTGAGTAAAGACGACAATAAAAGAACATGATTCTGGCAAACATAAAATGGCCGTTGGCGTTGCAATTAATTTTTGAAATCGTAGTTGACATGAGAAGCAAGAATCGGAAAGAACGGTTCATAGGTGACAGTGCTTGATGAGAAAACATTGTAAGATATCTTTCGATTTAATCTAGAGAATTCATCAGTAAAATGACGAGAACTAACTAACAATATAGTATACGCCTGAAATTATGAAGCCAATGTACCAAAGAAGGGATCTCATTAGAAACATCGCCATGTAATATTTAGAGAAAGGTGGCTGGGAAGCTACGATAAGGTCGAAGGAAAGGAACTGAAACTGAGATGCTGGGTCAGGATCTATAGTCTTGTGGATGTTCCATGAATTTGCCATCTCGAAATACATATCCAGAGCAGTAGATTAGATATAGCAACAATATTCGATGCACGGAAGAATGGCATAATTGTAAGTGTGCTAAATAGATTATAGCTTGAAAAATAGTTTAGCATGAAACATAAATTACTTAACAGCAGACTTAATAATAGTCTTCGCATAATTCCACTTCTTATCAGGGGGAAAATGTTGAATAAAGAAAAGTTATTCTCTTGGAGGTTAGCATCAGTCATACTAAGTGAAGGCAAAAAAAGTTGCATTTAGACGAGTGAAAATGCGCAGTTTAATTTTGGAGAGGTTAAAATTATATATTTTTTTAAATATTTGTACTATATACACTCTTGTACAAATTAACTGTGACAACTGCTTTATTTTCCTTTCTTTCACCATACGATTAGTTTTAGAACCACTGGAGTGACAGGGTGTAACCGATTTCTATTTTTTCCTCCGATTAGGTAATTTGCGTTACAATTTTCGTACGCTTTCTTGTAGTACCGTCCATCGCTTTGTTTAAATTAATTTTCATAAGAGTGTATATTTTACTTATTCAAATAGAAAGCTTTGATTTTGTTTCGTGTTCTATGGCTAAGCAGAAGAGTCAAACGGATATTTGGATAATAGAACCATGTCTCGAAATTCTACTGTTTTTAAAGAGCCTTGGGTAGGTTGATACTGAAGCAGAAATTTTATCTTTCATTCGTTATGTTCGAGCAAACTTTCGATGTCTTGAACTTTGTGAAACTGCTTACATGTAAGAATTCACGAAAATACGTACATGTGAAGTCCGCATATAGTAAACATGCCATTGCAGCTTTATTATCGTGTCTTCAATCATATTTCTATCATAGGACCTGTTCAGATCATGTGGCATTAGATTGACATGATATTGGAATTGTTCTATGGTCATATCTATCTAAACATCATTAATTCTGAATTCTGAGTTCCATTTCTTTGATTTGGCTGCAGTAGATGGACTTGTTATTTGCAATATACCTTTTACATGATAAGTTGTGTTTCAATCCGAAGATAATATGTCACAATGCAGAGCCTGAAAATCGGACCATTGTGTGTATAAAATGTTTAATATACTTATGACGTCTGTTGATATGAGCCCCAAAAACACGGAATATATTATTGCATTCTTTTGGAGCTGTCTCGCCTACTTGAACCGTTCCAACTTACTTCACTGTCGAAAGTATCAAGATATAGCCAATAGTGTCTACCTTATTGAGAGTACATGGTTCTTGATAACGAATGAGACGGTCGGAAGTTCTTGAGCAAAAAAACAGTAGAACAATCATGATCTTCGGAGTGTTTATCCACAATTCCGATCCTTATTCGAAAATTGTAAAGTAGAATAAGGAATTAGAGAGACAGACCTTATCGGTTGAATTTAATAAAACTTGTTTGGATAAAGATTTGCTATACACAAACGTACACACAGAGATACACACACACACACACACACACACACACACACACACATATATATATATATATATATATATATATATATATATACTTTTTTTTCTGTTTCGGCTCGAGTTGTGTGAGTGTTCGTATGTGTTTATGTATGTGTGAAACCGCTTGTCGGCATGTGTGTATATTGCTGTTAAGAAAGGATAAAATATATTTGATTGTGTCGAGAAAGTTCCCAAACTTGTGATCCACCCTTGACAGCTGTTGGGTTATTCAGCTACTCGCCCGAGCAGTGGGATGGGACTGGCAAGCAAGGAGACGCTGCGGGGATAAAGGGAGGTAAATAAGTACCAAGTCTGAGTCGGACACCGCCTGGCTGGGTGTGCAGTTGTCATGACCGCGGCGAGCGTGTGGGGTTTCAACTATGATTGACAAGGCAGACCGAGGCTTTTGAATTAGTGAAGGAACAGGTCGGCTGTTGGATTAGATTGAGTATGAATGTTTCGCCAATATTGGACCTTGCCGGTTTTCGTGGAACAAAAACCAGGGAGGGTAGAAATAATCTACCTGTCAGAATATTTAGCGACTTTTCAATATATATATATATATATATATATATATATATATATATATATATATATATATATACACATACAGATATATATCTATATATATATATGTATGCATGCATGTATGTATGTATGTATGTATGTATGTATGTATGTATGTGTCTATATATAGTAATCGTGAGACGTTATTATGTATGTAAATGTGGTTCTGCTGTTATGTGTTAAATAGAAAAAATAAAGGAAAAAATTAGTCATTGAAAAACCCAGGAGATCGATCAGGCCGAAGAGATAATCTTGGCTGGACGTTGGACAGGAGGGAAAACAGTGGTCGATATTACAGGACAGAGTAGTTGATTTCATATTGTGGTCAATCAGCAACACGGATGGGTAAGGTAGGAAGTGGCCTGATCAAATGTTCTTACTCTATTGAGTTAGTCGAAAGAGGCGGTGTATAAAATGGGGCAGACAGAAAGAAAGAAAGAAAGAAAGAAAGAAAGAAAGAAAGAAAGAAAGACGAAAACAATTCGACTATATAAAGAGATAACAAGAACGAACAGATCGAAGATTGAACCGAGTAAAGAAAAGAAACAGAAACAGTGACAAGCAATGGAAATAAAGCATATATAGAAAATGACTGAGGAATAAATGAAGATGTCTAGGGGGAAACCGACAGGTAGAACCAAGATGTAGAGAAGTCAGGTCAATTGAGAAACGAAGACGATATATAATTACTGAAGATCGAACTACATTAAAAAAAAAGAAAAAGAAAGAAAGATGGTGAAAGAAAAAGTAAATTGTTTAAACAACTTACTAATTTTTTCTATCGCAACAATAAAAGATAAAACCATTTGGAGGTAAAACAATCCATGGATATATTCTTTTTAAAAAAGAAACACATCAATCACTGCCAGACATCTTTCAAACGAATGAATTTGGCATAACCCTTTATTTAAACTTAAAAGGAAATCAGTACAAGTGGGGCATACAATACGCAGAGCGTTTGGTGAGCCGAAACGTTTTGTACTCATGAGTGGATAATATAATTTATGTTATCCACTAAAGGTGAGGACGAGACAGAGAACTAACCCATCCCAGTAGCCCGTGCATCAAATCCTTGGGTTGAATTGTCTTGAAGTACACCGTTAATGTAACCTTTATCATTGTACCAAGAGGTCACACAAAATGCGCAAAATGACAGTAAAATATCCCCGATATTATATACCTCCTGACAGGAAACCCTTCAGTGGTTAGTCGAAGGTTCTCATCCCTTAATATCAGATGGATAACCCCCAAAACCTAGAAAATGTTATCTCTTAAACTCTTAATGAAAGAACAAATAGTTCAGGAAAAGACATGCAGTCAAAACCCTCTGTATGCGTGCCGAGAAATCAAGGCAATAGAATTCTGGGGCAAAAACATCGCGACTAAGCTTAGAGATCATGCACCTAGACAACCTCGGCCGTATGTGGGGGACTAATACCCAGCTGAATGAAAGGTTGTTACATAGACTCCCCAAGGTCCACCGTCTTTCCCTATCCCTATTTTTGTGAACGCTTTGTTATGTATTTAAACATGAAACAAAAGTAGAGTCGGCGTGTAGAATGTGAAAAGCGTTAATGTTCATATTGTTCAAATGTCTTTCAAGAAGCTTTAATTTTCTAATGGATTCGTCGAATATGCAATTACTGGTGCACCCGTACCTCGAAGAATGGCGGCAATTGCTAGAAAGTTTTAATAATGAGATGCAATGAAACAAAATACTTGAAACAATGAATTGAGATTCAATAAAGTGGAGATAAAGAATTCACAGCTAAAATAGAGTCAAATATACCCTTTAATTAATCTGTACTCTTTATGTTCTTTAGACATTCAATGCTATCTATGATTCATTGATTATTTTTGGAATTACATAATAGCTTTTTGATCAATAATTGTTTCATGTTTAAAGAGCTATGTGTTTGATATAGGTGTAAAAAGCAAATATCTTTTGGAAGAAATAGATTAGCAACAGAACGACTAAGACAGTACCTCTCCTGAAAGTCTTAAACAAATATGACTGCAATCTAAGAAACATAGTAGTAAAAAAAACTGGTTTATTAAACGTTTACTTTTGCCGGGGGAGTAAATTTATTTAAAGGCATATAAATATTTTATTTGTATAGATTAGCCAAACAATTAAGGAAAGTAATGATGTATATATTTACTTACGTTGATTTAGGTCTCTTCCAACTACAGATGGGACAGGAAATACATAAATAAATACACATTGAAAATTATCATATGATTTGATTGTTAGACGTTGAGTAAGTGTTACGGTCCAGGTTAGGACCAAAGAAGAACAACACGAACACAAGAGTAGAAATAACGATGTATATTACACGAAATAATAATACAAGATGTTGAAGGTGTTAGTATGACTGTCAGTCTGGTTTGGTGTAAACTACTATCGGTTACACTCGATTCGACCCTCTCTCTTGAGAGGCGTACTATACATAGAGTTAGGAAGAGTTCATTCTGTAGTAATAGGTAAGGCGCTATGACCTTAAGAATTGACGGTAAACTACAGGGGATTTATCTTGAATCTAATACTGGTTAGATATGCCCGGTGTTTATTTAAAGTAAATCATTCTATATCAACAGATTGGAACGTTAGGGAAGTGGGTATGAATTCACTGAATGAAAGAGGAGATCGATTGAAGATTTGCTTAATTAATATTAAATAGGCAAAACAATGGAAAAATAAGTAAGTTATAAAGAACGGTTATAATTAAATATAAATTAGACGAACAATTAGATCGAGTATGTAAAAAGAATGGGAATCAATGATTTAATTTTTTTTAGATCCTTAGGAATCGTGAAGAAAATGTGGGATAATCTATAGAAAAACTGAAACATATTGATCATAAACTGATGTGAGGAAAAATCTGGATAACAACGAAAAGGGGATGAATATTTCTTGTCACCAGGAGAAAAGGTGGAAATTATTGGATCCACAAGAGAAATGATTAAAATTTATGAAAAATATGGATCTTCAGGAAATATACTCAAAGTTAATGGATCCACGCAAGAAAAGTTGAAAAGACATGGATCATCGAAAAATAGATGGAACGTTAATTGATCCACGTGTGATGAGCTGAAAAATAAGAATCTTTACAAAATATAGTGATTATTAATGGATTCACTTGAGGACCATGAAATACATGGATCATCAAGTAATAATGCTAAAGTTGATGGATGCAGGTGAGAAATACTGAAAATATGAATGGTGACGGGTGAAAATTCTGACTGCACATGAGAAAGTCTAAAAATATGGATAATCAGTAAAAGGATGAAAATATTTGATTCCATGCGGAAAAAGTGAAAACATGGCTTTTCCGGAAAAGGATAATCGATTTTGGATCGTCAAGAGAAAGACTGAAAATCATAGATTATCAAGATTAATTATGAAAGCTAACTGAACAATAGGTAAAGCAGTTGAAAATTTAGTTTGTCATTAAAAGATTGGCACATTATGATCTTTTTCTGAGCATAGCTTAGATGTGGCACAAGGCCGAAAATATGGACACACATTGCTCACTATCCAGTCGTAATTGATAAAACCAAACAAGGTTAGGATACATCGAAGTGCCCAATGATTTTCTAAATGTAGCTTAAATGTAGAGAAAGTCAAATGTGTGCAGCACTCAGGATAAAACTCACTCAGTGAGGATAAAACTCACTCCTCAGTGGTAATTGATCGAGCGAGGCAGGCTAGCTAAATATTGCACTACGCCGAAGTCCTCCAATTCAAATCGATGTATGAATTATAGTAACATTTCAAAAAGTGGAAAGATTATGGATCATCCGAGAAAAAAAAATGATGGAACTATAGTTAAAAGAGTAAAAATGAAGGAGGTGGACGTGTTTAAAGGGTTTTAAACGTTTCTAGAGTGGCAGTTAAAAGACAGATAACATGCTGGATTGGCAGATAAAAGGATTTAATTTTCAGGAAAAACTAGTAATTTTTTATAATTAGGATCGATTGACGAGAAATACAAAACAAATTACATGAAAGAGTGTTGAAAATCCCTGAAGTTAAAGGGAAATTGTTTAGAAATAAATACGAAGTATTAGAGTCCTTTACGCATTTCTTTCATCTTTTGTTGCATTGAACATTTAGCTGCTATGATGTAAATCGTTTTATTAAGACTCAAAATAACCTAATTGTTGCATGATAGTCTAAAATACCTTCAGTAGCAAAAGCAATCAATTCAGATAAAAAGTATAGATCATCCTTTTTTCCGTTGGTAGCCTCCGTCGTAGATCTGAAAAAACGAATTCCCGGTGTATTGGAATCGCAATCGATCCTTGTTCAAACATCCCCTTAAACCAAAATCGGAATCGAAAACACGTGGCAAAACATGGTCTTTAAAATACCAGATCAGATTTATTTATAATAACGTCTTCAAAAAATGGAAATTACTAATAAAACAAAACCTAATGAGAAAATGGTAGACTAACTAATGCTCACTGTAAAATCCGGTCATATTTAGCATTAATTATGAAAATTAAAAATTAGAATTATAAATTAAAATTTTAATTATAAAAATTTAAAAATTAAATTTATAAAAATTAAAATTAAATAAAAGTTATCAATTATAGATTTCTAAGTATCTTATCAGTTTATAAAAAATCTGATCTAATTATAGGTTTATAAAAATCGATTATTTATTATAGTTTTCTAAAAACTACGTGTATTAATTAATTAATCTTAGAGGATTTTACTCTATCAAATAATGGTTTATAAAAATGTGTAATTAACTATAGATTTTTAACGATAATTTTCTTCATCTTTTTCGTTGCTTTTAAGATTTATGTCTAAGAATGAAAACCTATTTTTAAGACTCAAAATGCAGCATAATAGCTGAAAATATTTTCAGAATCAAAAGCAATGTGAGAGAAGCAAAACGTTTATATAATGTTTACTAAGTATATTTCAAAAGAGAAATTAAGACCGTAATGCTCCAGTTTAATATGTGGGAAGGGGTGGCGTTATTTTGTACTTTAAAATGTTCTGTATAACTTTAGAAAAGTTAGCCTTACCTTGCAATAAAGGCCCTTCATTCACAGAGAGAAATGTAAACAACTATTGTCCAGCGACATGTGAATGCATTCTGGAGCGAGAGGGGAAAATATAGAAACTCGATTATATAAGTATGTATTCCGTAAGATATAGATATGAAGAGATCTGAATAGAAAGAAAAACATTTGAACACTGGATAGGATTGATTAGACTGGAATAAACAAGAAACATTTTGAATAAAATTATACTTTCTAGGGTGACATTAAAATAATAAGGTGGTGAGACATAAATAATTTCAATTTTCTTTTAATTATTTCCTCCAAAAGTAGTGACTTAAGATGGAGGCACGTCGCAGAAGTTTACGGAAATTGAAAGAAACAGCAGATATTAAATTTGCGTTTGGCAATGTCACACAAGTGTGGATATCAAAAAGGTGTAAATTTATTTGCTCGTCAGGAAAATTTACCAAATCATTCTCACACAATAATGGTTTGTTTGAAATGGAATAATCTGTGTGATTCACGTTGCAGCTATATCTATAATTCTCAAGATGTGTGTATGTATGTCTGTATGATCTGATGCTGTTTGTTCGGTTCCACTGTTTTCATCCGATTTCGATTATTTTTTTTTTGTTTGATAGATAATTCGTCAGTGCAGGTTGTTAGTCAAAATTGTTGGCGATAATGGCTCTCCACTACTTCCTGTCCATTATAACTCTCAGCAACGTTTTGCAATTTACTATATGTTCCTGGATATAAACCTTTCATAAAATATAAAAATACATACCTTGGATATATATCTTCCATAATATATATATATATATATATATATATATATATATATATATATATATATATATATGTGTGTGTGTGTGTGTGTGTGTGTGTGTGTGTGTGTGTGTGTATGTGTGTGTATGTGTGTGTGTGTGTGTGTGTATCTAAACATGGGTATATATCTTTCATAAAAACTTTAATAAATATAAATAGTTTAAATTATTACAATAGCATTATCTATATCTATAATTCTCAAAATGTGTTTGTATGTATGTCTGTGTCTCTGTGTGTGTGAGCTGATGTTTATGCATTTCAGCTGTTTTCATCCGTACTTTTCTACGCGCGAGGCTGAAAATGATGCTCAAAGGACTCAACGGCTGAGAAGAAACACCACTACAACTGCTGCTGTGCGTGAGGCTGAAACAATGATTGAGAACGCAATATCGGTTTATTTAGGGCCACTTTCCCATTGAAATTGTTAACCCCCCATTTGGACATGTGCCTCAGTTGCATCCAGTTGTTGTTACTAATAATTATTTTCGGGTGGGCTGGCATTAAACATCAACCGCTTCAACTGAAGACGGGTTATACCTGCTTGTAGAATAATATGAACCACTGAGTAATTTTTTTAACATTGCTTCACATTCTGCCATAGATTCTATAGGAAAAAATCTCCCTCTGAAACGTTGGTATACATTTAGATATATAGAAGAAGAAGACGTAAAAAAATGTAACACACAGAATTAGTTTAAACTACGAACAACTTGGAAGTTTGGAATTAATAGAGAAATGAGAGCAAATCAATGTATAGATATTAATAAGATTGTAAGATTAAGCTGAAAGTAAAATCAAGATATCGAGATTAAAGAATGAATCCGATAGAAAAGAGAATAAAGCAATTAAGGACGAAATCTGAAGAAAAAAAAATCGAGACTATGTGAGATAAGAAAATGGCGGGAAAACGAAAACGTTAATCTCGAACTGATGGCATGAATGACAGGTCTGTGTCCACGGCATTGGCATTTTATACTGAGATTAGTTTTCAGCTGTCTGAGATAGGGGACAGGTAAGAGGGGTAAGGTGGCTGGGGTTTGTTACTGGTTAAACCCTGATGATTGTTGACCTTCCTAAAATAAGATAATAAGCAAATATGAAATAGACAATTCTGCATCCTTCTTCGTCATCTTACTAAAACTCAGATAAATATAAGCAGATGCCTCAGTAGGAATATATACACGTGCCACACATGTACTGATTTATCCGGATGTAATTATTCGATGCACAATAAACATGTAAATTTCGTTCACACATATTTATATAGTAAAACATTTGGTAAGGTTTAAAAATCTTACTAAACATAACGTGATTATTGACTCTTTGAGCGCAGCGGTTCTGAACAATCTTAATCCTTCTGCCTAAGCTCCTAAATCAAAATTAGCAAATAATTGGGATGTAATTTTTCACAGTAGATATCAAAAATAATTATGTGTTTACCCAACGTTCAACCGGGAGCTTGAATTTAAGTCATTTTTCCTACAACCGTTCGTTGGGCATATTTCATTTTTCCTACAACCGTTCAACCGGTGGTTGGGCATTAAGTCATTTTTCCTACAACCGTTCAACCGGTGCTTGGGCATTAAGTCATTTTTCCTACAACCGTTCAACCGGTGGTTGGGCATTAAGTCATTTTTCCTACAACCGTTCAACCGGTGCTTGGGCATTAAGTCAATTTTCCTACAACCGTTCAACCGGTGCTTGGGCATTAAGTCAATTTTCCTACAACCGTTCAACCGGTGCTTGGGCATTAAGTCATTTTTCCTACAACCGTTCAACCGGTGGTTGGGCATTAAGTCATTTTTTTACCACCTGTAAAGTGGTGGTCAGAGCTCATAGGGTTATTATATCAAACATTCAGTCGTTGATAAAAGGCTTATGCGTAACTAAAGTATGTCCTGCATGTAGAAAAGGAAGTTACTTCTTTTATATTATGTGCATCTTCAGAACCTGGCATAGTATGTGAATCTTCTGAACCTGTTAAGTATAACGTCTTGTCTGTTGTTGGTCTTAGTTCTACTTTTACCATATATATATATATATATATATATATATATATATATATATATATATATATATATATATATATATATATATATATATATATATATATATATATATATATATATATATATATACGCAGAGAGAGAGAGTAAAATTAAAACTAAATGAGATCAACGATCTAACTAATATATAAAGTGTCATCCACAGACTGACTGTTTCACAGCTCCTCAGTCCGATTGCTTCCAGCCAGGATCGAAACCCGACTGATTTGACATATCAGTCAGATATCTTACCCCTAGTCCATCGACGTACGGCAAGAGGGAGGGAATTTTAATGTTTTTTTTTTTGTTTTGTTGTTCCTATACGAAATACGCTAGCGGTTCGGAGAACTCAGTTCATAGCAGCCGATATATATATATATATATATATATATATATATGTGTGTGTGTGTGTGTGTGTGCGTGAGTGCATGCGCGCGCGTGCGTGCGTGTGTATGCAAAATATCCACAACAACGTATGAACAATTTTTTGTATGCTTATTGCTATTGACTTTTCGTTTACAATGAAATCTCGTTGGGACACTTCGATGTGGTGTATTAATTATCAAAGCTTGTAGCAATAGATCAATTGAATTTTTTGAATAGTGAGTTCCATACCTACTGGATGCTGTATATTTTATGCTCTGTGCCACATCAAAGTTAAGTTTAAAATAAAGCAATAACATATTCCGTGATTAACAAAATTAAAATGTTTACTACTTTACATTTTGTGAATTTCAATTCCATGTTTAATGGAAATCCCAACCGCATCGGAACGTTTTTAATCCTGTCCAAGCAATTTTGTTGGTCAAGCGTTGTCACGTGACGGAAGCCTCATAACTTCATACATGGAACTGTATCTAACTCATTCACTGTTTTTTCAGCTGTTCTCTCTCACATATGGATGGACTTTCGTTTGTTTAAAAAAAAATTAATTGCTATTTTGAAAATGTATAGAATCAGTTCTGTATTGTGGTTTAAATGCATCAATTTTTATTTTTGAGAGAGTGAAAATGTTTATATATATATATATATATATATATATATATATATATATATATATGTTCAAGTGTTTGTTCTCTTTAACATTTGTTTAGTCATTAAATGCTGTAAGTATATTGTTTGTTTTATGTAATAACACTAGCAATCGATTTTATAACTTTTACCTTTGATGGTTCATCATTTGACTTGAAGTTCATTGCTATATAATTAAATGTTGTTTAATATCTTCAAAGACGATGGAAACAAAAAATATGCAATACTGATAAAAAATAAAAACAACAATTTTTATCACCAAAATCAAAGACTGTTAACTTATAAAGCGCGAAATCATGACTGAATTCACAGTAAAAAAACAAAACAACGGAAAGTATCCCACAAAAAATAACATAATTCATCTTTCTAAACATTTAATAGAATTATATAAATTCACTTTTTTACTGTTGTAATTTCTTGCTTATTGAGTTACTAATAATGTCTAAACGAAATAAATTAACTCGGCTTATGACAGGGTACATTAAAATAGATGCGCATGATTCTTAGTGATTTATATTTTTTCTGGGATACTATGGAGCAAATAAAATAGGAAAAGATGAAAAGTAAGGTTTCAATTTAAGTAAGCAATTCAAAGAGAAAATGAAAAGATCAAATATATAAAATGGGAAGTTATACAGGAATATAGAAATCGGACTATAATTGGGAGAGGAAATAAATCTGATCAGAAGGAAGTAGAGGGATTTGTATTGAAGGATAGAAATGAAACGGGAAAAGAAAGAAAGAAAACAACAGAATTAAAATGAAAGAAGAAAGGAATGAAAACAGAAAGAAAGAAAAAAGAAAGAAAAATAGAAATTTAAAAATATGAAGGCAACAGAACATTAAAGAAAGAAAGGAAACAGAAAAATATAGAAAGAACTAAAACAGAAAGACAGATAACGAAGGAAATAGCGAAAGAAAGAAAGAACGATAAAAGAAAGAAAGAAAACAAAAAAGAAAGAAAACAAGAAAGAAAGAAAACAAGAAAGAAAGAAAACAAGAAAGAAAGAAAGAAAGAAAACAAGAAAGAAAACAAGAAAGAAAGAACAGAAAATTACATAAAGGTATTAGGTTGGTGCAAAAATAATGTTGTTTTTCTTTTGAAGTTGAACGTCAAAAAACGACGTTATTTTTGCACCAACCTAATATAACACAGAAAAGAAAAAGAAAGAATGAAAGAAAACAGAAAATTAAAGAAAGAAAGCAATAAAAACAAAGAAACAAAAACAAGACAAAACAAAGAAATCAAGAAAAAAAAGAAAAAAAAACTGAAACGAAATGAATTAAAACAGAAAACTAAAGTAAAAGAAAGAAAGAAGAAAATATAATATTAAAGGAAGAAAAGTAAAGAGCATCACAATGCTATTGTTTATTAAAATGCATGTTCTGTATTAGCAAAAGTCCAACTAGAACTCATATCTACACAAAAGATAAAAAAGCTTTTCGTTTATAATTTACCCATACAAAATAAATAATGAAATATCTAGTAAAAATCAGTCTTATATAAAATCTGTTCATATAAACTGTTTTCCTATAGAATTATTTAAACATGCAGTTTGCAACATAGCAAAAGAAATTCATCAGGGCTTAACGAATTACCATTGTCCTATGGCACTATGGCTCACAAGATGAACCTGTATCTTAATCCCGTTTTCTAGCAGGGGCGAGCAATTTAATTCTATTTTAAAAAAAGTGTTGGAGGTAAATTTTATTTAATAAGATCTATTAATCTCGAGATCTGTTCATATTAATTTGAGAGTATGAAAATCAGAAGTACCCATTCAATATAATGTTTATCCAATAAGACATAATGTCGGATTTAAAAAAAATAATAATTTATAACTGCTGAAAAAACACTTTGTTCACATTTCGGACTCGAAACTAAGTTTAGCAAATATATATTTGTAAAGTCCCAAAGTGAGATAAGATCTTCTGAAAACGGATAAATGATATTTGTTTTGCTGTTATATTTTCTCGTCGTCTAATTAATAAAGGTACACTTGCCTTTAAAGACGTTTCGCTGACAGTAAAAACAAGTAAAGATTAGATAGGGGTATTTTCCTACTAAATATGACTTCTCGATCTATAGGCCGGTTAACATTCATTTTAATGTCTAAAATGACAGAGATGTCTACTGAAAAATATGTATATATTTTTAAATAAATTCACTCCAAGCAAGGGGATAATCCCACTTAGACACAAGGGGCTACTGGTGGTGAAAGAAAATTAGAAGAATTAAGAACGAAGCCGAAACCTAATCCTAAACAAGAAACAAGGGATAAATATCTACTTCTGTCCAAATACCGGCGAGGAATAAATTTATAGCAATAAGCCCGTTATAGTAAAAATAAATAATTTCAAATTAAAATTCTATTAATTTTCTACATATATATATATATATATATATATATATATATATATATATATATATATATGTACGAAAGCAAGTAAAAAATTATTTGTACATTCGCCATAACATATCTTTAGGTTTGTTACAATTGCCTTCTGCTCATGGTAGTTGGTACTATTATGACCACTTGATCGATGTTTGATCTTGATCACGGCAATTTTACAGTGTAAACATGGCCGCTCCTCAAGCAGTGTATAACAAGATTGTAAAATGGCAGTGATCCGAATTTGAAGACAACATGCTACAGCATCGATTATAACTCGCCGATTCGCCTTTACTATCTCTCGAGGTTGCTGAATCTTTTAGTCTGTAGTGGGAGTTGACGTACATCCTGCGCCTTCTTTGCGCATCACGCTTCTCCGGCTACCTTTAAAATCTTCGATCCACTTATACAAACTTCTACGCGGTAGTGCAATGTTTCTGTAAGTTTCCGGTGAATTTCAGCCCCTGACAAACCTTCCAACTATCGGATAACTGCACTTTGTTCTTCCTTGGAGAACACTATTAACTGGCCGGCAATGTTTCTACGGTAACAGCAGCAAGAAAACTGGGGTGACCATCTAGAAATTTTGATCCCGTGACCAGAATAGAACCAACTATAAATACGCATTTGCAGAAGGCAGTGTGACAAACATACAGATATGTTATGAAGAAAATGCTGATAGTTTTTAACTTCGTTTCTAAAAGTGGTCTCTATTATCAGCATTGAGAGGCGCAATTTTCACACTGTCGACACTCGATGTTGACCTCATTGTCCACCTTTATATTGACCAATGAGAATTTGAGAAAGAAATAAAATAGGAATGAAAGAAGAGAAGAGAAACAATAAAAAATGACAAGAAAATAAAGGACTGAAGAAAACAGGAAAACAAACAGTAGAATAAAAATTGGAGATAAAATAAAATAGAGAAAAAAGGGAATGATTTAATGAAAGGCAAAACAGATAGACACACAGAGAGAGAGAGAGAGACAGACAGACAGACAGATATAGAGAGAAAAGAAAAGAGGAAACACAAAAAAGAAATAGAAAAAGAAAAAAGGAAAAAATATAAAAACACGTTTGGCGCTGAAAATATAAAAATAGAAAGAATGAGAAAATAGAATAGAAAAAATCAAATCTATGAACTAGAAAGATAGAGAGAAAGAGATAGAGAGTATTTGTTAGAGAAAAACAGACAGTGAGACATAAAGAGAGAGATAGAGAAAGAGACAGAAATTACATTTTAAAGCAAACACATTATCCAAGTGATCACTGCCAGTAATGGCTACTGAAACAGTGACCAGAAAGCGACCTAATTTTCATGCCGCTTCAAAGACGAAAAAACTTTGCAAACAAAATTCATTTTTAATTATACAATAAACTGCCCCATTTCATTTTTGTGCATTATCGATGAAGTGAAAGACAATTAATCAGTCGCTGAAGTAAACTCGCTTCTAATTTTGAGTCCATGCGTAGTTGGCATGGCGCCTCATATATCACGTGTTCAAAGGGAATCCTTATCTCATTTAAGACTTCGTTAGAATTACATAAAAACAAAGAAAGGAAAAAACTAAAATTGCAATTTAAATTTGAGATCAACAATGTATTCATATATATATATATA
Organism: Acanthosepion lycidas; assembly: GCA_963932145.1. Lineage (NCBI taxonomy): Eukaryota > Metazoa > Mollusca > Cephalopoda > Sepiida > Sepiidae > Acanthosepion > Acanthosepion lycidas. The sequence goes on along the minus strand of OZ010573.1, from coordinate 132,454,543 downwards.
TATATATATATATATATATATATATATATATATATATATATATTGGAGGGAAACAAATATTCGTTCTCATACAAATTTTTAATTTATTGTCTTTCCAGCTAGTGAATAAAGAAACTTTTCATATAATTAATTGTACACATATATATAATAACTAAATATGCATAGAAAACAGAATTTCTTTTTGATTTAATAGAAATAAATCGCATTTATCCCTTTTAATGGTTGGAAAATATCCGTATAATACAAAAAAATATTACCTTCACCTAATTCTTAGAATAGCTATTATTCTTTTCTACAGCAACCAACCTCTTCTTGTAGTTCTGAAGTAATGTTTTTAGTTGGTATTTTGTTCCATTCTGCTTGGCATATGGTCTTCAGATCCGGGATGTTTGTAGGAGCTCTCGATTGGATTTTGAAATAAAGCCACAGTTTCTCGACTGGGTTCAAATCTGGTGACTGACATAGCCTTTTCAGGATATTTGTATTAGTTTCATACGATCATTATCTTGTTGGAAGATCCAATCAAGTGAAAGTTCAAGACTTTCAGCCAAAATCATTAAATTTTCTTCCAAAATATTTTGATAAGCGGCGACATTCATTCTACAATCTATTACAGATATGTTGCTAGTAACTTTTGCATAAAAACTTCCCCAAACCAAGAAATTTCACTGTTTGAAATATCTTGTTTTGTTTGCCATCTTTCCTTCATATATGATTTATAGAATTAACTCCAAACAACTCAGTTTTGGTTTTGTCTGTCCATAATACTGTCCAAATACGATTAGTCATTATCCTTATATTCACGAATGAGTTTCAACCTATCATCTCTGTCTTTTCAGTTGCAATGGAGTTTTCCAAGTGGAGGATAACTTTAGATAGTTCCTATGAATTTCTTTGCTTATTGTCCGTTTAGTGACACAGATTACTGATGAAAGCAAATCATCGTACAACACTTGACAACTATCTATCGGATTTTGTTTAATTTGACGCAGTGTTTTCCTCGAAGATCTTCCGTGGAGCACCTGTTCTTCTTTGGCTTTCAAGAGTTTTGAGCTTTTTTATATCTTGAACTGAATGAAATACTCAGGTTGTCTGAAATTTTCCTGTAATTTTTACTCTAATTCCAGAGCTTAACAATCGGTTCTTTTTGCGAATTTGTCAATTGTTTACTACTTGCCACGATGAAAACCTTCTTGCACGAATATCAATTAGAGAATGTTATGTTTGTATTTTTAGGCTATAAATACCTACTGATAACATTATTAAAACATTCTAGAATATTCCACTTGAATAATCTAGAGTATTAAAGAAATTTAAAATTTTTATCATCTGAAATTTGCATTGTACGAATAATTTTCACCTATTAAAATGGATAGATGGGATTTTTCTATGCATCTTTAGTTATTATTCATCTCTTTACAGTTAATTATGTGAAAAGTATATTTATTTTTTAGTTGGAATAGATAAATTAAACATATGTATGTGCACAAATATATGTTTACCCAAAATGTAACGGGTGCTTTAGAAAATGGATCAAATCCGACATATTGCATGTTAGATCTAGTTTCTCCTAACGGACGTAGGTTCGAATGCTGTTGGACGAAGCATATTTTTTTAACATGATTTCTCAAATATTCAGACCGGTAAATCAGAATAAACAAATAAACAAATATAATTTTTAATAAATAAATAAATAAATAAAAGCATCTAATCAGATATGAGTATCTGTTAAAAATAACGTTTAAACAAATAAATTATATATATATATATATATATATATATATATATATATATATATATATATATTAGTAATATGTGTTCGTATACATATATATATGTGTCTGTGTGTTTGTGTGTGTGTATGAATTTGAAATGTTAAAACAATTAAAACAGACCATGTCCACACGTGTTTTAAAAAAATCGTCATCACAACAAACAGAGTTTGGCTTTGTAATTCATCCCTGAGGATGATCATGGAGGAGATTGAAAGTACATGGGTAGGAAAAGCTATGGCGGCTTCCATGATGAATTTCATCTTAACATCGAGAAACTAATTAAAGAACTAGAATAGATTATCAGATAAATAGACGTAATAAATCTATATTATTCAATGAAACATATTTGAATGAAGATATGCTGCCTAAATACACACACACACGCATATATATATATATACATGTGTGTGTGTGTGCGTATGTTGTATGTGTGTGTGTGTACGTGTGTTGTGTGTGTGTTTTTTTTATTCAAATGTGTAAAAGAATAGAGTAAATACAGATGGAGTTTACTCGATCTGTTCTTTTTCACATTTGGATATTTCGCTCCCTTCACTGTAGAGCACTTTTTTCATTGATATATATATATATATATATATATATATATATATATATATATATATATATATATATATATATATATATATATTAGGTTGGTGCAAAAATAATGACGTAATAATGTCGTTTTTTGACGTACGTCAAAAAACGACATTATTACGTCATTATTTTTGCACCAACCTAATACTCTCCCGGTGTTTTCTACCTTTGAGGCTCCTTAAGATCAATTTTTGGAAGAATTAAATACATAGAAGCTTTGCATATAATGTGGTAGAATCTTTCGAAATGTTTCCATTCAGAATCCTAATCATACTATACTGTTTCATCACTAAGGCTATAAAAGCCAGTCTGCTTTGCTATTTAACCAGAGCTTGGGGGAGGAGATGGATTAATCCTTTTTACAAACTTATTTGCGCGTAAGTGAATGTAACTAACTCGACTTGAATTCTGCCACGATACTCCTATTTCTGATATTCAGTTTTTTAGTCCTTACACCAACGCGCAAAGGAAAGTGGGCTTGGAAAATCTAATATTCACGGGACAGATTAAAGGCAAGATGGTCTGAAGAAAATAAACTGCTTAACAAGCTTGAGTAAATGGCTGGTGAAATGAAGTTTAAGAGGGATGACAAAAAAGATAGGCAATTGAGGAGAGCCATGATCGCCAATGCCCTGAAGGAACATTCCGCATAGAAGAAGAATGAACGAGTTTACTTTAACCGACAAATATGATTGGATTATCAATATTTTTTTTGTAAATTTTATTGCTGCACGTTGATTTTTGAATTGTAGTCTTTCACCAGTTGATTTGTTTAGACCTCTTGAAAAACTTGGCTTTAAAATAAAACAAAATAATTTCGGAGACAGTTAACTCTTGAACATTAAAACAGATTAAGTTAAGAAAATTGGCGCAATATATACTAAGAAATGAGGTACGAAACCATAGAAAAATTTGTCACTAACAAGACATGGTGAAGGCAAATGGTACAGAGGGAGAAGGCATGCAAACTACCTAAGAAGGTTTTGTAAATGCATAGCAGAACTGGGATTGTGAGGACTGTTGAAAAAACAAGACTTGCTAGGCGCTACAAAGAAATGGCTTTTATGGAGAACTATGATATCCTATGACCTCAATCAACACGGCATTTAAAAGAACTTCACGAGGCTTTTGCGTATTCTGATTATTATCTTCTGCCAAGTCCCAAATCCGTCGTTTATTGTGTATCAATTTACGACGGTAAATCTGTTAGAAAGATACTTTGCGTACAATCACCACACGCATATATATATATATATATATATATATATATATATATATATATATGAAGTAAAGGTTGTAAAACGAAATAGGTTGGCTGGAGAAGACATTTGAAAGAGGAAATTCAAAAGTAACAGAGTAACTACATTTGAGGAAAAGTCTTCAGAAAAAAGTGTCTTTTTTAAAAAAATTGATACGATAATTTTACATTCCCCCGCACACGCCCACACACACACACACACACACATACATACACACACTCACACACACGCACACACACACACATATTTATATATATATATATATATATATATATATATATATATATATGTGTGTGTGTGTGTGTGTGTATGTATATTTTGTTTCAAATTATTGTGGGTCCAAATGCAGCTACTTGTAACCACACTTTTTACTGGCGTTCGTTTGTTAACTTTACACACAGACACACATATGAATATATATATATATATATATATATATATATATATATATATATATATATATATACATATATTGTTTAAAAACATGATTCATTCGCTACATAAGTGTTCTCATGTTTCAAAAACGAAGAAGATGAAACGGGACTAAACACTTCAATTCAACTTAATTTTAATAATTATTTGGATAGTCTCCGTTCCCTTTTTTGAAACATGAGAACTCTTATTTAGCGAAGGAATCATATTTCTAAACAAAAAAATGTTATTATAATAAAGCTCTACTTCTACTTCTGTATGGAGCACTGTCTTCTTAAAAAGAAAAACAAAAATACTAAGGAAAGGCGGATTATGCACCCAACGTGTTCTTTCTTTTCTATTTTATGCATACCTGCGCACTTATATATATATATATATATATATATATATATATATATATATATATATATAGATATAGATATAGATATAGATAGATATAGATATATATATTGTTTTAGCTTTCCATGTTGACATATTATTAAATTTCTAAACATTTTACATTTTGAATTTAGTCTAACTAAAAAATATTTCGTTTTTAAACTTAAATTAATAAAGTCGGATTGACAAGACAATGACTAAGGTATATATAATGAAGAAGTATAGTTTTAAGGCGTTTTATATTTATGGAATAAAGTGCTCAATATCAGAGATAGATTGTATGTAAATATAAATAAAAAAGCGATCATTGACGTCAACACTCGGAGGTGACATGCTGTTTCATGTTAGACGAAACCCTCCGGGCTGCCGATACGCCTAGCATGAAACAGTCTGTCGCTTCAATGTTCACTTATATATATATATATATATATATATATATATATATATATATATATATATATATATATATATATGTCTGTGTGCGCTCGTTTGTGTATGTGTGTGTATGTGAGCGTGTATGTGTCTTCAGAACTCGCAAATATTACTTTGCAATTAATAATTCAAAGATACCTGTCGGAATGCATATAATAGGATGTTGCAAAAATAATGTCGTTTTCTCACATAGTATCATATGTGAAAAAACGACATTATTTTTGCCCCAACCTAATAATATTGAAATTGGAATTGTGAAGCAACCATTGCCAATGATTCCTTCCCATGAAAATGATTCCAGATGGAATTGAAAGCTCGGGAGAAATGAATAAAGATCCGCAACGCATCTCTTTGTGTATGTGCTTGTATGCCTGCCTCTATGTGTGTGTTAAATCATGTAATTTTAGTCCGTAGTCGAATATTTAGGATGCTATGTTTGTACCCGCCCGTGTGGTGCATGCATATTTTGGAGTGAGTGTATTTGTCGTTTTCTTCCTGATCTCGCTTCATCGCTATTCGACAAACTACCCACCGACATGAAGATATAGATTATGATCCGCCCTTTCTCCAAGACAAGGTCGCTGACATGGTTCGTCGTGAAGGAATAACTCTTGGCAGATCAGCACCATTCCTGACAGGCCAATAATATGCATGGAATAAAAGAGACAGTTTTATTGAAGATCCGGTGACATCTAGATGCTGCTATGGTTCTGTGTGTCCAACCAATGCACAGTGTGAGTTACTGAAAAAAGAGCTGTCGCTCGAGAGACTTACCAATAGCACAAAAGATGATATCCAAAGCAGGTAAAAAAAAGAAGAGGTCACCGTATCGACAAACTTCCGAAACTACTACTTAATTTGTAAGATAAAATTTTCAGCAATCACATAAATGTCTATAAAGCTTCTTTTTTTTCCCATGCAATGAATATTTCTATTACTTCTGATCTGGTGTTTTTGCTATGTATTTAGAGATTTTCGATAAATTATAAAGAAGAATCTGCAATTTTATCGATGCTGACCTAGCATATCTGCTTTAGTCTTCTTACTGTTGTAACGTACCTTCCCTGTTCTTTTTCGCTAGATATATTAATTTTTCTGATGAACTTTTATCTTTGGTACCTAGACTTAATGACCTTGAGCACACTACTAGATTGGCAGATAGGTCTCGTCATATTGCATCTTAAATGGCTAAATATAACTATGTTCTATGCTAAGAGTTTTAGTAACTTTCCCATCGCTGCAACATATTGCTGCTGTAACTTTTCTATAAATATTTTACTAGTAATTGTTCTGAGGAGCTTCCCTCTTTACTACAAAGACTTTATGAATATAATTGTACCATTTGATCGGCGAAATGTCCGTTCATTTTACATTTGAAATGACGAGATACAACCGTAAGTTCTATACTAAGAGTTTCTTCTTTCACACTTCTCACTTATGGAACACTCTTCCCGCGTCATTCTTTCCAATCAACATTGATCATCAAAAATTTCAATGCAATGTCAATTGTTATCGCCTGTTTTTCTTAACTCCTGTTTTTTTTTCCTATTGTTCTCTCTTAATAATATTTTCTTTTGGTCAAATTATCTTACACTCAATAATCACTTACATATTAGTGACTTTATTGTATTGCCAAGTATATAATCTTATTAAGATTTGATACCAAAATATACACAAAATATTAAGAAACAAGAAAATCTCATTAAAAACAAAGAAAAGAGTACTTGTTATTTAACATCGGTCCTCCTGCATGGCAGTGAATGCTAGAAAATCTCAGCTTAAAACTTCAGGTAATAGAAATGCGATTCCAAAGAATGATGCTGAAAATTCCGTAAATGGATCATCTGCGCAATGAACAAGTTTTAGATGGAAACAAAAAGAATAATTTACATCAGAAATACACAGTTAAAAATTTAAGGCCCATGAAGAGGAAAGAGGACATAGAAAACTTGACACTGACATAACATATTTAAGGTAAGAAGGGCATTGGAAACAGCGTATAACTTACCTAGCGAGATTATGTAAATGGTTGGCAGGACAGGCATTAGCATATATAGTGATAGAATGAATATGCATACACCTGGGTTCGCCTTCATAGCAATATGATTGGCTGCTGTCAGCCATAAATACAGACTGATGTGGAGGTGCAGGGACGACGCTTATTGTCTTCGCCTATTGTCTACCACTACAACGAGGACCAGTCTATTACGGTGACCTGCTACCTGATTGTCCTACTCGGTTCCAGTAGACAACAATCACTTTGCTACTTCGAACAAATCTCTTTCCGGGACACATCACATATATACTTTATCATCTGAATCCTACATAGACAAAGTTGAATGTATGTATTTACACACACAAATTATAAGCACGAATTTAAATTCTCATGGCAGAGCTTTAATTAAAGCGAAATATGTTATATTTATAATCCTATAATTCCTATTTGTTTTTATCAATTCATTCTATCGGATTAAGATCTATATTTGATCTGTATTTTATCTCAATGAATGCATACCTATATGCAGCTAGCAAATGCCTATTACAGATGAATGCTTGCCTAACAGAGTCCACCTGTATTTTTTATCTAAATCTATGCTGAGCAGACTTTATTTACTGTTTCTGAGAGTGAACATAAAATCTGGTGTGATCATTTTTCATCTAGTTATTATCAAGTTTTATCAAGACGGACGAGTCTAACATAGACTTTTTAGAGAGAGGACACTACAACAGATACAGACATATACACTGAAACATGCACATATATATTGATGTAATGAATATACATACACTGGCTGGTGTCAGCCATAAATACAGACTGATGTGGAGGTACAGGGACTACGCCTATTGGCTACGCCTAGTCTTCGCCTATTGCCTACGCCTATTTCCTACCACTACGACGAGGACCAGTTCATTACGGTTACCTGCTAGATTGTCCTATCCGGTTACAGTAGTCAACAACCACTTTGCTACTTCGAATAAATATATCCCTTCCCGGGACATATCATATAGTAAAAAGACAAAATATTCGAAATAAAAAAAAGACAATCGAAAGGTCGAAAATAGGTTGTATTTTTTTGTCTTTTTCTTGCGATGAATTCACATTGCACGAAGTTTAGAATTTACTTGCGCCAGGTATATTTACAACCCGAGAAATCTTATTCTATAGTAGATAGATATAGCTATCTGAATGTTTCACACAATGCTGATTTCCTTTTGAGATCGTTTTGGTGAGCTGATGAAACACGGCAAAGTTTAAAGAAAACTTCTCCTGACGGAGTTTCTGATGTCAGATAATTATATAATGCGCAAGAGACAGTGTTATCATTTCATAACAAGTGAATAGAAGCAGTAACCGCCATAAAAGTCGATAATATTCAGACCTAAAAGATAAAAGAATCCTGACATTAAGCAAAAACGATACAATTATTGCGCTTTGAAAGAAAAAAATCTCTTTACATCTCATGTTATTTTCGGATTCGACCAGCGAATAATCGATAACAAACGGCACGTATTTTGTTTTTTATTATTCATTTTTTTTTTTATTGTGAGGGCGATTTCGATCCTAACCTGGTGCCAGCCAATGAAAGTTAGAACGGTTATAATTGATTAATATTGAGCAAGTTATTACTTTGTAATTTTAAAACTACCATGCTGCTTCTGGGCAGAGGTGATCGTGCCTTTCCAAAGACTCCATTTTCTTCATGCTGTGTGAATTGCATTAACTTCATCGGAAAGATATTGGAGTCCTTTTCCGTTTTCTTTAACTTAGATTTTTCCCACCAAGGCCAGAGATCTCAGACTAATATGCAATTTAACCTATAGTTTCCGCCACACAGACAGTCCTATGCTTTTCCCAGTGTCAATAGTCAGAAATTAAACGTATAAGACGAACCCGGAATTTGAACTTGGGTAGTTTAATCCACTTTCTGCGTCGATAGATATCACTAACACTACTCGCGCATCCGCATTTCCCAGTATCCTCTATTGTAGTCAATACTCTGTCCGAATCTTTTAAGCTGCCTAAATTTAAGTGACTTCTGTAAAGCCATATTTAATAAATTAAACTTATAGATTATAGCAGTTGGAGTATGATCAATCGTATGGTATTATTTTAAGATGAAACGAAAGTTTAAAAGTAAAAGAGAAGTAATGATTGTATTGTAAATGTTCAGTATCTGTCTATATTTCTGAGATTAGATATTATGTACACCATTTACATGGCACAGTGGATGAAGGTGTTAGTTCGATCCAGTGACTGGACCCAAACAGTGTGAGATCGATACACAGTTAAGACAGTGGAGAACTTGGAGAGGGGAATTAACATGAGATAACTGATGACTGACATCCATTAAACATAGCACGTGGAACTAGAACAGTCTACTCCAGTGAGCGAAATAAAGGGTTCAGTTCGACATTCCGACCAACTGAAGAAGGCTGGAGCGTACAACGGCCGAAACGTTGTAATAAATATGCCGACAAAGATGAGGAAAATAGTCCGAATAATGTAAATAGTGTATAAATGTCCAGTTCTCAATAAGTCGCAGAAAATATATCTCTCTTTCAGGCTAAGTTAGAATTTCCTAAAATGGGGTTTCTTGTAGAGCAATAAGATGTAATTTAATTTTGCGGGTTAGTAACCTCGATAAAAATTTTGATTATGTCTAGGTAGCAAATGCCAGTATTTCAGAGATTTCTGTAAATTTCTTTCTCCGAAATTTATTAATAATTGCGGTACGTCAGCATTCATTTTTTTTCTTATGATGTGATATGACCCTTCAGAACGTAAGCGATCATGATTCTTCACTTTCAACTATCCATTGTAGCTCTCAATAAGTTTTGTCCCTTTGCTGCTTCGCCCAGACCATGTTCTGTCATCCACTTGCTTAACGATGTGATGCATATGTTCTAGAATTGGAGGTAAACAAATTAAGATTCAAAACTGGATTGGCGTGGGTCTAAGAAATTTACACCGCCTAGAAGGCCTATTTCTTATAGAAACCAGTGCAGGTGTACTTTAACGTGTTGAAGCTGTGGCCTTAAACTCCAACAAGGAGAGTCTACAGGATAAACAACAACGATGTGATGCGCAAGTTATTCAACTGGAGGTAAAAAAATAAAGGTGTTTAAGAGGAAGAAAGAGTGAGAGATAGAGTGGTAGAAATTATTAAAGCATTTCCAAAAAAAACTATAGATTTATACAAGCTTGAGGATATCTAGTTTTCAGCTAATATGGTAATGGGGAAAATACATTCAGCATTTTGAAGCGTTATGATTATTATTGTTAAAAACTTATCAACTATCATTCATAAAATTGTATTTTCAGAAAATTAAATATTCTCAATTTCAATAGTAGATGACATCAGTTTATCACACGATATAAAAGTAGAGCACTGCTTGGTCAAAATTCAGTCCTTTTGTGGTGAACCTGGAGTGACCTCTACAGGGCTCATGTATGAGAGATGGTATATGGAGGCTGTGAGCTCCCTGGGCTACATGACTCCCCTCTCACTAATACTGACAAGATTCAAAGGAATACAGACCATTGCACTCAGGAACCGCTTGGCTGCTGGCGTTGACGGAAACTTGTCTGCATTGAACATCAACCGCCTTAGGGACTCCACTCCGAGTTTTTGTTTTATGGATTTACTTCCATAGCCTTTTTCGTATTTTATATATGACTGTAATGCCGCGGAGATTTACAATCTAGGTTTTCATTATTCTACAGGAAATGCCTTCCTGGGATGCCTAGATCCAGCTATCCGAAAGTTATGAAGTGTTACTTTTCAGCCTTCGCCCATTATCCATTTAGGAGCTGGATTTAGATGTCATAGACTATTTGAGACGGAATAATAGATAGTTGGGCCCAACCACCACCCCTGGCTATGACAACATTTGGAATATAATATATGCATATGAATATTATATACATTACGAGTTTTAGAAGTTCAATGTCTAGTAATATTTGGAGTTTTCTTACAATCTTTTTGTTTTTGATAGAGTGGAAAGTTAGACATTGATTTTTATTATTATTTTTCTCTCCGATTTACATGTGCTACAACATTTTTATTGTTGCTGCTGTTTGATGTTTTTCTGAAAAACAATGAATGACAGGATATTACCCAGAAAAATATGTTAAAAAGCAAAAACGAAAAGTATGTTAAAAAGAAGAAGAATGTGAACGAGTGATCAGATGCCAAATTTAGAAGGACTATTTCTCACCAAGATGAACGACTCATTACATTGACAATTCAATGAATGTTCTGAAAACGCCCCCACCAAAAAGACACACAAAAAAGACCTGTCAGCGAACCGCACTGCATAAATAAATACAATTTATTTGATATATATATATATATATATATATATATATATATATATATATATATATATATATAAATGAAGATTTTTTAAAAAGTTGGCTGTGATTTTTTTCTCTTTATTCTTCGGATGCAAGACAGGGGATATTTTTAAGAACGATTTATAATGTCTGTTCGATTTTCAGGTCTGTATTTCGACTCTCGGCTCAGTTCAGCTAGGCGTGGCATGGTGTTGTCGCTAAAGAAAACGTCTTATCGGAACACAGACAGACATTTGCTAAAAAAGAGCAGGAAAAAAACTTTACATCATAAAAAATTAACGGTGAAGCAAAAAATCCTTCCTAACCATTTCTTGGTCCACTCGATCTAATTTATTACCTACCTATTTGTTCTTACTTCTTTTCCTTTTTTTTTCTTTTCGAGAATTGGTTTTTCGCCATAAGTGTTCGCTGAGGCGGGAGTAAATTTATTGTATATGAATGTTTTAGTACTGACCCAATGTAAGTACGTTGGTGTACATTGAATCAGAAAATAGTAAATGTTCGCATGCAGTGAGCGGATTGGTATGTATACATGAAGTTATTTTTTTTATTTCTAGATTATATGAGCACGGACTCAAACCCACTTGAATATATAGGCTAGGGAATAAGAGAAAGTTTGAAAATACACCACAAATATTCTGATGCTTGGAATTTGATCAGACATTAGGTAAAATATAAGGGTTGTAACTTTTCAGCATCTCTTCGTATAAATGTGTGTTTCCTTGGGTTTGTCTTTTTTTATGTGTACGTGGGAACAATTTTTTTTTAAAAATCACAGCAAGCAAACTAATAAAGGCACAATGACACACGATAACTGTAGTGACACTGGCAAATCAATATGCCTAATTTGCATAAGTGCAACAGAAAGCCTATATAACTCGTCACTAAGAATAACGTGGTACGAAGACAAGCTTAGTCTAGACTGGTTCAAAGGGTATATTTTTGGCCGAGCCTACAGGCTCGGATAAACCCACGTTAAACTCGACCTTGTGCCACATACAATAATTAACTTGTTAAATATCGAAGACAAGCTTAGCTGTACGTCTTCTGTGCCTGACTTCTGTTGAACTCTCTGCTTTGGCAGAGAGGAACCGAAGGGCAAAGTTTCGTCCGGGGAGGTAGACAGGCCCTGAACCCGTCTAGGCGGGTTCAAAGGGTATATTTTGGGCCGATCCTATGGACTCGGATAAACCCACGTTAAACCAAGCCTTGTGACACATACATTAATCGTGGCGGTGGTTTGTTAAATACCGAAGACAAGCTTAGCGACTGACTACTGCTAAACTTCGACTTCACATCAATAACATTATTAAGGAGAGAGAATTTTAAAAATCAGGAAAAGAAGACAGACAATAACGTTTGTCATTGCATTTAAATTTGTAAAGATCAAAGTTAACTGAAGAGCTAGAAGCTGTGAGTGCCACAATAGAGAAACGTGAGAGAAGAAACTGTTAGCAGAAATCTTACGGTTGCATATAGCAATTATATTATGAAACCTACCTGCCATTCTAGTAATGCGCTTAAATTTTTAATTTAAAGAGGAAAGTCTCACCTTAAAAATTGCTATGAAATCTTTATAGACAAATGAATTTATATAAACTGTTTCTTGTCTGACGGCAGAGACCATTATTCGACGCCAGATAAAAATCAACGATTTAAACTATTTGGAATATTGTCCAAATCTTTGCTGCCATATTCTCTACGTCGCGGCTGTTGTGAGCTCCGTCATTCTTCATCTAATTGGAATTTCTAACTGAACACATTTATTTCGTCCACTATGGTACATTGTTCTAGTTTTCTGGGTGTCTCAGTTATCCCCCTTTAATTCAACTCTTCAAGGTTTTGTTCACCCCTGCAGTATGAAAATTATATGGGTCAAGTCACTGGATTCAACCAATGCTTTTATCCACTGGCACATGTGTCCTTCAGGTTATCAATGTATGACTTATAAACTTAATATCTCACCCTTAATTATTTTCAGACCTCATATTGCAATTTTTGTTGTTATTATTTCTTTTTCTCTGGTATTCCGTATTACTAGTTCCCTTATGGTATTAATTCATATGCAAAGGATTCGGAAAGATTTGAATGTGTCTAATGGTGATTACGAAGAGAGAAAGCTCAGAAAACCCACTGTTATAATAAGAGAGGAACCACAGAATTTGTGCATGGAGGCCTCAGGGTCAACACTACATTAAATGCCTTGAGGATATAGTGCTGTCATGAGTGAAGAAGTTGGATGCTGAAAGACCCTATATCTGGCAACATAACTCTGTACCATGCCAAATAAGCATGGGATCCTGGTTATGACTGTCAGTCTATTTCTGCAATCACATCACCGTTTTACATTTGGTCACCTAACTCCGCAGACTGAAAACTCCTTGATTAGTATGTGTGGGGTGCAGTTGATCGAGAGACTAACAGAATTCATCGTAACACCAAAGATGAACTGAAGCCAATGATTATGGCAGCATTCACAAAAATTAACCAAGGAGACCGTCTGAAAAAGATACAGGAGATTCCAAAGTCGCCTGTCGACTGTAGTTAAAAACAATGGCGATTTTATTGAATAAATTCACTTTAGTATTTCAAGATATTTTTGTCTAATTTTGGTAAATATATCTGTTAAAATGAGATGTCCGTGTTATTTTCATTTTTGCGTAATTTAGAAATGGTGTACTCGCTGAGTTTATTAAATGTTTCAGCGCAATCCCAGTATCAAAATCCACCCAGCAGGTTTATGGGGTCGATGCATTTGGTGAATGTATTTGCAGGAGATATTTTTTCCCATTTCAAAACTGCCGATCTTAGAAGAGCCAACGTATGGTCGTCCAAAAGTCTGATGATCTGGTCACTGCTGTTAAAGCAAATTCTGCCATTACGTCTGGAGAACTCATTGAGAAAATTAATTTAAATTATACAACTCTCCTACGCAAATGGAATAAGGATTGGTTAGATTTCAATGGCTCGAAAATGCGACCTCTATACAAAGTTTCTGTTGGTGTAGATCTTTGCTTACCCAATTCAAGTTCCCATTTTTGACAGGCATGTTACTGGTGAAGGGAAACTGGCCCTTTTATCGTAATTGTAATGGTTATGTCGAGTAAAGAGCAAACGAGAGAACTTCATCCAAGCAAAATTATGTCGAGTGCATAGTGAGATATTCAAGTATTCAGTCCATAGTGAACTGTTAGAAATTAATCAAGCAATCAACACTGATATTTGATACGTACAGAGTCTTTTGAAAGCAGTTTTAGACAGAAGAAATTCTTGTTCAGTCAACAGAAGTGAATAATAACATTCGTTTCTAAAGATCTCTTCGACGAACTGGATTTGGAATAACTGCTTCATCATCCATATTCTCCCGCCTGTGATCCTTCTGATTATCGCTTAGGGGTTTTCTGAAGCATTTGGATGGCTTAGGTTTGACATCAAGAGAAGAATTTGTACATGAGATGACATTGGATTTTACATCAAAACCTAAAGAATTTTACAAACATGGCATTTATTATTGTTTAGGGGTTTTACGAAGCATTTGGATGGCTTAGTTTGACATCAAGAGAGGAATTTGAAAAAAAGATTGTCCCGGATTTTGCATGAAAACCTAAAGAATTTTACATAGCCTTTATAAAGTTTTTGAAATGTGGAATGAGATTCTCATTACAAGTGGTGTTTAGATATTTTTATTAAAATTAGTATCTACATTTATGTTTTCGTTTGGTTTGGATTGGTTTGGTTTGGTTTATTTTACAGCATATCAACCTCAATGGGTCATTTAATGTCGACAAGTGTTTATTGTGGATATTTTTTCCAAAAATGTATTGCTGGTATTAAAAATTATTTTACAGTTTCATAATGTTTGCCCCCAGTTTAGGAAGAGTTAACTCTTTGCACATAGCTTGGGCTCTAACAGGTGCTATGACTTCATGTAGGGTGTACCTGGGAGGTGGCCACACGCTCCTCAAAACCCCCTGATTGGAGGCCTTGCAACCGGATGTAGTTTAACCACATACCCAAGACGCTTCGTTGTGGAGAGTTCTTACCCCTCTGCACAGGTGCCGTAGGCGTATTCTGAAGCTCCAGCCTACAGGGCGGATTTATATTTATAATAAACATGATGAAATCG
Source organism: Acanthosepion lycidas (assembly GCA_963932145.1). Classification (NCBI taxonomy): domain Eukaryota; kingdom Metazoa; phylum Mollusca; class Cephalopoda; order Sepiida; family Sepiidae; genus Acanthosepion; species Acanthosepion lycidas. The sequence goes on along the minus strand of OZ010573.1, from coordinate 132,439,189 downwards.
GGCTGAAATTTTCTTCCAACCTGATAATACCTAAACGCTACAATACTTTTATATATATTTGCTTGATATCATTTTATCAGAAACAAGAAATATATTTGATTAGTGGACCGTATCATGGATAATATATCGTATTGTAACGTTGAAACTGGGATCAATAGCTTGTTTGGATTTAGATGTCGGCTCTTGAGTGTTTTCGGTTCATGGATGCTCTGAAAATGACGTGACCGAGAAGTGAAACCATTGTCGAAAAATGATAGACGATGTTAAACAGTTAAAAGAATCATCCTCGTGTATTCATGTTTCAACAAACGAATCGGGACAGCTGCTAATAGACTTTGGACAATCGGGAAAGCATAGTGTGTCAGAGAAGGTTCATTCATCGGTTTGCTGACCAGGCTGCCATGCGCTAGCAGGCAAAACGATCCTTATGTTATGAAGTTTGAAATCATCCTTCCTGCCAATTTTATTATGAAAAGAAATAAATCACAGCTTCCTGCCAACATTCGAACTGGAACAAAATATTTTGGTCAATACTGATCGGCGATAGATATACGTAACTCTCCATAATTCTTCGAAGTACCATACCTAATAGAAATTTCATTATTGCATTCCTATATCTTTATTGTGAATAAAGTGCTACGATCAACATGTACAAGGTAGTCCATTATGTTTGAATAGGATACCACTTAATGGAGGAATAATTCATTTTTAATTTTAATGAGTTATATTTTAATACAATGATTCATATTTGGTGTCTTGTTCTACGATAAGCTTATTAGGAAATCCGTCATTAAGCAATGTTTATTATAATAATTTCACAGAGAATTAATTAATTCTCGATGGGCCTCAAAGAACCTAGGCATGGTCAAGTCTTCAACTTTTCTGAATACATCTTCAGAGAGCTATTGTCAATACGTTAATGTCTGGAATCGTTACCAAAAACACCACATTTGTGTTCTTTTCCCAGACTTTATTTGAAAATGTATTTTGAATATTTACACAAAGATAATTTTGGAAATATGAGACACTTAGATTTTTTTTTATTTTTAATTTAGCAGTGGAGAGCATAATGTTAACAAAATACGTTAAATGCATGTCTCTATTAATGGAACATTCAAAACCAAAACTAAATAGGTTTTCAAACATCGAGGTCAAGGAAAGCAAGAAGAAAGTATTAAGATTTAACTGTACGAAGGCAGGAAGTATAGTGGTTAGAAAAAAGGATATGCATCAGGAACATCAAGCAGATTTATCTACCAGAGAAGATTAATATCAAGCAGATTTATCCACCAGAGAAGATTAATATCAAGCAGATTTATCTACCAGAGAAGATTAATATCAAGCAGATTTATCTACCAGAGAAGATTAATATCAAAGAGATTTATCTCCAGGGGAAGATTAATATCAGGCAGATTTATCTATAAGGGAAGATTAATATCAAGCAGATTTATCTACCAGGGAAGATTAATATAAAGCAGATTTATCTACCAGGGAAGATTAATAGCAGAAAACTGATGACATTAAGTTGTAACATGAAGGACTGGAAAATAGTTTTAGAAAATTATGGTAAGTGTTGGACTGCTATATAATATGTAAACTCTAATATGGCAATAAATGCGAACAATGTCCTTTAAAGGGCGACCAGTCATTTATTTGTTTTGAATAATACGCGCTTAGGCGATGATGTATCTTTCGATTTATGACTGACGAGGCAGATTTTTCCCGGAGTAGGTTGCCATTTCCTTCAGCGGTAGATCATCCAAGGCAACACGGTTTCATGGGGGAGAAGTGGATTCCCAATCATATTAACATGTAAGTAAATGTAATGGATTTGAATAGAATTCGAACTCGTCTCTCCGATTCCTCAATCCGAGCCGCTATCCATTATTCCACCGTGAACTGGAAAGTTTTAAGGAGGGGGATACTGAAACAATCAATAGACACTTGATAGTCTGCGAAACATAAGCAGTGAAAACGTCTGGAGGGGTTACCAATTATAGCGCATAATAAAAAGCAAGACAAGCAATGAAAAAAAAAGAATAAATGTTAATTATTAAAAAGACAAGGACCACAAAGATGGTCGCTAAAGAGGTAATAGTTCGTCAAAGCAACAAAACGAGTTGTCGAAACACCGGTAATATTGCGCCGGTTCTGACATTCGAATTCCTTCAAAATACAAATATTTGTTACAAAACTATTGGTTTTCATAAAAAAACACTGGAACACAATTAAACTAATTGAGTTTTTCAAGGATTTCAGATAAGACGTTTTATTATCTTTATATCATTTTTAGCAAGAATCACTGAAAAATCGTTTGAGATATTCAGCTAGAGAGAGAACAGAATAACATCGTAGCAATGTCTTCCCAACTGAGCAATGGCGAGAAGAAAAAAGCTCATTCAGGCCTTAAGTAATGGAAACAATATTCATACACTGGCTTCAAAGTATATTCAAGAACCATCAACAGAATGGCGAATATGTTCTAAAAAGAGGGAATCGTAGAGAGGGAAACTGGATCAGGAGGTACACAACATAAAATGGATCGTCATTTCAAATTAGGGATAAATACATTTCTATTGTTAAAAGAAATATATATATATATATATATATATATATATATATATATGTGTGTGTGTGTGTGTGTGTGTGTGTGTTTAATAATCGAAAAACACAATACACACAGACACACACACATATATATATATATATATATATATATATTTATATACATATATATATATATATATATATATATATATATATATATATATATATATATATATATATGTGTGTGTGTGTGTATGTATACGTCTGTGTCTGTGTAATAATTGAAAAGAAGCTCAATTATAATCCGCAATATATATATATTTGTATTTTCTACTCCTATGTTTCGGATGGAGTCTGGTAAGTTCGTGTGCGTGTTTCAATGGGTTCTAATGGAGACGTTGACGGATATGTATAAATTAATGCATCGGGAGTAGTGTGACCGATGTAATTATGAATTTGGTTTGATCAAGAACACACACACACACATATATATATATGTGTGTGTGTGTGTGTGTGTGTGTGTGTGTGCATGTGTGTGTAGGTCCTTAGTAGGCCCAGCATAGAAATGACAGCAATTCTTCAACAGCAGCAGCAACAAAAGTGAAGCTACACTGATTCCTGTCGGGCATGATTAAACTAATCTTATTTCACCAAGAACCTTAGTTCATCAAATAAAAAATGTACATATAACACCTCTAATAAATTAAGATCAAGATTCGTGATATGTATAGCATCAGTGTTATTAGTATTATAAAAAATATTGTATTGAAAATGGGATATTATGAAATATTGAATGCCCAAAATATTTAACTGAAAACATTATTACAGTTCTTGCTGGAAGAAATAATCGAATTGATGAGAACATGTTAAGGTGATTTTTCACTAGTGTTCCCTATTATTTCCAAAACGTAAACATAAATTCTAAATTTGGGCGAGACAGACAGACATACAAAGAGACAGAGGAAAAGAGAAAAAAAAAACATAGAAGCATTTTTTTTCAAAAACTTAAAGAAAGAACGTTTTTTATTTGTTTGTGTAAATAGGAGAGAAATCTCTATTTTTTCGCGTCCTGCCATTCTGACAAGACTGACCCAGACTTGAAGTTTACGTCTTGCAATAAACACAGACGGAGTGCAATTTAAGTGTGGTAGAAGAGAAATAAAAGAAAAGAAGAAAGCAAAGACCTCTCTAGAAGAAGAGGGGGACAGAGAAGATTGAGTTACTTCCCCTTGAATCAAATTCAGAGATTTTTGTAGAATAGGAATAAAGATAGAAGAATGCCAAAAGTAAACAAGACATTAAAGAGGTTTCAAAAAATTTAAAAATAAAGAAAACTAGAATCAGTGATTGAAATTGCAAATGAAAGAAAATAGGTAAGTTTATTGTGTCATATAACGGAGAAGAGACATTGAAACAAGCACAATGTAATAAAAATAGAAAGAAAATAAATTTTCGAAGATACTCCAGTGTACCTATATAGGCATATAAACTCAAAAGCCTGCGTATCAATTATATACAAATATATCAAAGAGAATTAAGAGGAATTGTAAAAGAGAGATGACAAGTTGATGCGTAGAGAGTAAGCAAGACGCAAGCACAGAGCACAGAGCACGTATATATAATGATTTAGAGCCTCGTTCTGTCTTGCTGGATGTCATATGTCATAAAATCGATGCACGAAAAATAGGAAAATTGGTTTTACTAGATAGATAGATAGATAGATAGATAGATAGATAGATATAGATAGATTCTGAATAGACCGAGATAGATAGATAGATAGATAGATAGATAGATAGATAGATAGATAGATAGATTCTGAATAGACCGAGATAGATAGATAGATAGATAGATAGATAGATAGATAGATAGATAGATAGATAGATAGATTCTGAATAGACCGAGATAGATAGATAGATAGATAGATAGATAGATAGATTCTGAATAGACCGAGATAGATAGATAGATAGATAGATAGATAGATTCTGAATAGACCGAGATAGATAGATAGATAGATAGATAGATAGATTCTGAATAGACCGAGATAGATAGATAGATAGATAGATAGATAGATAGATAGATAGATAGATAGATTCTGAATAGACCGAGATAGATAGATAGATAGATAGATAGATAGATAGATAGATAGATAGATAGATAGATAGATAGATTCTGAATAGACCGAGATAGATAGATAGATAGATAGATAGATAGATAGATAGATAGATAGATAGATAGATATTTGTAATGGAGTAAAGCTATAAGTTTTCTTTTCATGAGTCACATGTCTTAAGACGCGACCGAACATGGTTCTCCATGCCTTCCTATAATTTTTATTTCTTGGAAATATTTTATCTTTTTACTATCAATCCCAGTAAATATTTTTTCATCCATTTACATATGCTCTACAGTAGGTCATGTGCGTATCAAATTCCCTGAGCCTTCTTTCTGTATTAGCTGTTCCTGAAACATAAAATTTATATGATTATATTGCACGAATATAGATGGACCCAGCATCGCTGAGGAAGGGCTTCCTGGAATTAAATCAATGATAACGGCTCTCCCGCTGAGTGATTGGACACGTGGTTGTAACGAATATATATATATATATATATATATATATATATATATATATATATATATATATATATATATATATATATATATATATATATATATATATATATGTATGGTGTGTGTGTATGTGTGTGTATGTATGTGTGTGTACACTACAATTGAAAAGATTGAAGCTACCTCTAGAATTAGCATAGGACGCACCTGACAGAACAGAGAAAAAATCCAAAAGAGCTCTTACACTCAATGAAAAAAGAATGTATTCAATTATCAAATTTATACTTTTAAAAAATTTGCAACGAATATCAGAAATTTGTGCTGCAGTATTCAAGGCTAAAAGATATTTGACGACAGCAAAATTTAATCATAAAATGAATTAATTTTTTTGTCATAATAAAATTCTAATAAAAAATCAACTCTCAATTTGTTATCCATGTAAAATAATGTTCTCTTCTTTAAAGTAGAAAACAAATCATTTGGGGCCTACAAAAACAAACAAGGGGAGACTAAATTTTTTGAACTTTTATATATATATATATATATATATATATATATATATATATATATATAATTTTGTATAATTTTATATATCAATGAACAATATTTACAAAATATGACAATATGATCAGAAGAAAGTTTCCAGTTTCTCATAAGTCGACATATATATATATATATATATATATATATATATATATATATATATATATATATATATATAGTAGTTGGGTAAAAACAACAAATTACGACGCCTTCCTTGATGAATTTCATCTTAACAGCAAGAAACTGATTAGATAACTGTAAAAGATCAGAATAAACACAACAAATTATGTCAATATTATTCAATGAAAAATATTGTAATACATATATATATATATATATATATATATATATATATATATATATGTGTGTGTGTGTGTGTGTGTGTGTGTGTGTAAAGGAAAGTTGATTGATGCTTACGGTAAAGCACCAGACATAAGATGCGAACAAATGATAGAAGAGTTTTTACTTTGATGATCGCTTTAGCGACTTCACCATACCGTGCATATCTATCTATTTATCTGTGTGTGTGTATATGTGTTGTAGGCGCGTATGTGTGTGTATATATATGGACAGACAAAAGGATACTGCTTTTTCGCAGCGTTATGACTTTTAATTTAAATAAAATTCAAGTGATTTGATCGCGACTTTATATTTGCTAACGTCTAACCAACTACTATTCTCTTTTTGCAGTAACGTAGCCATATCATTAAAATGGCCATCCAGAACTTAGAAAAGGACAAACTCTTCACGGAAACCAGTATGGATTTTAGTCGGCCCGATACACAACTGACATGCTAACTACCATCACTCACAGAATCAGTGAGGCTCTTGTAGAAAAACACACCTCGAGGATCACATCACGAGATAGAATAGGCATTCTACAACGTGAGGCACAAAGGCTTACTACACAAGTTATGGAATCACTGAAATGGTTTTCTCGATCATAAAGTCCTTCCTAACAGCTTTCCTGAAGCTGCTTATCATTGACCAGTCATCCGGAGCGCTACAAGTAAGCGCAGGCGTCCCCTAGAGTTCACTCCCTGGACTAACGCTCATTTTGACCAAGATAAATGACCTGTCTGGAATATACTCAGATTATCATTAAACATGATAAAGCTCTATAAGGAACCACCTCTAAAACTCTCGATGGTCAGCGATTGGCGACTGATCTCTCTTCCAATTTTGCACAAACTACTACTTTGAACCCAAACTACAACCAATCATGATGAAAGGAGGTTATCTCGAGGTAAAATCGTGCATTGAATGACAGTTGGATCCGAGACTCACACCCAACCTCAGGTGGAACACGTATGTACCATCCATTGCTAAGGATGCAGTTAAATACTCGGCTCTTTGTACCGTTCTTGTTGCTACCTGACACCTCCTGCTATCGCCTACATTTAGAAGAGGCAGATCAGATCAAAATGGAGAAACGTTGTCATATTTGGGAAGGAGTTGCCCCGACCTAACACTCCAGAATTGATAGAATTTAAAAGCCTGAACACTCGTGAGTGTCGAATTATTTTCCACCCTTCAACCTATTTCCCACAGAGAGGATTTGGCAAGGCTGTCGCTGTTCTACCGCTACTTACAAGGAAGATGCTCGGACGAACTACATTCCGTGTTCCGGCCGAGGCAAATTTTCACAGCAAGAACACGCTTTGCCACTTACATATTAGCAACCACCACATTTCCTACGTATTCCATCGGTGAGAAGTAAGTTCCACTTGCGTAGCTGATTCACGTGAATCGCTGCCTTGTGTAACCCATTCCTCATTCCTAACAAGATGTTACCCCGATCAGTACAATCTTAACTTGTTCATAGTGTCAACCGCTGTCTTCTAATCATATACACAGAAATGCCATCCAAAAATATCCCTCTACCTAGAGTTGCCCTTGGACCTTGTAAAGGGTGAATCTCACTGTAAAAGAAATATATATATATATATATATATATATATATATATATATATATATATATGTATATGTATATATATATATATATATAGATAGATAGATAGATAGATAGATAGATTGTTTATACTTTCATTCGTGACAACGTTAGTATTGAAGTTACTTACTTTATGTTACTATTTCCTCGAACTTATTGAAATAACTTATTAAAGTCAATATATATATATATATATATATATATATATATATATATATATATATATATATAGAGAGAGAGAGAGAGAGAGAGAGAGAGAGAGAAAGAGAGAGAAAGGGAAAGAGAGAGCGTTTGCGGAGATAGAAACAAACTGAGATATAGATACATACATTATTTCAAAAGCAAATTAATGAAACATCAGGTAGTATAAAAGGGGTAAGCTGTGTGCAAAACCGGCCTTCAGCTTCCAGCCCCACTTTCACAGTAGTAAACTTAAAGCCAACGGTTTGATTGATCTAGAATCGATCAACTCGAAAAGAATTCCAAACAAACAATAAAAACATACACCGACGTGATTCACCAAATGTGTTTGATTGTTTTTTTCTTTTTTCCAATGTATAAACTTTTTGCCCCATTTAATTGCTTCTTTTCAGCTTTGTACTTTTATACTTGTCTTTTTAACAATAATATATCCACTGACGAAAAAAGTTCATAAATCAAAGTTAAACTGAGTTTTTATATATATATATATATATATATATATATATATATATATATATATATATATATATATATATATATATATATATATATATATATATATATATATATATTTGTATGTATGTATAAGCTTCATATTATAAATAAAGAAACGAATAATTTATAATGAATAATAAATAAACAAATGATCATTATGAAGTAAGATATACAATGAAACAATACTATACATATCATAAATCAAATCAAGATGACTTTATTTTAGTAAAACTATTAATTATGCATTTACTTTGTACATATTATAAAGTGTCCGACAATGCATTGCATAGTCAGTGAAATCCTCATGAGTAACTCAGTTATACATGTATAGGACAAAAATAGAGCGCACACGGCCTCAATATTGCGTTGAAAAATGAAACCGGATGTCGCTGTTTGGTGTTGACCTCAGTGTCCAATTTGTATTTAAGTACACTCTCTAATATTGGTCACTTTTATCCATTAATATAGCATACTATCAAAACGATATATATATATATATATATATATATATATATATATATATATATATATATATATATATATATATATATATGAAGAAATATAGTATTAAGGTGTGCTCTATTTGTGAGTTAAAGTGCTCAATATCAGAGTTAGAGTGTGTGTAAATGTAAAAGTGAGCATTGAAATCAACACTTAGAGGTGACAGTCTGCTTCATGCTATTAATTTTCAAGCAAAATAATTTAACCCAAATAAATAAATGAATAAACAAATAAACGACTTCCGGTAAAATAAGTGCAAGAATAGACTACTCACATGTTTGTGTGTGTGGACTCTTCAGTTGTATTCGGCGTCTGAGGGTCAAGCAGCTCAGTTCCTTGGAACCGACACCCAGACTCTAGCATATTAGTAACCAACCACAGAACCGACCGCACATTTTTAAGGGCCAAATATAGAGACCTGACGGACTACGTGCCTCAGCAGGTTTTGAATTCAAGTTTTCCTTCTCCTAGATCAGTTGCCATCCAAGGATATAGAACCCAGTCCGTCCTACTATTTATTTAGCTGGAGGGTGAAAGAAGAGGATTAATACCTTTCCCAATTGTATTAGCACGTAAGTGAATGTAATGGATTCGACTGGAATTCGAACCCGGCTCTCCAATTCCTCAATTCGAACCACTATCCACTACTCAATACATACATCTCTCTCTCACTCTAACTCTTTCTTTCTTTCTTTCTTTCTTTCTGTCTGCCTGTCTGTCTGTCTGTCTGTCTCTTTCTCTCTTTGGATATATATATATATATATATATATACAAACGTGTGTGTCCTTGGAATTTCAGCTGTATTTTCCTGATTTTGATTATGTGTTCTTTCTGTTGCCATTTTCTTTATTATTCCCGTGTTGCTTACACTGTCCGTCCATATAATTTTCATTTTCCTTCTGTAGAACCACATTTTGTCTATAGTTTTTTCCGCATCCCTGGAGGGATTGTCCAGTATTTTCTGCCATGTAAGCATATGGATATCACACCAATCAAACACACTCTTTCTTTGATTCTAACTGATTTCTTTCCGTTTCTTATCAGCTTGCGTATCTTTTGAAATGTGTTCGGATCTCAGGGTGACATCCTTTTGTATAAACACTACACAGATATTTAAACTTCTGCACCTGCTTCATGTTGACATCTCCAATTCTTAACTCGTATCTTGGGCTTTTCGTCTTGCTGATGATCAGACTTTCTGTCTTCTTGGCGTAGATAGTCCTGTTTTTTCTCTCGTTTTTTTTTCTTCTTTCATATCAAGGTGCTCTTGTAGTTTTCTTTCCGATTCAGCCATATGAAATAAACAAGTGACAAAGTGCTGATGTCAATAGCATCTCCCTTGATATCTGGAAATACGGCGGTTCGTCTCTTACATCAAATCTCTGCGAATTGAACAAGGGACAGAAATAACTACCGCCAGACTACAAACACATTCCGAATGACCATCTACAAAAACACGAGCGGAAACTAATGATATTAAGATAAAAACTACTAAAACTATTAACTGTATGTCTTAGCTGACTAATTCTATACTTCAACTAGTAGAGACATTTACATCTAAGATCCTGCATATCATGAATACAAGGATGAATTATTCTGATTCCCTTTGTATTCAATTAATAAGAAAAAGGTTCCAGTCGGACACCTTCTTCCCAAGAACCACTATTTGGTGATAGAATCTTAACCTCTTCAAGACTCGGGACAATTGTTATCTACTTTCAATAAACTCACTTTGTAACTCATTACATTAAGTGTCTTTTGCGCTTTTTATTCGGTGAACAACACTAAATAAATATTATTCTTGATGTAATGAATATGCATACACCTGTGCTCCCCCTTACAAGCATATGATTGACTGGTGTCAGCCATAAATACAGGCTGATGTAAAGGTATAGGACAGCGCCCTTTGGACTACGCCATTGGCTATCCTATTGGTCTACGCCTATTGCCTACAGCTAATGACTGCGACGAGTACCAGTCGATTACTGTTACCTACTAGATTATACTACTAGGTCACAGTAACCAAAACCACTTCGCTGTTTCGTACAAATATATCCTTTTCCGGGACATTCTGGCTGGCTAAAATCATCACAGGGATTCCATAGACTCTTAGGAACATATCCTGATCATTATCTCCTTGAAATCCAATCTGGTTTTCGTAAAAATATTAACGTTTTTTGGGTTTTTTTCCAAATGAATGAGTTCCAAATGAATATCAGCAACGTTTATATATCAATTTTGTCGACAAAAGCGTTCGATACAGTAAATAGATAACCCTAAACAGGAAACAAGTGATAAACTACTATTCATATTCAAGAGGCCGAAGAGGATTTCGAACCGGACAATAGTTAAATCTATCTTCTTCTATTGATTCACATAGAAATAAATATATAAATGTTAATGTTTATGTGTAGACGTTAGAAGTATAGTTGATGTAGAATTTAGATGGAATTGGAAACATAATATTAAACAAAGAAACAAAGGAAAAATATCTAATCCTGATTAAAAGACTGGGAAGTAGATATATATATATATATATATATAATATATATTAAATATAATAATGATCTACCATATTCTGCCAGTGTCGGATGTTGTGTAAATCATATTGAAGAATATTTATCAAGCATCAATAATTGGAGGAAATGAGAAAACGTACACGAGACAAATATGAAAATTAAAGAAAATGTGTTTTTTTTTTATATGTACCTGAAGCAAAAACATGATGGAGATATATATAAAAAACAGATGATCATTGTAAAATGTTTCTTTAATTGAAGGAACAACTGAAAATTCTGCCATAATAGATTTTATTTTCTTGCATTTCGCAGTGATAAATATTTGAAACGGTGTTGAAAAGCTCTCGACCAAACCCACTTCCTAAATTCTGACCAAATGAAAAAAAAAAAAAAAAAACGAATACTTTTTGGGATTCCCTTCGAGGCCGAGTTGAGAACATTTTAGCACCCTCACGTAATAATACAGACGTTCGATAAAAAAAGAAATAATTGCTCGACGCTATATGAAATACAGATTTAATCAACAGTCAGTAGGCTTGTATACCCAGAAAGTTTTGCTTGTGTAAGTGGAAGACAAAGAAAATAACAGCAAATAAGGCTGGGGAGAAAGGTGAACTTACAAGTAAAAAATTCCAATCCTGTAGCAACTTATAACTAACAGCTATTTAACTTTCTTTTATGTGACGTGATCCTCCAGGAGTTTGGTGATCATGACACTCCACTACCTCTTGTCTTTGAAGCTCTAAGTAAATTTTGCTTTTGAGTTATCTATCCTAAGACTTCTTCTGCCAATTATGTACACAAACTCGTTAGTCCGGTTATTCGCTGTTTTCCGCTGGTCATCTTGCTTTCGATATACCCTGTGAGTGTCAAGTTATCTCAGCCCTCTTTCCTAATTATGCGCCTATGGAATTTCAACTATCTCTTTCTGATTCGAAGCTTGAAGTCTTTTTTTTTATTTTACCTAATACTTTGTTGTTGCTCACATGATCAGGCTAGAGTTTTCTCAGCATCCTTCAGTAGAAACACATTTCTGTATACTGTCCATCATTCAATACAGTATCGGAGAGGTGTACACACACACGAACGAAAGATACGAACATAGTCACATATATATACATATATATTTACTCACATAGGCATGTACCCATATTAGTACACATTCGTACAAAGTACTCAATCTAACGATAGGTTATTGGGATGTTTCCAACACGACCTCAGGCTAGTATTTCAAAAGTTCCCTCTGAAAGTTCCCCACTGCCTTAACTGGGTATTAAACTCAAACTCATTTGGTCCTGTCACTGGATCTAACCAACGTCTTTAATGAATGTCTGTTATCGCTTTTCTCTGGAACTCCTTATTTCTGGTTAAGAAGTGCCAGAGAAATCTATAATAACAACAAAAATTGCAATATGAGCACTGATAAAGACATGCAATGATAACAGCAAAAATTGCAATATGAGCACTGGTAAAAATGGTGACTGAAGACATTAGGTTTATAATGCTCAGAAATTATTACAAAGATGTCCTCATGGACATATCGCACAGTGGATAATGGGCGTTGGTTAGATCCAGTGACAGGACCCAAACAGTGTGAGTTCAATACCCGGTTAAGGCAGTGGAGAACGTGGAGAGGGAATTAACAGGAGATAACTGATAACTGACATCCATTAAAAACATAGCAAGTGAGCGAAATATAGCGTTTAGTTCGACATTTAGACCACATGCAGAAGGCTGGAGCGTACAACGGCCGAATCGTTGTAATAAACATGGCAACAAAGATAAGGACAATAGTCCGATTAATGTAAATAGTGTATATAAGACCTCATCTCAGAAATATAGACAGATGCATTTATCACTGTCATAGATTTTTGTAAATATATTGTATCATTACTAATTCGTTGAACTGCTAACTTTTGTTATTTCTCATTAAAATGGACAGGTGTAAAAGCTCTTTGAACTCAACCTACTCAACCTATGTTGCTTAATTCATTGCCTTTTCAATAACTGCATATTCCTTAAAACGACTGAAATACAATAGAATTACTGGCAGCCGGACTAAGTAGGCCTTCTGAATATGAGGAATTGGTTACAAAGTCTGGATATGAGGGGTTATATTTATATTAAAATAAAAGAACAGAAATCAGGTTTAACATCTATTTTCAATGTTTTACACTGAACAAAATAAGCTAATGGTGAGTGAAATATAGCGGAACTTATTTTAAGGAAAAAGAAATAAATTATGGAATGTTAATGAAAATTCCTTACATTAATTATGCCTCGTATCAAAACAAATAATGTAACGAAGATTTTTTAATCGCTGTTGCATAATGTTTCTCATGTCATTCTCAACTTTTTCCGCATTTATTTTTCCTTTTGTTCTTGAAATTTTTTAAACAAAAGACCCTTTTTAACAATGCGTGCCTTATTGCAATCGTCATAGCTGAATGCTGCCTTTTTTTTCCATAAAACTGACAAACTTTTCAATAGCTTTTTCAGTTTCAGTCCAGGTTTCATCACAATCTTGTTTTTTATTTCCCTTTTCAAGTTGACAGTGTGAAGGCTGGAGAATAGTTTCTTTGGAAGATTTTATATCATACAATGTTGACATTCCTATGTTAAACTCAGCCATTAATTACAATTAACTTTCACCAGCGTCTAGTCTGTTTAAAATTTCCACTATTTTGCTATAACTCCAAAGTTGTTCTTTTCCTCGTATTCCCATCATCTTTTGCACCAATACAAGCCATTAGGGTAAAATAAGCATTAGCAATTATCCAAAGTAAATTTCCGGAAAAACAAATTTCAAATCAGTTACATATCACCCAAATTGTTCAAATATACACATCAAATCGTGTTCTGATATGCGGGATTCCGGATACGAGCGATTCCGGATACGAGCGAATCCGGATACGAGGATTCCGAATAAGAGGGATTCTACTGTAATGATTTTCTAAGCAACCACAAGGAAAGATTTTCATAGAACAATAGACTGTTTGGTCTCAGCTGCACAAATCTATATTTATCAGCAGTTATTTTTCTCATAGTGTGACCATGACTATTGATGATAAAAGGAAAGCGATTCACAACGAGAGCATTTTTTCTCTTTTTGTATATTTGCGTCAAGTATTTCCTTTAAGAATCACTGTATGCTTTTAAGACCATGCAGTATTAAATGTCTAGATTAAAGCAACACTGTTAGTGGTCCCAATTCTGACTGGGAAATTGGTGATTAAAATCCTAATCCGTAATCTGCTTTTACTTGTGTAATCTATCATTAGAAATTAAAGACAATGTGTCGTCCTTCCTACCATTACTAATTTGACAAGAAATCCAAGAAGATTAGCTCCGGTTATAGCTGTTATCATTGGATCTTATCAATAAAATTAATACATAAATTTGGCACGGACACTGATGCGCAATAACTAACGTTCAGACGACGACATAGATCGAATAAGGACAGTAATATAAACGTTCATTCTTTTACTAATCAAAGATTTCTTGATCCATTCGTATTCTCCGATTATCTTAACTATAATACTTGTCGTATAAATTAATAACAGTCAGGATAATAATAAAATGACAAACAGAAAATTCAGATACTTAAAGGCTTTGAAAAACAGACAGCTCAGTTAACCATGATTAGAAAACTAATGTTATTTCTAGCAGACAAGGAATTTAAATATCTGTCTATATCTCTGAGATGAAGTATTATGATTACTTGCATTATTTATATCATACGGACTCTTATCTTCATCTCCATTGCCATATTCGCAATGTTCCAATTACCTGAAGAACGCCGGGGTGTACAACGGCTGAAACTTTGTGAATATTCCAAGGAAGATGATGGTAACAGTTCGAATAATGTAAATAATGCAAGGAACTGAAAATATGTTAAATGATGGGTCTTGCTGACCCAGCTATGTAGTCCGTTTAATTGTGGTTTCTAGCAAATATAGCGAGTAGTCCGCTCAGACATATATCTGATAATTTGTGGTTCTACCCGTTCCAGCATATAGTCCGTTAAATTGACTTTTCTAGTTGTTCCAACACGTCGTCCGTTAAATTGTTTTTTTCTAGTTGGTCCAACATGTTGTCCGTTAAATTGTGTTTTCTAGTCGGTTTAACATATCGGCCGTTAAATTGTGGTTCTAACCGGTCCAGCATTTAGTCTGTTGAATCCAGTTCTAGCATATCCAAAATATATCTGTTAAACTCTGGGTTTAACCACATCAAAATGTTGAATTTTGTTTCTACCCTGTCCAAGATAAATTGTTGTTCTCGCTGGTCCAGAAATAATTTAATGGAATCAATCGCGTTTCGGTTTAACAAACTATATTCAAGAATACCAAGTCTTTTCATTATGAGCGATATCAAACCATTTTACATTCGCAAAACTTATTAGTATAGGTTTCAGTTAGTTATGTGACATTTGTGATACACGCTTAGGCTATCATGTATCTTTAAATATATGACTGACGAGGCAGATTTTTTTCCCCGAAGTAGATTGTCGTCTTTCTGTGGTAGACTGATTGCCTTCAAATGCTATAGAACCCGGTCTGTTCTGCTATTTACCGATAGCTGGGGGGAAGAAGAAGAGGATCCATGCCTTTTCAAACGGTATTAGCATGTAAGTGAATGTAATCGATTTGACTGGAATTCGTTACTTTACGATAATACTATAGATGAATAAATATAGAATATTCCAAACTGTTATATGTTTTTGTTTTTTTAAGAAAGGTAAAATGCAGCTCAGTCGGAAAATAAAATGTTTATACATTTTATGGAGAAGATATTTTGGATTATTAAATTTTTCAAACCTGGATTGCTAAATTTCGTATTGTATATTTCTGACTAAAAGAAATGCTGGGCTTTTGAAACGTTTGAAATTCTTACGTATGCAATCAACATATATATTTAAAATAACGTTATGCCATGGAAGAGATAATCAACAAAGCAAAATATATCCATATCTACCCCTCACTTTCTTTTTCTATCTCGATATTTCCCTCCCTCTCTATCCATCAATCTATCTCTCTATATATAGCAAGAAATAAGAATTAATGTTTATTTATCTTATCTCTATATAGATTTCCGCGAAGTTTGCATTCACTTAACTTGAGACTTGACTGTAAAATTAGATTTATTCATAGAAATTATTTTATTTAAAAATGGAAACGTTAATGTATGGCGTAAAATTAGTTGAAATTGTTTGGCTATATGTATCAAATAATTTATATTTGAATAATGTAGAATGTATGTTTTGGATAGGGATAAGTATAAATATTTGTTTTGTTTGGATTTGATTTAGTTAAAAATAAAATAAAAAAAACTATTACTATTACCATAGTTATTTTCCGAAATTATTTAGGAATCAAAATAAGAGATTATACGAACGTATGATTTTAGCCTGTTCAAGTATAGGGTTAACCGGTATCATTACCACATATACTCATAAATCCAGAGCCTTGCTTCTAACTCGGTAACCCTCCACCCCAAGCGGCTCCGGGTCATGGTACATGGTGAACGGTATTGTAAAATAAAAATGACAGTGGATGGAATAGGATAGCCCAGAAAATATCTGGAGGGTCTTGAAATACACGCGTGGTATGATGTCTTGACAGAAGAAAATGAAATTCCGAAAGCATTTAATTGAACACTGCCTTTTATTGGTCCCATTGTGAACAGTCTAAAAATAAAGTCTAATTTTTTTAAAGGAATTCATAAAAAATAATCTACTATTGTTGAAAACAATGAATGTTTCATCGCCTGTGATCGTGCTTTACAAAAATACTACGTTTTTGTTTTCCTTCAACAGAGATCATCAATGAAAATGCGGTCTATAAAAGTATTTTCCGTTTTGAAGCTTCAGCCATTGATAAAAAGTTCTTTAGAGACGCCCATTTTCCTGTTGGATGACAATGGCACATTTTAAAACACCAGAAAATATATTATATATATTTGTTTTTACCACTCAGATTCGGCTAAAAATGGCAGATAGCTACGAAATCCGGGTTGAAGCATCTCAACATTTACCTTCCAACCTTGATAAAATTGAAAATCGTTTACAAACTATTGTGGAAAAACATTATTTCTCCACAGTCTAATCTCTTCCTCACTAGTGCAACTTTGCAAATTAGTCACAATTCTATCGCTATTTCCATGGTAAGTGTTCAGATGAGATCTAGTCATTGGTTCAACGACTTCAGACATTTACAAACCATTCTATAAACACGGAGTCGAATTGCCCGCATATCATCCGTATAACAAATGTAAAATAAATTTCTATTCAGCCTTTCCCCCAATAAATATATTTTGTGAAACAGACTGGCGGGTGGTTCCTCTTTGAACTTCATATGTGGTTCCTTTATGAAAAAGATAATGCTCATCTTCTCTATATCCCCAAAATCGACAATAATCATTTTCCTCTTCCATTCATATCTCACACCCCATTCATCATTATTTTAACACTGAAATTAGAGTTGTTGCGTGAAATTTAATAAAAAAAGACATTAGCTAGCTTGAGGACTGTGAAACATGGAAGATTCATACGTAACATGGATAGGAATATTCATATTATAAGCCATCGCAATTCCCACCGATTAAACTTAACGGCAATGTTTATCACGTTAGCTCGACCGTTGACTTATATTTGACGGAAAACCATCGTTTTCTCCGTGCATCGATAATTCATGGCTGCCCAATAAATTTACAGCAGTTACTGACAACAAATGTACATGAGAAACTCGTGGTCTTTAGGAAATACACTTTGTCATTATTCTTGTCATAATGTGGTCTTTAGGAAATAATCACAAAACATTATTTGCCTTCCTCAGCAGTTTATATGTCTGTGACATTATATAACAGTAACTGGCATTCAAGCCACATATTGTTTTTCATTAGACTTTAACTAAATGTCTCACGCAAAATGATATTTGCCAATTAATGTTCTTTTTAATTTTCTTTCTGAATAGAATTTAATTTTCTGTTATTCATTGTCGTGGATGGGCACCTCGAGGCGGAGTAATGGTTAGCAAGCTTGTCTTCCTAGAACAATTACGACTGAGTAGTGAGTTCGAACCCATACTTTCGGCCTTGTGCCACATCTGAGCTACAATTGGAAGATCACTATTCATTGATGTTGATAATTATAATTTGAGAATATTCGTTCTTCCTTATTGTAAACATTTCTTTCTTCTGAATGATTTTTTAACTTTTAAAGGAGGAAAATCTTATTTCAAATATTTAGTAAAGGCATGCAGCACT
The DNA here is from genome assembly GCA_963932145.1 of Acanthosepion lycidas. NCBI lineage: Eukaryota > Metazoa > Mollusca > Cephalopoda > Sepiida > Sepiidae > Acanthosepion > Acanthosepion lycidas. Next base: position 132,420,597 of record OZ010573.1, on the reverse strand, counting down.
GTACAGTTGGCCTTAACTTTATTCTTGGATTCTCAAACAGATTAAAATGACTTGGTGTATAGATATGTGGGGGATTATTTTACATTTAATTTGTGCAATTGGATGTGTAAACAGCTTTATAATTACTTATATCACGTTAATTTGTACTTGCCTTGGTTTAATAATATTCCAGTTGCGTTACCGCATTTATTTAATTAAACTTAGATCTAACTGCATCTAAATGTTTATATCGGGGAATTTATCAAGTTCTCTGCTGTTGTATTAGATATTCTGTTTGTAGAGATTATTTTGAAATCTCCATGATATGTCAATATTTAATCTAAAACACACCGGTAACATTAACTTTACCATGTTTAATTCCCCGAGGAACGTGGTACAGTGGATAAAGACGTTGGTTAGATCCAGTGACACGGGCCCAAACAGTGTGAGTTCAATACTCGGTTAATGCAGTGGAGAATTAAGAGCGGGTAATTAGCAGGAAATAACTGACTTCCATTAAAAACAAGGCACGTGGAACTAGAACGGTCTTCTCCCAGTGAGCAAAATAAATCATCTGAAGTAGGCTGGAGCATACAACGACTGAAATATTGTAACAAATATGGCGATAAAGATGAGGACAATAGTCCGAATAATGTGAATAAAAAGGAATTTATAGCATCATATTTTACATATACAGAGTGCGAAAAAGGTAACACCCATTTTTTGTGCCAGCTGAATTCTGGCTGATAGTTAGAAATCAGAATGATAATTATTTTCGATGTCGCGCCACCCCATTAAGGCTTACGTTCGGGAATTGTTAAATCTTAATTTTGAGCTGAGGTTTATAGGGCGTCGTGGAGTAATTGAGTGGCTATCACGATTACTAGACCTAACACCTCAAGACCTAACACCACCAGATCTAAAACCGCAAGACCTAGCACCACCAGATCTTACCCTGCCAGACTTAACACCACAAGATCTAACACCACCAGACCTAACACCACCAGAAATGTTTGTGTGGTGTACTAAATGATCTTGTTTACAGGCTTAAACCGAAAAAATCCTAAATTAAAATAAGTTATTTCTGGTGAATTTCTGAAATGAATCTCAGAATGTGTCATATGTGTTTATAGGACGTCGTGTAACAAATGAGTGGCTATCACGATTACTAGACCTAACACCACTAGGCCTAACACCGCCAGACCTAACACCACAAGACCTAAAACCACAAAACCTAACACCACCAGACATAACACCCCAGACATAATACCCCAGACATAACACCACCAAACCTAATACCACCAGACCTAACATCGCCAGGCCTAACACGACCAAACCTACCACCGTCAGACCTAACACCGCCAGACCTAACACCGCCAGACCTAAAACCACAAGACCAAACACCGCCAAACCTAAAACCACAAGACCAAACACCACAAGACCTAACACCACCAGACCTAAAACCACAAGACCAAACACCGCCAAACCTAACACCACAAGACCTATCACCACCAGACCTAACACCACAAGACCTAACACCACCAGACCTAACACCACCAGACCTAACACCACAAGACTTAACACGCCAAACCTAGCACCACCAGACCTAACCGCGCAAGACCTAACACCACCAGACCTAACACCACCAGACCTAACACCACCAGACCTAACACCACCAGGCATTTTTTGTGTGGTGTACTAAATGATCTTGTTTACAGACTTAAATCGAAAAAATCCTGAATTAAAACATGGAATTTCTGATAAATTTTCTGAAATGACTCTAAACTGTGTCAAATGGTGTGCAGAATCCTATCAACAAGATAGGATTCAGTGCTTTATTGTACATAAAGGGAAGTATTTTGAAGATGTTACATGATGTGCTAATCATAACAATTCTCATGATGTGATAATACTTATAAATTTGCTGAAATTTCTGAAATTTATATTTGTTCAATAAAAATAATAAATAAAAAGGGATCTTCTATGTTGCATCCTGTATAACCTTTCAGAAGACATAACATTGTTGCATCATTGCTTTTCTAGATTTAACTGCTAAAACTTATCATACTTGTAGAATTTTCTTTTCCATACTCTTCTACTGAAAAATAACACACTTGTATCGATATATTTTCTATATATAATTTTTTAACTATTGTATAGTACAGTTATGTGGCATGCGTGATGGACGCTTAGGCGATCACGTATCTTTCGATACATGACTGACATGGTTAAGTAGCAGGGCAAACTGGATGGTCTACCGCAAAAAGAAACGGCAACCTACTGCAGGAATCTGCCTCATCAGTCATATATCGAAAGGCATAGCACATAACTGACTGTACGATTATACACTTGTAGCATAATCGTTTCTATGTTTATCTGTTAAAATATTTGTAATATTACCCTAAACATCATCTTTGAAAAGACATATTTTTTATTGCATTTGTCTTAAATCGCTGCTGCTATTCCTGTAAACTATTCAAATTAGTTCTCTTCTTATAAATGTACAAAAAGCTCAAGTATACTTATGAGTAATAGTCACGGACTCTTCAAATGTAAGTGCAAAGTACGTCTGTAAATATAATTATTAGATAATCTTACGACATTATAGTATCAAAAAGTAAAATGTCTCACGAATAATACGTTTGTAACAGAGTTATCTAAAACAACCATAGAAAACCGGAATTGGTTTAACAACAAGTTTATTAACATTTGGAACTGAGAAACATAATGTAGAATATAAACTAGGGGAAGAGAATGTTTAGCCGTGAATGACTGTTTTCAGTAAAAGCTACTGCTGCTACTGTTCCTCCTGCTATTGCTCTTGGTATAGGAGTATTTTTATGTCTTTCAACCGTCGGCCGAGTCCAAACTTATAGGAAAATATCCTCCCACAAAAAAATACCATTCAAAAGTAACGACTACTTTCAAATGTTCAGACTATTGGTGATTTGAACGCATTTTGAGGTTCCATGTTACATAGTGATGACAATCGCATTTTTCCGTGATGATGCTATGAACAATAATAATAATAATAATAATAATAATTACGGTAAGTTTCCAAAATTATAAAAATCCGTAATTCTACTAAGGCTACTCCTGTAGTTATCCTTACGAACCTTAGCCCAGAGCTATCCCCAGTCGTGGCAAAATTGTTTAATCACTGCCAGAAGTGAAATCTACGGACGGCGTCAGATGTATGTTCAATTTCCAAGAATACGGATGAGGGTTCATCGTAATTCGCCCCATCAGCCTGCTGAGTCTCATCCATAACCTTTTTCAGGCTAGCATCAAAAACAAGCTTATCAATCACCTGCTGATGCTGTAACTGTCATTACACAGAGAATCAGTTAAGCACTTGTTAATTTAGCCAGATATTTACTCTCGATGGCATAGGAGACTGCTACTCTCTCCAGCTGTGCCAGTACAGAGAAAGTCATCTACATTATAAAAACATTTCTCTAGGGTGGTTCATGATAGGTTTTGATACAACCAAGAGATCCATTCTAGTGTCGCCCATGTCTCTTCCTTTGGTTCAACCGTTTTTCTGCCATTTATTGACGATTTGCCTAAGACTATTCTCTGTTGACTAGTAATTATAGAAGTATATGATGTTGTTATGAGAGCAACACCAAAAATCCCTATGACCCGAAGGTGATCTCTTCTCTGATCATATTCACACAGCTCGGTGGGGTAGGATTTGGTTTGACAGATCCACTACTTCCAGAACTAAACTAGTAACGTTTCAGCCTCACAGAGAATAATTACTCTTGTCATCACGAACGTCTGTACTCTCGATAAGGTTTCATGCCTGGAACATCTGTTGGTACACAAGCACACACCAAATCATGAACAGTGATCTCATAAAATTTTAACCACTAAAGATGAAAAACGATAATCTCCTTCTACCTCCTCAAAACGTACTTCGGTCTTTCTGGAAGGCTTTGGAATTCTACAAGAGACGGATCAAACCAAAAATGATGTTTTTGAAATTGTCAAGTTTTTCCATTTTACCAAAGCCGACATTAAACACCTCCGGCATCTTTCTCTTTTTCACTTTCTTTCTTTTTCTTTCTTTCTTTCGTCCATTCTTTTTTGTCACAATGACAAAAAAAGTTTGATGAAGGGAATGAGTCTGCAAACAACATGACAACTTAATGCAAACTCCTTGCAGAATACTATTATAAAACAGGAGGAATTTTGAACAGCAATAATCTTAGAATTGTGAAGCCAATTGAAATTCAACCATATAAGCGAGTGGATAAATTCATTGAATAGGCTCTCAAAGGAAAAAAAATAAGTAAGTATGTGACACACGGGATTGCCGAATCAAAAAAGAATAACATTCTAAATGATTTTGTAAAGTAAACAGGTCCCCTAATCCCAGTAAGAAAACTGTCAAAGGAAAAACAATCTGATAATATTGGCAGTAAGTATATACCAGAAACTCTAAGGCAGATTTCTTTTTAATATCCGTTTTAAGAAATATAAATGGCTTGCTCAGTCACTGCAACGGGAACATCCAAAGAAATCTATTTAATGCAAATGGATATCCCTATCCAAAAAGCTGACCGGATTTATTAGACGTTTATCGGAAAGTCTGTCTATATGTCGACAGACTAAAATTCAATGTATTTGAAAAGCATAAGTAGCAAGATAATCTTAGGAAAAGTGAGGATTTTTTGAGATTGACATGTGTACTCAAAATTAAAATAGTTACAAAGAGGATTGTTGAAAGAATAGAAAAACTGAAAACCTGGATATGAATCCATGACATTCAGATGAATGCATTACAAAAATCATTTACAATACCAAATTGATTGCAAGGATGCTGAAAATATTTGTTTTCGATTGAAGCGAGTCAGTATTATTATCATTAAAACACAGCGAAATAAGGAAAATAAACTTGCTTTATTAAGAGTGTCATAAATATTAGTGGTATTAGTAGTATAAGAAGAAGAAAAGTATATAGGTGTGGGTATATCGTCTGACAAAAATATAACAGTAAATAATTTGACGATGGTTCAAAATATACGACCCGTATGTCGTAAAAACAGAACCAGTGATTGCACTTTACTCTAACTACTCATCTATTGACGGATACTACAGCGTGAGTTTTATACCTCTTCGATCTAAAGGGGAGGTAACTGATGATTCATTAGTACACTGGAAACAGACAATTTAACAATGTGGCACTTAAAAACAACCATTGGTCCAAAAGTAATACAGGGGGCCGACACTATTTTTCAGACACTTTATTTTTTCAAGTTTTATTAGGTTGGTGCAAAAATAATGTCGGTTTTTGACGTATTTTTAACGTCAAAAACCGACATTATTTTTGCACCAACCTAATAGGTAGCACAGGCAGTCTGTGCTGTTTTAGTGTAATGGCAATAACATTTAAAAACTGTTTCAATACTACAAATGGAAAAGCAGAATTCAAATTAGAAGTATTTTATTTTTTTTACAAATTTTCACATTACATAGGCGACAGTATTTTTCGGAAATTGCAAAAACAATGCAAATAGTTTATGGCAGCACCCTTTTTTTCAATGACTTCTATCAGTCTATCTTCATAATGTTCATACATATTGATAATAACGTCTCTTCGTGTTTCTAGCAGTCTATCTTTAGCATATTGTATGCCCTGCCGCAGCACAGCCTCTCTGGTTATTTCTGGCTCATTGTAAACAAGCTCTGCAAGCATTTCCCATATGTTTTCAATTAAATTTAAGTCTGGACTACTTGCAGGCCATTCCAGAGTAGTTATATTTGCTTCACGCATCCAATTTTTCACTGATTTGGCCACATGGATGCTACAATTATCTTGCTGCAAAGTAAAATTACTTCCTATTTCTTTTTCTATGAGTGGTAGGGGTCTCTTTTCCAAAAGTTCTCTGTAGCTCAAGCTATTTTGACCTCTTTTAACCCCTCGAGCCACAAGTTTCCATTCGGAAATACCATACCCCAAACCATGACTCCTCCTCCTCCCATCTGTCTCTTGTTGAGAATAATAGGTTCACCTTTTCTCGACCATGTATACCATCCGTCAGGTCCATCGAACTTAAAACGTTTTTCATCAGTAAATATCACTTTCTTGAAGTCGACATGGTTTGTTATCCATCTTTTGGCGCTTCCCAGCCTTGCCTCCTTGTGTTTTCTCGTTAGTGTAATTCTTTTCTTGATTTTAACATACTTAAGTCCAATTTCGTGAACTTTGTACAGTTCGAACACTGACGTCAAGTTCACACTTCTCCTTTACTTTCTTCGCTGTTACCTTTTCTCCAGATGATAACCTCGTAACACTCCTCTTCATTCTTCTTTCTGTTCTCTTGGAAATTGTTTTTTTTTTTTCGTCCTCTCTTCTTCTTCTTCCGCTCATAGTCTGTACTTAGCATGTATTCAACAAATGACATCGGTAGCTTCATCACAGCGGCGATCTTTCGGATGCTGAGCCCGACTTCTCTCTTCTTTTGGACCAATCTGATGACTTCTTTTGAATGCATTCTTCTTCAGGATTTTAATACGTTTTCGCAGCAAATGGTAAAGATACTCAAATGTAATGGTCAAGGTACAATTAACCTGCAGAAAATTTGCATATTGTAGACGTTCAGCGACTAAATCATTAAAAATCCCGGAATTTGTCTCATGTCCGAAGAACAGTGTCGCCTAAGTTGAAGTAAAAATAAAGAAAACATAAAACCAAAGACAAACCCATCAATCAATGTTCATACCACTAATGGAGAGTTACTTCTGAACTACCTACTCATCAACACAAGAGCTCACGGTAACAAAAAACACCTTTAAGCACACTTTTCAAAGTGTCCCAAAAATAGTGTCCCCCCCCCCGTAAGAAGTCTAGGAGTGATTAAAAAAGATTCTAATACACTAAGCAATAAAATCCCAGGTAGCATCTCACGATTTGCGATAAATGATTTTTTGATAATTTATTAAGATCGCTAAGAACAATTAAGAAGATTTCTTTTAATTTTTTCTGTGAAAAGCGCTGCTTTCAATCAGATTTCAGGTAAAAGATTTGGCAAATGATGGAATGAAAGTGTAAATAAAAAAAATGGCAAATAATAAGGACTATCTTGAAATTTCAATCGGTGTTGATAATTAAGTGGTTTTCATTATTCTCGCATATATATTGTCAGCGATTTCTAGACGAATAGGGCTATTATATGCATAATCAATATAAGTTTACACACAGAAGATTAATGAACTCAATCAATAAAAAAATTAAAGATTTAGGCTATAAGAACAAAGAAAAAAGAAAGAATATAGCGACAGGCATAAAGCAGTAAAATCAACATAAATCCAATATGGTTTATTCAAATATTTACGGCACAAACCTGTTCGACACTCAAAATAATGTAAACTTATCATAGTAATACAAATAAGCCAGCAAAAAAGATGGCGTCTGCTTTTTTGAAACAAAAGGTGAGTAGTATTGTACTTCATGCAAGCAGTATAATCTGTTATTTGAAACAAATCACTCAAATGCACGCAATAAATTATCATCGCATTATATATTGGCATGTTTCACACTATGTTCCCATTACTTAAATACTGAATATGTTCTTGTCATTCTCTCAACAATAAGAATATGAAACCTGCTTCAACAACCAGGATACGTCAAACATAGGCGCTACACTCGAGAAACGACTTTGACAGTCGCCATGTTAAAGAAGAATAAAGATATATGGTCAGTGATGCAATGACCTAGTAATCAAGAAAGCCATCGAGTAAGAACATAAAAACAACTAAGAGCAAACAAAGCCGCTATAAAACAAACTGAAAATTGAACAAATTACTAAAGATAATGACAGAAACCTTAAATTAGACCTAAAACATTTTTAGAGACACCAAAATTAAAATGGAGAACATGGCACGTAATTCAACATCTATATGGTTATGTAAACATACGTGAGAAACTGAATGGCTTTTTATAAACGCCCTAGACATCACCAGAAGAACGACCTACGAGGATAAATCAAAATGATAAAGGCAATTTTCATACAACACCTTTATTTCCCCTGAGAAAAAAAAAACGAATGTATATATCACTTTTCGACATATTCCCCATGAACTTCTGCTATCGTTCCATCGTCTTTATCCTTTCGTGGGCATCCTAACATTTTCGGATGCACAGTAAGCTACATCTGTACCGCTTGACTCTTTTGGCAATTAAGCCGATAAACTTGTGCTAACTTGATTCGTGTGTCTTCCTCGATCAAGGTATTCACCCTATGGATGAGATTTTTTTTTCTTCTGTGCGCGTAGGGGTGGTATAGATGAGTGATCAGGTCCGGCTTTCATCTTCTATACTTGAACGTCCCGATCCAAAGAACGTTCCATCCCGCAAATTCATACACATATTTCGGTGAGTCATAGTTGTGTGCACCGTACGGCGCCAACATCTGGAGATTAATTTTTGAATGTTTCTCTCCTACTCTCCCATCAGAAAGATCACTACAGCGCGTTGTTACTCGATAGTGCAATCACTGAGTGAATAGTCCATACGTCTCACCTCTTTGCTCCCTGACACTGGACTCAATGTGGAATGCAAAACCTACACATGGTTTCGTACCTCAGATCTTCCAAATTATATTTACAGCGTAATTTACAAATTCCCTTAAATTTCTGATTTACTCTGTTTTAAATGCTAAGGATGATACAACAGTTTAAGTTAATTACTTCAACGATCTATCAAGCCTGTATTATTATTATTATTATTATTATTATTATTATTATTATTATTATTATTATTATTTATATTATTCCTGTTGTTGTTGTTTTTATTTCCTTTGATTTCTGGTGTATACACATTTCTGTCCGGGTCCCGCCCAGTGCCCTAAGGTTAGAAACGGCATCATGACATTTTCTACTGACCAATTAAAAAAAAAACAAATTTTACATCATTATTATTATTATTATTATTTTATTTTATTTTATTTCTGGTGTGTAAACATTTATTTCTGGGTCCCGACCATAGACCTAAGGTCAGAAAGGCATCATGACATTTTCCACTGACCAATTAAAATACACACACACAAACACACACACATATTTTACATAAATAAAGCCCTTGATAAGGTGTAGACTGTTCTCGTGAGAACATTTTTTTGTATTTCTTTAAGGCATGGGCTTCCAGGAATCCCTTCAATGAGTCTACTGGAATCTTTCCCAACCAATCCGAGGGCTCCAACTACAACAGGGAATGTTGATGTACCCATCTGCCATTTGAAGATCTCGAAAGATGCATTGCAGTCTGCAGGGACTGCCATATCAATAAGGCCCTTTTTTGCGTGCAATCTCTAATAACAATGTCTGGGCAGTTAGTTTTGATTGTTCTCTCAGTGTGTACTGCGTAGTCTCATAAAATTGTAACAGGTCCTATCTCCGTAACCGGGTCGGGGTGGTGTTCATACCGATTATTATTATTATTATTATTATTATTATTATTATTATTATTATTACTATTTAATGCCGCACTCAACCCAGAAAAAATAAATGCAACACTTGTTTGCGCAGGCCTCCAAAAGCTAAACAAATCCAGCTTGAGCCAGAGACAATAAGGTATTTATTTGGGTGGGGTTATACACCGGTCTGTAATTATCAACTGGGAAGATGATTCCTTTTTAGAGACTTATCTCCCTACAAAAATGCATTTGGTGTATTGTAAACTCAGCTGACAAGGGCAATATAAAACAGAAAAAATCAAATATAAACTATGTAAAAATACATAGATCTTAAACTGTATAAGATATAGCATTAATGATGATTCTGAAAGAACATAAGAATAAAGTTGACAAAGTAGAAAGGCGATATTCTGGAAACTATGCAAAATAATATGATTTGGCCACACAGAAGTATTTTATATGCACAGACCAGAATTCATTATCGAGAATGAAGCATCAAGACTTCTTTGATATTGATAATCAAACAAATAACCCAATGCTCGACAGCAGAGTTGATTTGGTAGCAGTATACGAGAATAAAGCATATAAGATAATGGAATATTGCTCTTCCTGAAGACCACAGAATCAGTTAACTTTTAAAAGATAAGTATCTCAACCTTGATAGACAACTGAGGAAGTTGTGTAAAATGAAGCTAACAATCGTCAGTAGGCGTTAGAATAAATACTGAAAAGCTGAAGGAACAGAAAATTAGAAGAAGCGTTGAAAATACTTGCTCAACATTATTATTATTATTATTATTATTATTATTATTATTTAATGCCGCATTCATTCAAGGGAAATATAGATACAGCTCGTTTGTATTCTACTTCAAAAGTTAGAATACTGCAATCACTTAATATCCACTGAAATCCACCAGCGATGACCAGTGGTAACACTCAAAGTATAATAATAATAATAATAATAATAATAATAATAATAATAATAATAATAATAATAGTAGTAGTTGTAATAGTTAAGACCATGAATTACTATTCTTTGGGACATTGCAATCGATATAGGTATATAAATGATAATAGTTCAGACGTACCAGTTAAAGATTACCAAAAGTTTATTTTGATAAATATGGAATTGCCATGAATATAACTGTTAAAGAACATGATGAAATTAGTATATACAAGGATATCAAAACTGAAACAGAAAAATATATTGTTATATTCTGCGTGTAAAACAGAGTAAAATAAGTTAAGGCTTAAAGAAACAAAGATCTCTTAATTAAAAACAAATACACAAATTGTTAGAAATATATCAAATTCCTGAAATAAGATGTATTTCATGGTGATTAGTTGATGGTCACAATTCCTGAAAAAAAGTGGGGAAAAAGTATTGTCGAATCATACATTACAAAGAAGACTAGATATCATCGTAAAAAAATACTGATAATCACCTACTTGTAAGATTTGTCTGCAATGTTACAATTGTGTGTTTTTCTCGCTCAGTACGTTTTCTCTCTCGCTGAAAAAATAGTTGATAAAATCTCTAATAGGGAAATTAAAACTAACCGATACAACCACATGTCTTTTTTTCTAATTATTACTACACGAAAAACTTTATACTAGTAAAATTTTAAAAAAAGATTTCAGTAAAAGACATATACATTGCCACTTCGGCGTATTGTCCTGAAGACATCTGTTGAGATTAACAGAGCAACACAAATGATATATCCCACTATGGAATAACGGCCGTAGTTGCCAAACTCCAGATCAAGCCATATACCTAACCACATTAAATGTGGTGATTAAGTTACAATATAGCATTTTAAAACGGGTTAATAGCATGCAATACCATAGTAAATGATTGAATAAGATAAAGAAAGGTAAAGGCAAGCATAATATCAAAATCCATAATTGAATCTGTTTACTAGAAATGTAAATGACAATATTATTCAGAATTGATCAAATACTCGAGAGAGTAACATAAACCTAAGGAAAATCACTATATATGACACACATTAATAGTTGAATATCATTTAACATCCATATTAGGACAAAATTAATTAATATATTTACTAGCTTACCTCAGCTTCGTCTTGGGTATTAACTGTGTAAGGGACTATACTGAACATGAAACAAAAAAAAATAATATTATTAACAACAAAAAACAACAATAATAATAATAATAATAATAATAATAATAATAATAATAATAATAAATTTCATGCTACTTTCAATATACACCAACAGAACAATCAATGCTCATCGCCCATATATCGTGATCACTGACCACAAAAAGAGAATGTGCGTTCTTATGGACATGGCTGTCGATGCAGATTGTAATGTATCTTTGAAGATCTTCAGCAAAACTATTAAAATACAAGGATCTTGAATTGGGAATCTCAAAATGTAGCACATGATGACATCAGTAATGCTAGTTGTAGTTGGTTGATTGGAAAATGTGCCGAAGGACACATTGAAGGTATTGCTGGTAGTCCATGACTTAAAGAAATAAAAAAAAAATACTCCCAAGTACACATTTCGAAGGGATATTGCAAAATCTGGGTAATCTAATTTTTTTTTTTATAAAAATAATCAGTAGAAGATGCCATGAAGCCGTTTATGATCTTAGGTCTCTGGTTGGAATCCGGAAGGAAATGTGTATACAACAGAAACCCAAGGAAATAAAAAAATAAATAAATAAAATTCCAAAAACTGTTATGTGTTCTTCTCAAATCTTACGTCGATCTCAATAAACGGCATGAGCGCAATTACACATTTTTTCTCTCTTAAATTGCATGGTTTCTCATTTCTTCGCATCATCTTTTACAAAACAACGCGAGTCTTCATGTGTCTGATTCAGCTTTCACATAAATCTTACTACAAAAAGCAAAGACAAAACATCAACAAATAATAATAAGATTAATTGATTTGTTAATTCATTCATTTTCTGCTGCTTATCAACATTTTGCAGTCTATTTAAAGCCATAAATTATTTGTATATTGTAATTTGGGGGAGATAATAGTTTAGTGATATAAGTATTACTAATTAATCTATAATTGTGGGAGTAGATATGAATCCATACATTTGCCAAGAATATTTGCATGTGAGTGAATATAACGAATAGAACGTGAATTAGAACTCTACTCTCCGATTAACAATTCTGAGCCCATTATCTAATACATCACTCTCACATCGAATATTCGAACGCCTGGTAGTCTAGTCACCCATTTAGATACTGACAGGTTCGACATTACTAAACTTGGGTGACTGTAGCAATGTTAAAAAAGAAGAAGAAGAAGAAGAGGAAGAAGAAAGAGAAAAAGTGAAAGAAGAAGAAAAAGATGCCGCCATGATGATGAAGAAGAAGAAGAAGTGAAAGAAGCAGAAGGAGTGGCAAAAGCATTGGAAGAAGGAGAAAAAAAGAAATAGAACAAGAAGAAGCAGAAGCAGAAGTGAAAGAAGAAGAAGCAGAAGCAGAAGCAGAAGTGAAAGAAGAAGAAGAATAGGAAAGAAGAAGCGTAAGAAGAGGCAAAAGAAGGAGTGATAAAATAATTGGAAGAAAAAGTGAAAAAGAAGAAGTAGTGAAAGAAGAAAAAGAAGTGAAAGAAGAAGAGGAGGAGGAAGAATTGAAAGAAGAAGAAGAAAAAGATGATGATGATGATGACGATGATGATGAAGAAGAAGAAGAAATGTAAGATGTGAAAGAAAAGGAAGGAGTGGTAAAAGAATTGGAGGAAGAAGAAGAAAGAAGAAGAAGCATAAGTGAAAGAAGAAGAAGAAGAAGAAGAAGTGGTAAAAGAATTGTAGGAAGAAGAAGAAGAAAGAAGAAGAATAAGCAGAAGTGAAAGAAGAAGAAAAAGATGATGTCATGATGATGAAGAAGTGAAAGAAGGGAAAGAAGAAGCAGAAGAAGTGGTAAAAGCATTGGAAATGAAGAAGAAGAAGCAGAAGTGAAAGAAGAAGAAGAAGAAGAAGAAGAAGAAGAATCGTAAGATGAGGCAGAAGGAGGAGTGGTAAAATAATTTGAAGAAGTGAAAATGAAGAAGTAGTGAAAGAAGAAGAGGAGGAGGAAGAATTGGTAGAAGAAGAAAAAGATGATGATGAAATGTAAGATATGAAAGAAGAAGAACGAGTGGTAAAAGAATTGGAGGAAGAAGAAGAAAGAAGAAGAAGCAGAAGTGAAAGAAGGAGAAAAAGAAGGAGTTGTAAAAGAATTGGAGGAAGAAGAAGAAAGAAGAAGAAGCAGAAGTGAAAGAAGGAGAAAAAGAAGGAGTTGTAAAAGAATTGGAGGAAGAAGAAGAAGAAGCAGAAGTGAAAGAAGGAGAAAAAGAAGGAGTTGTAAAAGAATTGGAGGAAGAAGAAGAAAGAAGAAGAAGCAGAAGTGAAAGAAGAAGAAGAAGAAGAAGAAGAAGAAGAAGAAGTGGAAGAAAATTTGAAGAGGCAGAAGGAGTGGTAAAATAATTGGAAGAAGAATAAATGAAAACGAAGAAGTAGTGAAAGAAGAAGAAGAAGAACAACAACAACAAGAACAACTACAACAACAATATTTTTGGTATTTCTTCTTATATTGTTTGCATTTACCTATTATGTTAATTTAATTTTTATTAACATATAACTCGCCTACAAAAACACCTGATAATTATGCACCAGCCCAATAATAATAATAATAATGGCGATGATACTACAAAAAGCATTACTCTTGTGGCTTCCAACCATAAATCAGTGGAGCTCTTAATATATACATGTTTTGTATTACTGAATTAGGATCGACTATCGAAAATATCTCGTTCAGTACGTCAGTTTTGGTTGCCAATTCTTGTACAATAACCAGTCGCCTCTATCCTTTGGGAGTTGATGTCTCTGTTCATGAGCGGTAGGTGTTGGGAGCATCATGACCGCGTATAGAAGGGTTGATATGTTTAGTTTTAAGTCTGAAGAATAAGAAATCCACCATGACTTCGGAGTCACATCTAGATACTTGGAATCACCATCATTCGAAGACCTTCTAACGGACTAACTTACCAAAACTGACAGCATTTGTTACGATTATCAACTGGCAAGAATATGTACTGCTTTCATCATTTCGCGCACATTTGGCTGCGATCCATGTGCTTGGTTTACTCTTATTAGATTGGATATCATGTGGGTTACAGATATTTTTTTACCCTGGTGTCACTCCTTTCTATATACCTCACTTTCCTTTTCGTGAAATCAATATATGGGATTTATCTCTCAAAAAACACAAATAACTGCATATTCTATATTCACCGTATTCACTGCCGTATTTCAACAAATAGATTACGTCTCAGATTTTTAAAAATTATATTCATCTCCTTGATGTTCAGCTCTATCTCTACAAATGAAAATAAACAACAATCATCTCTCCTCGTCCTGAGTATGACAATAAACTAAATCCACATCCTGGATAAAACGATAAACTACATCCAACAGCAAGACCTCTTATCAGGAGCCTTTGAGGAGCGTGGAATCACCTCTTAATTGCTGGTGTTCCCAGGTCCACCTTGACCCAAGATTGTAGCACCTGTTAGGGTCCCAGCTATGGGCAAATAGCTAACCGCGAAACTGAGGCAAAAAGCATTATGAAAGTGTAAAAATAGGTTTTAATACCAGAAATACTTTGTAAAAGATTGTTACCAGAAATACATAGCGGAAAAAATATTATCAGCAATACATTTTTGAAAAAAATATTACCAGCAATGCATTTTTTTAAATTATATTACCAGCTAAATATTTTTCAGGAAAAAATATTACCAGAAATAGATTTTTGACAAAACAAAAATATTACCAAGAAAAAAAGAGTAGTTGGCATTATATGACCCATTGAGGTTGATGTGCTGTAAAAAATACCCAAACCAAACCAAACTTCTCTCCGGTTAAAGAGAACTGAGAAGAGACGTAGACGCGATATGATGTCGTTTCATTTTTAATGAAAGCCATCAGATATTTCTGTTATACCAAAAGAAAGAATATCAAACTCATGATTTGTAAAACTTATAGCATTATAAACTTTATTTTCTCTTGACCTATTGTTTCTTTGTTAAGGAATTTCGAGGATTTAAAATAAGAATTATATTCTTTTAGAAAAAAAAAACGCTTTCTAAAATACAGAAGTATCATAATTGAGAATGTACGCGCTTGGTAGGACAATAAACTGCTCATGCGCACTAACGGCGGGTAGAGTTCGATTTTTTCATTAATTTTAATTTGAAATTACAAATTATCTTGTTTTATAGCTGTTTATTGCTCGTCCAGTGATTTTCAATACTGATCATTTGGTAAGGCTTCATTATTGACAAAAATATTCAAGAAGAAGAAGAAGAAATATGGAAGTGGAAATGAAGTAGAATTAAAATAGAAGATGAGGAAAAAGTAGGCGAAAATGTAGAAAAAGAAGAAAAAGAATGGAATGTGAAGAAGTAAAAAAAAGAAGATGAAGATGAAGAAGAAAAGGAAGAAGAATAAGAAGAAGAAAAAGAAAAAGAAGAGAATGAAGAAGAGGAAAAAAAGAAGAACAATTTACTCATGGTCATTTGCATCACAGTTATCATTATTACAAATATCATAGTTACAATAATCAATTACAACACTCGTACAATTGAACACGAAGGAATTATTCCCCTCATCACAAATATATCCTAAATAAATAGATAATAAATATAACTATATATATAATTAATAAATGCACACAAAATATAAATGAGAAAATAATGTTTCCGAAAAATCATCAGATTCCATAATATGAGTGCATTTTCCGGAAACCTTCTTCCAATGAATTTTAATATTTATAATTAAAATAGGAACAGTTATAAAAGACTTTAACAGACAATTAAAGATTTAGAAATCCAAGAAAGTATTGAAACGATTGGGCCTACAGAAATATTCAGTTTAGAAAGAATGTGAAGGAAATAACCGCCATTTAAAGTGATTTCGAATTGCTTCTTTCTTAGAGACTGCAGTGTCCCTGGTATAAAAAAATCAATAGAGAAGTAAAATTTAGTATTAATATTTAGTGAGTGAGTAAGAAGGTGAATATATATAGGGTAATTTGCTTTTTAAGCCCCGCGCTAAGTATCTAAAAGAAATTCCTGACTAGTTATATTTAGATGTAAATTTACATGCTTAATTAGAAAATATTAGGTTGGTGCAAAAATAATGTCTTTTTTCTCACGTTTGTTACTTTTATATATGATTTCTGAATTAATTCATTGATATATATAGCCATGATATATATCATTTTGAAGCGCAATTTTTGCTCTATCGAATCGTGTTATTTGTTACCGTTCTCAATCTTTTCATTCATTTTTTGCAGGCTTTTCGACAGCATGGACAAAATTCAAATTCGCACGATTTTCTTGTTCCAGTTCAAACTAGGCCGAAAAACTGCCGAGACAGCTCGTGATATCAATGATGCGTTTGGCCCAGGAACCACTAACGAACGTGTGGCACAACGGTGGTTCAAGAAATTTCGCAATGGTGACGAGAGCCTCGAAGATGAAGACGGTCGCGGCCGGCCGACTGCGGTTGATAACGAACATTTGAAAGCCTTAATTGAAGCCGATCCTCGCAAAACCACACGAGAAGTTGCTGTTGAACTCGAGGTCGACCACTCAACAGTCGTTCGCCATTTAAAGCAAATAGGGAAGTCAAAAAATTTGGATAAATGGGTGCCGCATGAATTGAACGATAATCAAAAAAATCGTCGTTTTGAGGTGTCTTCTACGCTCCTTCTGCGCAACAAAAACGACCCATTTCTCGAGCAGATTGTGGCGTGTGATGAGAAGTGGATCCTCTACGACAACCGGCGACGTTCGACACAGTGATTGGATGCCGGAGAAGCTCCACAACACTTCCCGAAGCTGAAATTTCACCAAAATAAGGTCATGGTGGCTGTTTGGTGGTATGCGGCCGCTCTCATCCATCACAGCTTCTTGAATCCGGGCGAAACGATTACGGCGGAGAAGTACTGCCGACAAATTGACGAAATGCACCAGAAACCCCAACGTATGTGCCAGAGATTGGTCAATATGAAGGGACTAATTCTCCTCCATGACAACGCTCGCCCGCATGTTGCTCAACTGACCCTGCAGAAGCTGAAGGAATTGGGCTACGAGACTCTGCCTCATCCGCCATATTCACCGGACCTCTCGCACACCGATTATCACTATTTCAAGCATCTCGACAACTTCCTGCGCGAAAAATGCTTCAAAAGCTGAGATGATGCCGAATCGGCCTTCAATGACTTCATCGCTTCCAGAATTCCGGATTTCTATGCTAATTGGATAAATAAACTTGTTTCTCGTTAGCAAAAATGTGTCGATTCTAATGCTTCTTATTTCGATTAATAAAGTTTATTATGAAAGGGGTTATTATCTTTTGAAGTTGAACGTCAAAAAACGACATTATTTTGGCACAACCTAATAACAAAGATATTTTGATAAAATCTACCGTTTTGGAGTTAATGTCAATAAAATTCGAACTCTTTTGTGGTACGGCACAGCAGCCATTACTGAGATTGTTTTAATACATTCTGTGCTGATTAGATTTGCGCGGAAGATTACCATGTTAACTGCCTTTATACAGCTCTTACTAGACTCTATTAATGCGCAAATGAGAACTCGTTGAGCGCGCAATCATCGAGACAAGTGAATGTCAAATCCGCAGCAAATATATGCAAATAACGCTAGTAATGGCTGCTGCGACGCGAATGAGTCCGAAATTCTATTGTCGATAAATCCAAAAGGGTAGATTTTATCAAATTTTCTTGGTTATTTTCGAAATCAGCATCTACATTTTCACTTAAGTATAACTAATTGGGAAATTTTCATTAGATACTTAGCGCAGGACTTAAAAAGAACAATTGTCATATATATATATATATATATATATATATATATGTAATTATTTATTCGAAAATATGTTATAAAATCACTACAAAAGTAGCCATTTTTTTCAGCACTTCTGTTGCCTTATCAAGTGATGGTGTTGAATGTAGAATAAAGGGTTTTAAAAGGTTCAAATCAACCAAACATCCGTCGTTAGGGGAAATACACCAATCCTATACTTGGGTATGTATATATATATATAATATATATAAAACCCAGACGACATGAATTTAACGGATGTCAGAATTTTTTGAAAAATAAATCCCATGCCGTACCTAAATGTAGCCCCTTTTTCGAACGTAACAAATAACTGATACAACAAAAGTTAATAAAAATGAACACGCTACCACCGGTTGTCTGGATGATTAGATTTCTCTGTATCGTTGGTAACCGTGAATTATGAATTTCGCTTGCAGTTAAAACTCAGTAAATTTAAAAAATAAGTTTCTCCAAAATTCGCTTGAGGAATTTAATTACAAAATTAAATTTAATGTTTTTAGCTTCCATTTTTGAAACATGGTTATTACTGTGTAGCGGAAAAACATATTTTAAATCAGTTAATTTATAATACTAATGCTCTGTAAATTTACATTGAGCACTATTTTGTAAAAAATAAAATATAAAAATATCAATAAGAACACAGAATTACATATCTTATTGTTCTTTCTTTTTATTTAAATATATATATATATATATATATATATATATATATATATATATATATATATATATATAAACTGCGTTTAGAGATTATATGCAAAAGAGGTATTGTCAAATATTTTGTAAAATTCATAGATATGTGTTATCCAATGAAATAATCTGTACTATTATGTATAGCAAGTAAGCATGAAAGCAATTTAGTCCCAATTTTCAATTTCAGATTGATATTTAGTATTTTTTCAGTAATTATAGCAATTTGCAGTGTCAAGAGATTATTTGAAAGAGCTATAATTTAGTATTATAGCTCGTAAAAAAGAACTAACAATGAATGAAAAGAACTATATAATCAAATAAATTAGCAAAGGAAAGTATTCGCTTCAAATTTCTAAGGATTTGAAAAAGGATAATCGAACAATCAAGAAAATATGTCAAATGGGAATTAAACCAAGGAAAAAAAGTCTCAGGCTGAATTCAGGAATTTAACAAAGCGAGATCTATCACATTTCCGAAGAGAATTAATAAGAAACCCAAATGCGTCTAGTGCGTTCATATTTGAGGCTGCTGGAGCTTCTATGGTGCCAAGGGAAACAAGGTGTAAAGAATTAAGGAAGTTTGCTGATGTAAAAAATCAAAATCAAAAGAAATCCATTTTAACAAAAAAAACATCAGGAAAGAAGTTTGCAGTGGGCAAAAAAAATACATAAAAACTGATAAAGTTGCTTTTTACAGATGAATCAAGGATCACCCTCGATGGGCCCGATGGATGGGCTCGAGGATGGGTTTGCAAGCAACATAACTCAAGAAAGTTTTTAAACGCCAACAAGGCGGCGCTGGGATCATGATATGGGCTGGGATTATTGGTAATGAGCTCGTGGGTTCATTTAAACTGAAAGACGGGGTTAAAATGAATTCCAAAAGTTACTGTGATATTCTAGAGCAATATTCCTTTGAATGGCTTGATAACCAGTCTTTAGCCAAGCGTAGATCTATGATCTTTATGCAAGACAACGCACCAAGTCATGCATCAAAGTTTACGAAATCCTGGTTGAAAGAAAAGAGATTTGTTGAATATTCTCTTATGGACTGGCCTTCAAATAGCTGTGATTGAATCCCATCGAGAACCTGTGGATATTTATTCTAATGGAACACCATTCAACAGCAAGTGTGACCTCTGGGAGGCAGTTAAAGTTGCTGCAAATAACTTACCATCCGCTAAAATTGCAAATCTAACATCAGATGTTTAAAATAGGCCGCTAAGAGTGATTGAAAAGAAAAGAGCATTTGTGCAATAAATTTTACGAGGGTCTTATTAGTTTTGGTTAATATATCTTTTACTTTTAAAATAAAGTTTTTTTTTATGTTTTTCCTTTAAGAAATTGACGAATTTGTTCTAAAATATTTTCATATTATTTTTTTACATTAGTTTTACAAGGTATAATAATGTAAAAGTATCAAAATAAATAGTTGCAAATAAACTAGTGACAGTCAAATTAGTCTGTTTTTTTAACTTAGTAAAATTTTTTCCAACCAAAAACAATAGTTTTCTCTATCACTATATATCTAAGTTAATAATATTGAGTAGAATCTAAACATTATAACAGGACTTTTAACATTTAAGACGCAACTCTTTATACCAATTCATAACTTGCATATAATCTCTAGACGCAGTTTATATATATATATATATATATATATATATATATAAGAAATCAGACTTCTTTATCTAAATATTTTTGGTATCTGAAGGAAATAAACAGGACACCTAAAGTAAAGTGGAAAATTATAAATAGGACTAGAACTTGTAAAACTTGGGATGACCCATGCCCTCTGTGCCTCCATGAGATTTATGCACGGAATAATTAGCTAAAAACAAGCATGCAATAAAATAACTTTTATAATCTATAGCCCAAATAAATAGTTTTAATACCCTACAAAAAAAGATAACCCTTTATGAAGTCGTCAAAAAACAAATTTTACGGCTGTTTTTATATACACAAATCCCTTTCATAAAAAAATAAAATAAAAAGAATAAATAAATCCCCATAGACACGTAAACATCTCCGTTTAAAATTTAGACACCCCCACCTTACCCTGACTTGACATCTATGAAAGTAACTCTATACTGATACAAATTATTAACGCTCAACACCCCTAACTATTTTAAACAATTCGCCCTGGCTGTTACCATGGAAATTTTGATTTCAATTGTGAATATACTATTAAAACACGTAAATTTCAGAAATAAGTTATTCCCAAAAAAAATTCGCTTGAAGATGGAACAGAGCTTACTTTAACTCAATTTAATTCATATAATTATATTGAAGCTTTCGGCTCTTGTTTTGAAACATAAGACCTCTTATGTACCGTTTTGGAATCATATTTTTAAATAAATAATTATATATATATATATATATATATATATATATATATATATATATATATATATATATATATGAATGGTACCAACTATAGCAATAATCATCGCCACCATAAATGAGGAGCGGCAGGCAGATGCATCACAAACAAATGCGTTTTAAATTGTAACGAGGTATTGTTAAAAGTAGCGTATAAGCTTTCAGGTACGAATGCCTCCAGGTTGAATAACCCAGTCTGATTGGGAGTGTTCTCAAGTTCCTAGATTTGACTCCCAAGTCAACTTGGCGGCCACATTATTCCAGATTAACAAAACAACCCCTGACGGTACACAGCCGTGATCTTCTTCCACTATTTCTGCACATAAACTGAAATACACATTACAAATATGCCCCACTTGTTAATGACAGGCAAGAGGCAACCAGATCTATGGTACTCAAGGGATAATTTCATTCAGCTATCTGAATTCACGAAGGAAACACATATTAACACCCCCAATCAATTAATATCAGAAGCAACACACCGGTTACAGCATCCAGGTTTTATAATTACTGATTTGATATCCGCCTCTCCGAAGGCTGGTTGATGATGATCATATCTTAGCTCCCTCCCGCAGGTTAAAGACAATATATGAGCTATTCCAGGTAGCGCTGCTACCCGTACACGCCCAATGATGCCAGGTATGCACAAGCGTCTAGGGAGGCAGAATGATTTCAAGAGTAGGATAGAGTGCGCTTTCCCCCAAAAGGGACAACTGCTTGGTATGATTTTAAGATTTCGTCCTGCTACGCCTTGGTATTACCGTTTTTCAGGGTTTATTAACAATTTTATGTTTACATACATGGCTGATTTTGTCCATCAGTCTGTTATTATTATTCCTCTCCAAGCTTCTGTTTGTCTTTTCCGAAAAAAGATTCACTTGCTCATCCTAGGCTATTGATGCTGGTGAAGCTCGTGTCACTTCTCACGAGACCCGAGGCCATAGCTCCCATATAATTTCCAGCGTATTCTGAAAGTTAATTTGTCGTAGCGTTGTCGGTCCTGTTTTATACCAGCTGAGTTCCGTTGCTGTCAACAGATCGATGGAATATTCCCAAAGCTAAATCAACTGTTATATCAACTGCTTATTTGATTGGAATTGTTCTTAAACCCAGCTTTTACGCGTCCTGTGTATGACGATGAACTATACCTGGCACCTCTTAATTGCTGGGGTTCCCATGTCTACCCTGACCCAGGGTGGTAGGCATTATTAGATTTCCAACTATGGGCAAAATGTTAAACCCCAAAATGGGATCAAACTTTAGGAAAGCATAAAAATAGTTTTTTTATAGTAAAAATATCAGCAATATATTTTTGAAAAAAATATTATCAGCAATAAATGTTTGAAGAAAAAAGTAAATTACCAACAATACATTTGACTCTCGACAAGAAACCTTTTATAAAAATACGTCAATCTAACCTGATCTAGAAACAGATTTCTTACAAAGAATACATATATCCTAAAAGTCTTGTTGACATTAAATATCCCACTGATGTGTTGATATGTCGTAGAGCAATATAAACCAAACCGCTTTTGCCCTGTCGAGATCATCCCTTCGGTTATTATTATTATTATTATTAGACATTATTAGTAGTAGAAGTATTAGTATTAGTATTATTGACTGTGTGTTCACTCGTGACTTATACTATGGATAAGGTGAGAACAAATTCTCTCAATACTCCAGCAATCTAATTATTTTCGCCATCCGGGTTGCACCGAAACATTCGCTGATTCCAAAGAGATATGCTGGTAATCCAATTGATAGCGAGGTGAAAATTGAAATTCTCGAAGCGAGTTTACATTTCACGTCATTTTGCAGCGTTCAGAAAAATGTGTTTCGTAAAGGCTTGAATCCATCTCTTCCCTTTTCGGCTTTTAGGTAAGGTATTTGTAAGTTATTTGCACGTAGGTGAATGTAACTACTTCGACTGGGATTCAAAATCGATTTTCCCTCCAATCCAATCATTATATCATCGTGCCTCCAAAGATGAAAGATCCAGACGTAACCGTAAGTTCTATGCTAGCAGTTTCTTCTACCACACTTCTCATCTGTGCTTTTTCTTTAGCTTTCTTCCTTCCTGTAAAGCAGAAATTTAAACGCAATGTCAATCGTTAACTTCTGTCTTCTTAATTCCTTTATCTTTTTGCTTATTGTATTTTTTCTTCATATTTTCGTACAATCGACAACCGCATGCTTCTTGGTGGTTTTATTGGATACACTTGACCGCTTACATACTGGAAAGACACAGTATTACAATAGAAACCAATTATGTGATAAATCGAGTCAGATGGCCTCTACTATCTTGCGTGTCAAAGAGTAAAGAATAACATTGAATCTCAAAGCTTGGAGAAGGCGACAAGAAGAAATTTCAATATCTTTCTCAAGAACTCATGGTAATCAACAAAGAATGAAGAAAATACTTTTGTAGAGAGCGATTACGACACTTTACAGGGCATGTTCTATGTGCTGAAGGAACAAGGCGTTAAACAAAATATTTCATTTTCATAGTTAGACCTACCTTTTCGGAAAAATCACCAGTTTATAGATATCCCTGTTTACTAAGTATTTTTTTTCATTAAATTGCTGTTCCATCTTTCTTCAGGAAGTGAAAGATTCTGCTTTCTTGTTTTTGTTTACAGTGAAATGGTCTTCATCTATTACTTCTGTCGTGCAGTGAAAAGGGATAGCTTTATATTCTTCTAACAATGATTTAAAGGCTTTTGTTTTCTATGATTTAAAGGCTTTTGTTTTCTATGATGTAAAGGCTTTTTATTATTTCACTGTTCTTTTGTCAAGTTTTTCTCTATCTTCTCTATTCATTGAGAATATAGGCGATCACGACTCTCTATTACTTCTTTTTTTCTTATGTTTCAATAAATTTTGCTTCTTTTTTTTGTTATTTCTCCACCATCCAAATACACAACCTCTCTAAGGAGGCAACGCGTTGTATCTCTCTGTCCATTTCTCCTGTGAGTATCAGATTTTCCAAGCCATCTTTCCTCGTCATGCGCCTTAGAAATGTCAACTATCTCTTTCTGACGATATAAGTTCCCTTTTTGTTTGCATGTACTCTAAATGTTCGTTGTCGCACATATATTATGTTCCTGGTATGCTCATCATCATTTTGTAGAGTCACATTTATTTTGCTTTAAGTGTCTTATTTACTTCTCTTATAAAAGGTCTGATATCGCTTAACATTTCAGTACACTTTTTTTTGTTTCTAACGAAATTTTTCTGTTGCTTAATACGCTGCTTAGGTTTTTGAATGCATTTTTGGCTATCCCAATTCGCCTTCGATCTTTATCGCAATTTCAGTCCAAATTGTTTGATTTGGGCATCTCAGATTTGCATGATGGGCTCATTTGCTAACAACCATGCATTATGTATTTCAATTGATGTTTGGTCTTTCTTTTTTGCTTTAATTTACTACCTTCTGTAAGAGTTTTTTGTAGTTTTCTCAGAAAATGTTATTGAATGAGGAATATCCAAAACGGAGGTTGGAAATAGCAGTGGTTTACCTACTTCACGCCGCTGGCGAGTATTGTATTAGGTTGGTGCAAAAATAATGACGTAATAATGTCGTTTTTGCCGTATTTTTAACGTCAAAAAACGACATTATTACGTCATTATTTTTGCACCAACCTCATACAATACTCGCCAGCGGCGTGAAGTAGGTAAACCACTGCTATTTGCGGACAACTGCAGCACATTACCGCCACTTACAATAGTGTCCAACGTAATTATGAGGATTGGGACATATCCATTAGGGTTCATAGGCACGGTATATAACAGTACGCTATCTATATTATAATGAAATTTTTATTTAAAGATTGTTGTTGCCAATAATGTATCATGGCAGGATCTTTAATTGTCTCAGAATTGCCTCAGTATATACCTTGAATAAATCCTGTGAGTAGCCACATTCTTGCCTTGCACTCTTTCCATCGTTTTTTATATATATTGATCTCATTTTCTGTACGTATGCTACCTGTTTGCTGACAGTAAAGGGTCTTGATCATTCTAATATCTTTCCGAAATATGTTAAGGTTACTAAGCAGTTCCAATTGTTCTTTGTTGGGTTATTTATTGAATAATTTTCCATGATCTATAAAACACAGGTATTTCTGCATTTGTATTGGTCTTTCAGATATGAGCTTCAAAAGACTAAAGACATCGTCAGTCGTCATCTTACTCCTTGAAACCTGTTCTTTTTATTGTTCTTTCGCCTCTGTAACATTTTCTCATTTCACTTCTCTCATAAATTTATTTACATAAATTTGAATATCCAAGGTGATTTCTAGGGGTCATAGAATTCAACAATTTATCGGATGTCCAGCTTATTGAAGGTCATTTTTCCGGCATTTTTTTTAAACAGATCCAAATGCGCCTAATATTTTGGCTACGACTGCAATGATTCATTTCTCTTCGTAATATTTTTACACCATCTCAAGAATTTTCACACATTAAATTATGAGCTTTATCGTTTCATCTTGATTGGTTTTATGCTAGTAGTCGTAGTATTAATACTAAATTTCTATTTCATCTTTCTCAGTCACCCACATTTAAATCCATTTTAATGGATTCTACAAATCAAACTCAACATATTAGAGCAGAAATGCATTAAAATGGCGTCCGAATATTTCACCTGATATAACAATACTATTCATTTAATCTCGTGCCTCGTTTTTTAATTATCAGCTTATGAATTCGTTTCCATAATAATTCAATAGTATTGTCGATGAACGACTCTCTAATTCTGGAGGTAAAAAAAAAAATCGCTGTTTCCAAGATTCCGTTTTTTCTTATTTATTACGCCTGTTTTCGTAAGTGTTTTATTTTCTATACGCTGCAGTATCACGCCATTTTCATTAACTTTTCTCCTAAAGAAATTTTCACAGACAGACGAATTAGAAGAAACAATTTAAAATATCCACAATTTTGATACGCGTACGTCAGGAAAATTTTGGATACTTACAAAATTACGTTCTGAAATATGATAAATAGTATATGATAAATTAACAAAAATGTTGAACTCACTGATTACTTGATGATTGCAACTTAGTCTTTGGATGTTTAATCAATACCGAGTTAAGAAATAAGAGACGTTTTAAATGAGTAAACTAATGTAGACATAAGCGGCTACTAATTACTACTTTCTAAATATTATTTATTCTATATTATGTTAAGTGAATAAACGCAAACTAAATATATATTGAAAAGGGCGAAAGAAGTGACCGAAAGAGCTTGGGACAAGGACGCATTTACCCCCACCAAACGGAAAAATGTAAGAACGCTGGAAAAAAACTAAATAAAAAATTAATTACATTTTCCTTTACTCTCATATTTAAAAAAAATGTTTAAAAGAAAGGTTGCTGTCCAAATATAGATTAATATATAATTTATTATCTTGATATTTTATTTTTAATGTTTTATTTATATGAGCTTTGTACTTTTTAAGTTTGGTTAGTTTATTTATTGATCTATTTTTTATTTTTCTATTTTTTTTTAATTTTTAATTTTTTGATTTAATTTTTCTTTTTTGTTGTTTTTATACATGTTTTCCGTTCTTTCCTTTTTTTATTTCTTACATATTTTTTTATTGACAGAGTATTAAATAATTATTGTTAAATTTTGCATCTTTTTTACTGAAAATGTCAACCTTTTATATATTGTTACATTGTATCAAAATTATATTTCAAATAGACTATATGTATCGGTTATTTTGAATCTATCCTTTACAATATCTTACTTAACATATACTATTTTTGTTTCGTTAACCGATTCTCAGGATATCTTGTCTAGCTTCTTTACATTTCTATATCATCCTTATATTCATCTTCCCCTCTTCTTTTTCTTCGGAGAAGTGACAATATTCTTTAGAAGAGGTTGTATCTTGTCTTCTTTCTTTTCTACTTTTTTCCCACTACAACTTGTGTGTTTCTTCTTTTCTTGCTTTTCTTATTTTCTTTTAGTTTTTTTTTTTTCTTTTTTGCGGGAAAATATATTGTTTATATATATATATATATATATATATATATATATATATATATATATATATATATATATATATTAAGGAATCTACAGAAAGCCTTACATTACTTCCACAACTCAGAGTTTCATGCTGAAGCATTTGTCAATTGCTGTAATTATTATTGTTAGTTTTATTTTGGGTTGGGAGTAGTTTTATAAAGGTAATGTATTGTTTTGTTGGAATAATATTGTTGTTAAAATATTGAAATTAATTGTAGTTTGATTTTGAATTTCAATTTAGGTCCAGATAAACATTTAAGATTGAAAATAAGCTTGGAAATAAGAAATAAAAATATAAAGAGACGTTGATGGAGAAAAAGTAAGTAAACACGAAAGAACGTTGGAAAATCAAGGTAAGATATTATGTATGTTCCTTAATATATATATATATATATATATATATATATATATATATATATATATATATATATATATATTAAATAACTCTGTTATTTAACATTGAGCAATGTTTTTTTCTTACACTATGGAGTATTTATATGTATTTGCATACGATCGCTCGCTAGTATAACTATATATATTTAACCATTCCTCTACATATATATATATATATATATATATATATATATATATATATATATATATATATATATATATATAATGGTGTGTGTGTGTGTGTGTGTGTGTGTGTGTGTGTGTGTGTGTGTGTGTGTGTGTGCGTACAGAATCGAATCATATTCGGGCGACCAAAAGTCTACTTGCCAAACAAAATAAACTGCATATTTTATTCGACTAGTCTTTTTTATTTATTTTTTTTTACAATTTTAAAGAAGTTTCTGGTAGTAACATCTTTGCAAAACTCCCAAAATTGCTCGATCTTGCCTGGGTCTCTTGCATTTACTGCCTTCTTTAACTTGAACTGTAGATTTCCATTTGGATTCTGAACAGGACATTGACTAGATCATTCCAAGACAGAACATTTGTTTGTTTTTTTGTTTTTTTTTATTTTTTTATGCAATTCTATCGTGGATTTGCTTTTCACTTTCTACTCGCGAATTTCTTTGCCATTGTAATTTTTCAAACATTTTCTCATTGCGATCCCAGTATCTATGTCTGTTACCTTAAAGCTGGAATATTGTTTAACATCCTCCTTTTCATAAATTGAGAAGAAAAACTTCATGACTCTCATTCATAATCTGTTTTACGCTGATAACTATGATCTTGTAACACAAACTGCAGCTGCTAGGGAACTCCAGTTCAGCGTGTAGCGAGTTTGGTCTACAGTCTTAAAATGACCGTTGTTAGGCTAAATCCAGCACCAAGCAGGCCGTATATTAAACCATCGATCTATGTTGAGTAAAAACTTGGAAGTCGTAGATACGTTTGTCTACCTCGGGAGCACACTATTTACACATAATAACCTTTATGATTAAGGCAGTATTATGTTTTCTAAGGACGGTGAGGCTTTCGGTAAGACCGTGTTTAAACATTGGTCCCAATAAAACATCAAAATAGCAACGAAATTAGGATAATATCAGGCATGTGGACTATTAACGCTGCTATATGGATGGGAAACATGGGCAACATACCGCAAGCGTATCCAATGTTTCTAGTTATTCTACCAGCGATGCTTGAATGTTATGCCAAAGATCTCACGGCGATCAAATGTTCCGAAAAACAAAGTGCTGTAGATGACTAAATTGACGAGTGTTTTCCAGGATCATGAAGAACCAACTTTGATGCGGTGGCCACACTTCCTCTTATGTGATACTGATAAGGGAAACGCGTGCCGTATGTTGAGCTTGCGCAAGCCAAGCGTCCCCAATGCAAGCCGCGCATTTAATGTTAACAGATGAAAAAGTCTGGAAACCCGGTCGACAAAATTATAGAGAAATAGAATCTGTTATTCAGTAAATCTTGATTAGAACTGCAGAAAACACGGAAAATGAAAGGAAATGTTGTGTTATGATAGTTTGGGAGACTTTCTTTTGTAGAAACGCAGATTTTTTGTGTCTTCTTTTATTTGAAAAATGAGATGTTTAGAACAGCCTTCCATTATTTATATTATAAGCACTTATCCTCATCTTCGTTGCCATATTCACAACGTGTCGGCCGTTGTACGCTCCGACCTTCTGCAGGTGACTGAAATTTCGAACCAAACCCTTTATTTCGTTCACCGGGATAGATTGTTCTAGTTGCACGTTTGATGCCTCTTCCAGATACCTCAGTTATTTCCTTTAACTCAACTCTCTAATTTTTGATTCACCACGCTGTGGCCTGGTACTGAATGCACAACTCTTTGGGTCTAGTTACTGGATTTAACGAAAGTCTTCATCCACTGGTCCGTGTGATATAGAGACATTTGGAATGGTCTTAATTGTATTTTAAACTCGTCCTAAAGCAACGTTTTCTTTTACTACATTGATAATTTTTCATAATTTTATTTCATTATATTTATATATAAAATCTAAATTGATATTATCCTCTTTTATGCCAATCCTAACTAAGGACTACTCATATCATTTTTTGTTATTAGGACGATTTATTTTGAAGTTTCCACCTTTGAAGCAATTGAGGGCTAGTTACCACACATTTTTAGTATTAAATATACGTATATAACTAATGGCAAAATCATTTTTAAATATCGATTTATTTTTATCTATCTGGTGGCCCTCAAAAGACATCTTATCAATGATTTCTGTCAGCCACAGTTCTGAAAAGTTGTAGCTTTCTGTTTCCGGTATTGTCTATGTCTTAACCGATGACGTTTCGTGCGTTTCCTGATCTTTTTCGATAATCTGGATCCCTTAATACAGTCTGATGTAAAGCTTCTTGTTTACTTCTCCAAGGTGGCCAGTGGACCGTGCTCGTGTCTCACAGATGGTGTCAGTAACCTTTGGTAGGTCTCGGTATAATTCTTCATTGAGAATATATTATTTCTACGTGACGTCTCTGATCTCAATAATCGAGTGTCCCATCTATTTTTTGCCAGTGATCTTGTTAATGTTTAACTACTTCATCCTTTTAAGAAAACTGTTTCAGTTCTGGGGCTAAACAGTTGCGTTTTCAGATATGCTTTGGTTTTTCGCTCCAAGATGGTAGACCGTTTATGACTATATTACGTGGAAAGACCGGTTCTCGTATAATCACTGAAGTTAAGCAACGTCGAATCTGGTCAGTATCTATGTGACCAGTTGGAAATAACAGGTTCTGTAAGCATGGATATGCCATGTGTTGGTAATGTAATGAATGTCAAATCAAAATGAAAGCCGAGTTCAAGTTCCATTCATGCTTGTTACGTTCACTTGTGCGCAAATATCTTCGAAAAGGTATGAATCAACATCTCCCTCCAGCTACGTTTATGTTAGTAGGACTTATATTACTTAAGTCTTTGAGCCTTGCGTTCCTGAACAATTTTAACCCTTCTCTCTGAGCTCCTGGGTCAAAATTCGAAAATAATTAGAATGTAATATTATACGGTAGATATAAAAATAATTATAAGTGTTTACTCATCGTTCAACAGGTGGCTGGGTATTAAATCATTTTTCTCTACCACTGTTCAGCTCGATGACTCGGCATTACGTCATTTTTCTCTACCACCATTAAAGCGATGGCCAGGGATAAAAGGGTTTATCATTATTATCTCCAAGAGATTTGTACAGGCTATAATATTTTCTGGCTTTAAATGACGTGCGTAATAAGGCGCAAAAAACAAGAACTCAAACATTCAAACCCAGGTGGTAGACATTTTTTTTTATAAAGCTGTTCATGTCATTGTAAACATTTATGCATTTTTGAAAAGAGTTCAACTATGATCCTTGATATAAAAAAAATATCTACTTTGTATGTTACAAATTTTTCTTCTGCAGGATTGAAATATATGAATTCGATGTTACTTAAATTTATATGTAGTCCAACTTATGCTACTTCAGATGATAATCCGAAAAGAATAACTTTCAATTGTTCATGCGTGTTGGTTGCAAGGGCTAGATAATCCTTAACGCACCTTTTCTTCATTGAAACTTTGCAATCTAGTTCAAAATTAGTCACTGAATAAAATCTACAATCTTTGATTCGTATCCCACATTAATATCTACACCGACATTAACTTCCTCCCTGGTATTCATACTCTGTGAATGTATTGAGCTATAGAAACAAAAGGAATCGATACCTTGGGGCACTAACCATGTTTGGCAGAGATGTGTGGTTAGATCTTTTGCTACTTTCTTTAATCACTTAAATGCAACAGTCGTACCTGAACGATTGGAATTCATTCATTGTAGTTCTTCAAAAAAATGGCCAACTTGTTGGAATGATGCAATCTCCAAGACATTTCATTTACACTGGCATAGAAAATAAGTAAAGATTGTCTCTGATTGATTTGATATGTCTAAAGCGTCTGCTGGGGAAATATGCCTCTGTCTCTTGGGAAATCATTAACCATTACCGCGAGGAAATCGAACGCTACTAATCTGACGTCAGCGTCAAAATAGATAACTACACGAGCCAACAAAAATCATCAAATTTCTTTTACTTTTTTTTTTTTTTTTGTAATTATATCTGATTTTCTTGCCCAACAGAGTAAATGTGTAAGCGTTACTCATTAAAATACATAATAACAAAATGGTTGGACATCTATTCGCATTGCATATTTATTTTCGCTATGAAATATTCTCTGTTCTGTAAGAGTTCTCTGCTTAGGAAGACAAGGATTTTGAAAGCGCCATAATCGAAATTTATTAAGAAAATTATTAGTTATTTCTATTATGTCTATTGAAATCTCTGTAATGTAATGATTTTGTCAAGAGTATTCCTGCAGACAAACAAACACAAAAATAAATAAATGTATAACGATAGATAGATAGATAGATAGATAGATAGATAGATAGATAGATAGATAGATAGATACTGAACAAACTGATAGATAGATAGATAGATAAGATAGATAGACGAAGCAGATTTGTTTTTCCCGCGGCAGTTTTCCATTCTTTTCTGTGGTAGACCAATTGCCATCCAAGACTATAGAACCAGGTCTGTCCAGCTATTTACCCATAGCTGCGGGGAGAAGAAGAGGATTCATACCTTATCCAAGGGCATTAGCACGTAAGTGAACTCGACTGGAATTGGAACTCGGCTCTCCGATTCCTCAATTCGAGCCGTATGGAGTAAGTGGGTAATATAAGACTTGGGAACCTTGACGTGGTGTAATGATTAGAGAGCATGCCTTCCTAGATTTATAAAAACTGAGTTGTGAGTTCGATCCTCACTGGGTGCCCCATACTTCAGTCTTTTGCTACAGGTAAGCTGTGCTTAGAATATCACTATATTATAAGTCTGTTTTTATTTCATTTATTGCCATTGTTATTATGCTATTAATGTTATTTTCTTTTTTGCATTGTGTATATATATTATACATTTCTATTAACGGTGTCGATAAAATAACGGGTATGTTAGGATCAGAAACCCAAATAACCATAAAATTATATATATATATATATATATATATATATATATATATATATATATATATATATATATATATATATATATATATATATGTAATGAAATGTCACTATTCCTTCAAATATAATTTGGAAAATTGCAGAAATTAAAAAGAAAACGTATCTATCGCCACAATTATCTATAACAATTCATCAAATTTATTAGTCATAAATGGAAATAAATTTACCGACAACTTCGATCTAGATAATATCACACTTATTAAAAGAAAAAAAAACAACTTATTTAGACGGGAATTTCTTGAGCGGGCCGCTATCGAAATTTACTAAAATTCCCCTCCCACTGGATTTTTTTAGAATATTTCCTTTCCCAAAGGATATACCGGCTGTAACAGCAAAATTGTTCAAATCGTTTAACAGTATAATTGTCCATCCCACAAAATGTTTAATATGTAAAAATCCCTAAACTACATAATGAGTTTCTTTTTTCCATGTTTTCAGATGAAGACCCTTACCTAATTTGTCACCATTTATTGTAAAAATCACTGAAAGAAATTTGATTTATTCAGCTACAAATAGTCCAGGTTCACATCGTTTCGTGTCAGCCCCAGTGTGTTTCCGAACTTAGAGTCGACAGGCTGTTTCATGCAAGAAGCAATCGTTAGGGTACGTGGCCTGATGATTGCGTTTTGCATGAAACAGCCTGTCGCCTCTAAGTGTTGACTTCAATGTTCACTTTAATATATATATATATATATATATATATATATATATATATATATATATAAAAAGATATATAGACTTACGATGGGATAAAGTGCAAAACATCAGCGATAGATCGTCATTGAATATAAAAGTGAACATAGAAGTCACTTTTATATTCATATATATATATATATATATATATATATATATATATATATATATATATATATAAAGTGGCCTGACAATTGCATATAGCATGAAACAGACTGTAGATTCTAAGTGTTGACTTCTATGTTCACTTTTATATTTACACAAGCTCTATCTCTGATATTGAGCACTTTATTCCATAAATATAGCACACCTTAAGACTATATTTCATCATATATATATATATATATATATATATATATATATATATATATATATATATATGAACTTAATTTCAAATCTTCATCAGCTTCCGATGCTTGGGTATGATTAATTAAGGCTGAATATGTCATTTTCGTTTATGACCAATTTCATCACAATTCTTCTGTTAAGCTTGGAGAGGAATAATACATTCTTATTGCTCAAATAATGTTATAGAAACCTCGAAGCATTCCAGTAACATATCTTTAATCATTTCTAAGTTAACACGGTTCAGAGCTTAATCTAACTGTTGCACAATTTTACTGTCACACGATTTGAATAATTTTGCTGTTACACCAAATATTCATTTCCCCGGGCAAAACTTATGACCATGAAAATATTTAAAAAAATTAACAGTAAAATGTTAAGGGAAATATTCCATAATTAAGAAAAAATATGCTTAAATGTTTTTTTTAAATTAAAATAATAAATAATGAATAAGTTGATGATAAAAATAAGGTGAATAAATACATATATAAATAAATAAGAAAATGAAAAAGTCAACAATAACATTTGCTTATATTCGTTTATCAGACATAAAATATCATCACTTTGAATTCTCCATAGTGTCCTTCCAATTTCATAGTTAAATAATAGTTATGAGCAGGACTTAAATTCATGCTTTCTTAAAACCTTAACTTTCTGTTCATAAATATATATTGCGAAATAAAATCCTTACATTTAAGGAGGAAACGCGCCTTCCTTTTGTCTTTATTCATCTTATCTTTTTACAACTATATTTTTCATATATAAGATTTTACACATACATACATATATATATATATATATGTGTGTGTGTGTGTGTGTGTGTAAAATCTTATAGATGTATATATATATATATATATTTAGATATATATACATAAATATATATCCATATATATACGCATACATATATATACATACATATACATATATATACACATATGTACATATATATTATATATAAACACATGCATATCTATGCACACATATATACGTATATATACATATATATATATATATATATGCATATATATACAAATATATATGCATATATATATGATATAAATGGTATATATACACATAAATATATATGCATATATATATACACATATATATACAAAGTATATATATATACACATATATACATGCATATATAAACACATATAATATATATATATACACATACTATCAATATATATACATATATATATATATATATATATATATATATATATACATATATATATAAATATATATATAATAATATATATACATCTATATGTATACCCACATATATACATATATATGTGTGTGTACATATATATGCATATATATTTATACATATATATATATATATATATATGTACACACACGCATATATATATATATATATATATATATATATATATATATATATATATATATATATATATAAATAATTATTATTATTTCATTAATTAATTTTTGGTGATTAATTTTGGCCACTGGTAACCCATTTTTCAAAACAGGACATAAAATATTTGTTTGAAACAAATCCCAAGTCAATAAAAATTGTCCCCGATTTGTTCATTCAGTTTCCCTCGTATAGAATTATTGTTTATTTACTGCAGTTTGTGCTCATTACAAAATGTCTTCTGCGTGAAAGATTTTAATTAACTTTCAGATAATAACGTTAGTTTTAATTAATGAAGCGTTAAAACAGTATTTATGAAGCTCCGTATGTGAAATAAGTTATAAGTGTTTATTACAAAGCCGAAGTTAGAAAAAATCTCATTGTGTATCTTGTAAATGCAATGAATTTCAGATTATACAACTTTGATCTGAACGCGAATCTAATAATTGGACAAAGATACCTTATTAAATTTTAAACAAAAGACGTTTTTATTTGGCTATAAAATAGCTAATTATCACATGCAATCATTATTTCATGACACTTTCAATATTCCGTGAGAGTTCTTTCCTAGAACAGCTTCTATTCAAATGCAGTCCATGCCTAAAAAGAAGTAATAAAGGCAAAAACCAGGTTTTTCGTTTCATATTGTTATCTTTCTCGAGTAGAGAGAGTCACAGCTTGAGTAAAGAACGAAAAAGAAAATAGGAATGTAAAACTAGGCAAAAAATATTTCATGGAAAAAATAAGAAAATATAGAAGACATATTCCAACGAGTTTTCCAAGAAAGAAAAAAAAATCTCATCAAATTTCAAGTTCAGTTTATTTTCCGCTACTTTCGATTCACTCACAAAAAAAACGATAAAAAAATATATTCAGCCGATGCGTCTGTTGTCACGTAGTAGAAATAAGAGAAAAAGAATAGACAGAGCGAAAAAATCCGACAGCGTAATCTACCATCTTCAGACGGACGCAGTGCATTACGTGAGGCTGTCGGAAAAGGAAAGCATCAGACCTAGGCGAACAGAGCAAAATGATAGCGCGCCATTCCAGGTTTCTTTATTGCTGAAACGTGATGTCGGCGCCATTTCCATCCAATGTCCGGTCAGTCGGGCTAATAAGAGTCCATTCTTTGTGCTGTTTCCTTTGCAGGACCACGACCAATCAGAATATTTTCGATCCGAATCCATCTGAACAATTCCAGATATCTTTTGTACTCCGCGTGTATTTTTCGTTTCTTTATCTTTTTTATATTTTTCGTCTTTAATTCGACCAATCTCATTCATTTTTTTGTCAAATTCTTTTTTTACAATAATTCGAATTCTGATTACTATTTTATAACATAATGAACGTGTGGGTTGATCGTGTTAATTCAAGTCATGTACCTTTTAAAATGAATGTTTCAGAATCTTCAATTGGTAACCGATTTCAACTCAGACTGACCAGGTAAATATTTTTTTCTGGCTTAATTATTTTGAGCATTTTAAATATGAAATTAAAATTTTCGGTTTTATAAATCTTAAAAAAAATTTTGTTACTGTATTTGAAACAAACAGAAAGTCAAAAAAGATTGCTAAAGTAAAGCCATTTCGTATTTGGTGTTTATATGGGTGAGGCGATGGCGTTTCGGTTAGGTTCGCGTGGTCGTTTCGGCTAGGTTCGCGTGGTCGTTTCGGCTAGGTTCACGTTGGCATTTCCGCTATGTTCGGGTTGGCGCTTCGGCTATATGTTCACGTTGGCGATTTGGCTATGTTTGGGTTGTTGTTTGGGTTATGTTCGCGTTAGCTTTTCAGCTATTGTCACGTTGGCGTTTAGGCTAGGTTCACGTTGGCGTTTAGGCTAGGTTCACGTTGGCGTTTAGGCTAGGTTCACGTTGGCGTTTTGTCTATGTTTGGGTTGGCGTTTTGACTATGTTCGTGTTCGTGTTTCCGCTCTCCTCGCGTTGGCGTTTCGGCTATGTTCGCGTTGGTGTTTTGGCTATTCTCGCGTTGGCGTTTCGGTTAATTTCCGCGGTGGCGTTTCGACTATGTTCGCATTGGTGTTTTGGTTTGGTTATCGTTGGAATTTCGGATATGAATCAATTCACGTTTCAGCAATATTACACTTATGTCAGTTATTTTGCGTTGGTATTATAACTTCGTTAGCGTAGGAGTTACGGCTATGATTTAAGCTTTCTTACCTTTGAAGCCTTGGCTACGGAAACTTTGACATCTTCACTATAATAGCATTTAGCGTGTCGGCTATGTTAACTTTAGTGTTTCACCTGCATTAGCTATGCTAGCATTGGGATACAATGATTTATTTCTTTAATTTTACGATTATGTTGTTATTTCTGATTATTTTTCAATATATGAAATATCTCAACATTATTGAGGATAGATTACAGTCCTAGGCCAGATTATACAAACTATTTTCCATTTTGTGTGTGTATATATATATATATATATATATATATATATATATATATATATATATATATATATATATATATATCGATAGTAATGTACGAAAAAATAAATAGAGATTCAGAATTCCATTATTATTTTTATATATTTAAAAAAATCTGTTTGCGCATATTTTTGTTGATATTTCTGAGATGAAGTATTGTAACTCTTTACTTTATTAAAAAAAAAATTCTATTATAAGCTCTGGTAAAAAAAATATTTTTTGAAACATTAGGTTATAAATCCCAAAATGATTTAAGTGATGTACCAGTGGATAAAAGCGTTCGTTGAAGTAATCCAGTGACTTGACCTAAAGAGATGTGGGTTCAATAGCTGACCACAGCAGAGTTTTAAAAAATGACATAGCATAGTACATGGAAACAGAAAAATCTACCCCGGTGAAGGAAAATAAGATTTCGGTTCGTAATTCAAACATACATCAACTAAGAAGGCCGGAGCATACAACGACCGAAACGTCGTGAATATGACAATAAAGATGAGGGCAACAGACCGTGTAAATATGTGCATATTTTGTTTTGGGTTTCCTAGGGAATGCAATTTGCTATGAATTTGCATCCTAATTTGAACCCTTTTATAAAACTTCATCCTTGTAGTACCCTAAAAAATAAAATAAATATTTTTCGGCGCAGTTCCTATTTTACAACTCAAATTAGTCTAGTCAGAAATGAGGGATACAACTGAAAATGGAAAATTAAAATCGACTTTCACTTCCTTCATATTTTAGTTTTCCTTAAGTCATTTAGAATTGTAATGTAATTTCAGGATTTTATTTCTGGTAACAGATGTGAATTTTGAGGACACGTAACGGCAATACAAAAATATGTCTTTTTAGAATTAACATCAGTCTAAATATCTTCGCAAATTTAAAATTTCTAAAGAAAGAATTGATTAACAGCATGTATTCACTGATACCTGCACCTTCTCAATTTTTTTCAATAAGATTTCTGAAACTATTCCTGCCAGGGTTAGATGATGCAGACAGAATTAAGAAATATCTCGTTTGATATCATGACAGATTCTGGCGCAATATATTAATTGCTTTCATTGCTTTTGTATGCAAGACTTTAATGTTACTAAGAAGGAATTAGTTACTTGGAGTGGAAGTGAATGAAGGGATATAAGGGAGGAGAAAAGGTAATAAAAGTACCGGTTTTAGAAAGTAGCTAGTGATGTTGTATTTTGATTTTTATAATTGTAGGTGGCATGGAAGCTAGGAACCGGAAGAGAGTTCCAGATGAAAGAAGAGCCTGAAAAAAACGATTACAATAGAACAGTTACATCTAGCTATTTTGAGTCAATCTTATTATGTCTATCACAGTGAAACTGTTCAGAGAAAATAAATTTCTAGCTTGATAGCTTACCAGTCTACATTTTCATTTGCGAATATTCTTTAATCGCTAGACATGTTGCTACCGGAGTAAGAAGGCCACCACAAACTGATATCTAGAAAGATATGGCGTTAGTCAATTTTGTACAGAGTTGTTTTCAGTGACTTCATTACAATTTAGGAAATTATCGAATCACTTCTTGTTTCAATGCTTGAGCAAATGTAATAGTAACATTCGGCCTTCACTGACCGGTGCTACTTCCTATTGAAATTTATAATTTTTTTCTATCAAAAGGATTTTTCAAATAGAGTTCTCATGTCCAGTAACTGTTATAGCTCTTTCCAGTAATGATGGCTGCTTCTTTCCGAACATTTTCTTTGAAGTAGCGAGTAACGTCCACTTCTTGATTATGTCATTATCTTCTCTTTGAATTATATAGGTAGATCTGAAGAAAATTCCGTCAGACAATTCAACAATCACATTTCTCTATCTTCTTTACTATTAATAGATTTCATGGTAATTGTTCATATGAATTTTCTTCTTTCTAAGACGTTATGGCTTTAAACGATCTCCTAGATTTACAGAAAAAATCTCATCACCCTACATTTGATTTGGCGAGATATAACCCTAACTGCAATGGCAATAGCTTCTCATTTATCACTTGTAGAATTTTTCTTTTTTTTTTTCTTTTGCTGGAAATTCTTGCTCTCCAGACAACTTTGATCTTCAAAATGTTAATTCACTGTCAATCATTATCTTCTGTCTACTAAATTCCTTTTGTTTTATTGTTCTCTCTCCTAAATAATTTTTTCTCACATTTTCACAGTAATCATTTGCGCTTTAATGGCTTCATTCACTTGATTGGCTTAAAATGATTTTTTAAAAATCCTATTTACTAACTGACCGAATACTTTTTTCCATTGGTATCACATCAATCGCTCCAGAAAGGTTAATATCGAGATTTCAAAATTTTATTCTATGAAGATCATTTCTACTCGTGACGGCTGGACGATGTTTTGATCGATCAAGTTTTTTTTTATTCGTTTTTATCGGATGGCTCATGGAAACAGATTTATTTATATTTCATTCAAACATTTTTATTTGCAATGTCAAGATCCCATCTCTTTGTTTTAAACACCCTGATCCTTAAATGCTTGCTTTACTGTTTTCTGTTTTCGCTCATGCAATCGAATGTTATTATTACTGATAATATATATGTCCTTGTGGCGTCCTGGGTAAGACGATAAACTACGTCTAAAAACAAGGACTCTGGTCAGGAGGTTTTAAGGAGCATGGAATTAACCCTTAATTGCTGTTGTTCCCAGGTTTGCCTGGCCTGGAGTTCCAGCTATGGGAAAATAGTTGTTTAAAAACTTGTTTAAAAATAGGTTTTAATACCAGAAATACTTTGTAATAAAAAAATTATTGCCAGCAATAATTTTTGAAGGAAAAATTATTATTAGCAATACTTTAAAAAAATACCTGCAATACAAACACTTATACATTCTTTGGAAAAAATATGACCAACTATAGATTTCTTCAAGGAAAAATATTCCCAAAAATTGATTTTTAAGGAAAAACTTATTTCCAGTAATTTTTTTTTTTTTTTGCGGAATTAAATAACCCACTGAGTTTTATATGCCGTAAAACAAAAACCAAACCAAATTATGTCCCTATAGTTGTCGCTATCTGTTGATTGATTTCTTTGCTTTTCACGGCTTATCAAATTTTGTGAATTATTTAAAGCCAAAACATTTTTTTATTAATTTTTGTCGATTACAGTGTTTATCCAGATAAAATACCTACTATTTAACCGATAGATTGGGGGAAAATCGGTCCATAGTTTGTTTTTTTTTTTTGTTTTTTCTTTTTAAGTTTACATAATTGAATGTAACGATACTCAACTGGAATGGAAATTGGCTCTCTAATTTCTCATTGCGAGATGGTATTCATTACGCCATCTGCGCACCCTTACATTTAGCAACGCGGTACATTCATTAAAAAGTAAAAGTAATAATAAAAGCAGTTATAATTAGTAGATGAATTTCGAATTAGCTGGAAATCTGTAAGTTGCTGATTTTATCGATAGATAACATCAAGTAGTCGGCGTGTGATCGGTTACTGCAGTGAAGACAATGTGTTGAGATTAGCGAGTATCCTTGTTTAAGTTAACGAATGCTGCCATAACCCTTGCTTTCATTTAATCTTTTGTTTTACATATTTTGGTCGTCACTAGTTCAACTGGACCCCACACATAATAATCAAGGTGGTTGCAGTCTGGGGAGTTATGTGCCCTGATGTAGGGGGTTAATGTAGTCGGAGAAATTATCTGACAGCTATGACAGTGTTCTCCTGCTTGGGTGGCATGGTTCAGAGTCCTGTTGCCAGACATAGAGTATTTCCGAATCCTCTAAATTGTGATCTGCATTGTCCTCAGATTGACATCCCAAAACTCTGAGATGTTCGTTTTGGAAAATTTTACAAAAATTTCAAGAACATTCTTGCCGATAAATTTAATTAATACTGTTTAATTAAAAAACAGAGCAACTTAATAAATTGTATCTATAAAAATAACTTAAAAGAAAAAATATTAAATATTAGGTTGATGCAAAAATAATGACGTAATAATGTCGTTTTTTGAGGTTAAAAAATACGTAAAAAAACGACATTATTACGTCATTATTTTGCACCAACCTAATAATTGTCGGACATAATCAATTTCATTATATATATCCTGCAAATTCCCCTCTTCAAGTTCTCCACTTCCTTAATTGGGTATTGCACTCACACTCTTTGGGTCCTGTCATTAGATCTAACCAACTTTATCCACTGTGCCATGTGTCACTGAGGTAACGTTGTAATAAATGTGGCGACAAAAATGAGGAAAATAGTCCGAATAATGTAAATAATGTACATAATACCTCATCTCAGAAATATATATGTATAACTACAAAAGTAAAACTTCTCTTAGCCTACGCGCTTATATATATATATATATATATATATATATATATATATATATATATATATATATATATATATACACACACAATCACACACACACACACATATATATATACATACACACACACACACACACACACATATATATATATATATATATATATATATATATATATATATATATATATATATATATATATATATATATGAGAAAAATTTATATATCACATACAGGCAAACATATATAGGAAAACATATATATATGCAAACGAAGTTGAATATGCAACTACCGTCTTTAAAAATGTTTATTTAGCGTAACTTTATCTGTTTCACAGTTCTATGATTTCCAAAAGTTAATTTGAGGAGTGAGACGTGTGGCCTTGCATTTGACTGAAGGAGTATATTTTCCATATTTTATGTAGAAAAAGGTGGCTTACATTACTGTTACAAATGCAATCGGATTGGCTGATTATGATCATATGACAAGCTGTAGTCATTTTGCGCTAAAATTTTATCATCATAAGATGTTGTTGTCAAAAATTGGGAGTGTCAGATTCCAGTGACTGTGACAAATGACATCAACTTGTAAAATAGTTCATGACAGTAAAAGGTGTTAAGTCGTTCATTTCTACAATGTCTTACGTAGTTCATGGCAACAAGGTGTTAACTATTTCATGGCAAGTATCATGGATTCAATTTTATTGAAACTCAGTGGCAATCCTAAAATGTGCAGTATATAAGAATTACATTTGTGTCTAAAATAGTTGTAATGATTCATACTTTATATACTTTTATACTCATATAGTATACTGATCTGCAATATATTTTTTTCAATCATGTCTCTCTGAATATGACAACAAGGAATATATTACAGTTGTCATCACCGTACTTTCATTAAAAGGTAAAAGTAATAATAAAAGCTGTTGTACTTAGTAGGTAGATTTGGAGTAACCTTGTTTAAGTTAACGAATGCTGCCATAATCCTTGCCTTCATTTCATCTTCTATCTTGCTTCTTTTGATCGTCACTCGCTCAACTGGACCCCACACATAATAATCAAGTTTGTTGGACTCTACATTGTCCTCAGATTGTCATCCTAAAAATCTAAGATGTTAGGTTTTCTTATTTGACATCATAAAACTCCGAGAGGTTCGTTTTCTTATTTTTATTTTTTGTTCTGAATACACAGAGAATTTGTCGTTAGTTGTTGTTGTTGTTTTTTGGGGGGGGGTTTACCGGATGCCATGTGAAAATACTCTCTCTCTCTCTCTCTCTCTCTCTCTCTCTCTCTATATATATATATATATATATATATATATATATATATATATATATAAGGTGGTTAATTTCCTTGTTTTCTCA
Organism: Acanthosepion lycidas; assembly: GCA_963932145.1. NCBI lineage: Eukaryota > Metazoa > Mollusca > Cephalopoda > Sepiida > Sepiidae > Acanthosepion > Acanthosepion lycidas. Next base: position 132,377,174 of record OZ010573.1, on the reverse strand, counting down.
GTGTTGTCGGAGAGTGATATTTAATTCATAATGGAGTTTTCGCTTAGTTTCGAAATGCCTCCAAAACGTTTTAAAATGTTTCAAATGTCAGGCAGTTCGGTTAAGTCATTCTTCATGAGAAGAGTTTTAATGACTTAAAACATTTATATAAAAAATATATATGTATGCTCTCATTATTCCTTTCTTGTCTTCCAAGATTTTCCTTATGGATTATTTGATTTACGTCTTATTGTATCACTCTAAATTTAATAATTCACATTCCGTCTTAAAACTGTCAATCACCATATTTACAATGCCTAGATAAATGATATATATATATATATATATGTGTGTGTGTGTGTGTGTGGGGGGGGGGTTGTGTGTGTTTGTGTGTGTTGTGTACTTGTGTGTGCATTTGAATTAACTTTTCGGGCTATGTTTAACCGAAATATATATATATATATATATATATATATATATATATATATATTGCGCTTTCTCTGGATAATCCGCATACATCACGTGCAAATATTATATTGTATCAATTGCTAGTTAGGCTACTATGAAATTTGGTTCATTTATCGTGCCGGACAATTTTTCTTGTTTGATTACAAATTTATATGCCTACCATTCGTCTACGCAATGAATATTACTGTAATATCCGGCCTGCTGCTTCTTCTGTGTATCTAAGTTTCGTGGTAAAATCCAAAGAAATATCTACAGTGTTATTTATACTGAACTCGTATCTCGCCCAGAATCACTTCTTCACTTCCTAACGAATTTCCCGTGTGTCTTTTGCATAGAGATGTTTATGGTAATCGTTAAGATGGTCTTTTCTCTTTGATACCGAGGCGTTATGTATTTAAACGCTCTGCAAGATTGGCAACTAGGGCTCGTCATTTCACAGCTGATATGGCTCGATGTAATTGTATGTTCTATGCTAAGTTTTCTTTTCGAGCAAATTTCACTTATGGAAATCACTTATGGTTCAGTGCCTTTGATCTTCAAAAATTTCAATTCAGTGTCGATCGTTATCTTATTCTTTCTTATTTTCTTTTTTAATATTAGGTTGGTGCAAAAATAATTTCGTTTTCTAACATATGTTACTATGTGAGAAAACGAAATTATTTTTGCACCAACCTAATATAATGTGCTTTCACGGTGTGAAATTTTAAAATATCTATCTATCTATCTATCTATCTATCTATCTATCTATCTATCTATCTCAGTCTGTTCATATCTATCTATCTATCTATCTACATGTGTGCATGCGTTAGTATTAGTGTGTGTATATATGTATATGTATACATGTATGAATATATGTATATATATATATGCATATACGTATATATATTTATATCTATGCTTATGTATATGTATATGCATATATATATATATATATATATATATATAAGGAGATATATATATATATATATATATATATATATATATATACGAGTGTGTGTGTGTGTGTGTGTTATGTTTAACATAAGTATGTTCCACCATGTCCTTTTTTTAAACTGGTTACATGCGCAATCTTCGTAAAGATAATCTTGAAGCTCTACCTTCCACCCTAACCTTACAACATTACTGTTATGGTCCAGGTTAGGACCAAGGAAGAACAACATGAACACAAGAGTAGAAATAACGAATGTATATTACACGAAATAATAATACAAGATGTGGGAAGTGTTTGTATAACTGTCAGTCTGGGTTGGGTGAACTAATATCGGCTCGACTCGATTCGGTATCTAGCCACTCCACCACGATGGTTGCATGTGGCACAAGGCCGAGTTTAACGTGGGTTTCCCGAGCCCATAGGCTCGGACAAAAAATGCCGGTAGAAGCTGTATGAACGGGATCGGGTTGGTCAACCTCCCCGAACGAGACTCTGGCCTTCGGCGGAACCTCGTCCGGGTTCCTCTCTGCTCAGAGGCAGAGAGTTCGACCGTCAAGCCGAGAAGCTCGTCTTGATTCGGTATCTAGCCACACGACGAGGGTTGCATGTGGCACAAGGCCAAGTTTTACGTGCGTTTCCCGAGCCCGTAGGGTCGGACAAAAAATGCCCGTAGAAACTGTAAAAACAGAATCGTGTTGGTCAACCTCCCCGAACGAGACTCTGCCCTTCAGCGGACACTCGTTCCGGTTCCTCTCTGCTCTGGAAAGGCGTAGTATACATATTGTTAGGAAGAGTTCATTCTGTAGTTATAAAGGTCCAAGACAATGAATGTAGTTTATGTGGTAATTTTGCTCTGTCAAAGGCAGGTCTTCAAAGTCATCTTGGGTCTCATTAGGCTTGATGCATTGAAAGAAAACGGCAATCAATCTTTGTGACTTTTTTGTACACTCTGCCATAAAGTATTCAATTCAGATTCTGGATTAACAACACACATGAAATTTCACGTTGATTCCGTGCCTGTTGGGCTCAGGGATCTCCCTTTCAGGTGGGACATTTTGCGTAAAAGTTTGTAAAAGTAAAATTGTTTTAAAAAGCCATCTGTTCTCTCCTGATCTATGAGCCTGAAACTTAAAAAAAGAAAGAAATTTTTTGTAGAGATGGTCTTCTTCTGTCAAGAATTGACAATCACCATATATGTATATATATACAGGGTGTATGAAAAATACTTTTACAGAATTTGGAGGCGGTTTCCACTTTTTTATCCTTTTTAAAGAAAGTTTACGGTATATATCACTGGCTTGTCATGTAGACTAGATTACATTTGTCATTCGTGTACATTTGTGGCTAGTCTTTCTTCTATATTTAATGTGTGTTGTAGTGAGTTAACTGGTTTCTGTTTAACAATGGCAGAATATTCATATCGTAAGTATGCAGATATTATTTATACATACGCCCACGCGAATGGTAATTGACGCAAGGCTACACGGCTGTAACAGATGACGTTTCCAAACTGATAGCAGCCGAGACATGCAAACTTCGCTGCTGTTTATCGTCGTGTTGCTGAAACGGGATCCGTAGAAACACGACATATGGATCGAAGAAAACTGAAATCCGCTCGCGAACCTGATCCTGGAGAACACATTCTACAGACTGTCGGAGATGATGCAGGTATAAGCACACATCAAGTGGCCTAACATGTCGTAGATTACATAGTACCTCATGTTGGCTACTTCAAGAGTAGCTGCTGAAGATGTATCATGTGAGACGTATGCAGGGACGTTGCCCTATGATCACTCACCGCGGGACAAATGCTGATCCGTTGTTTGCCTCTTTCCTTTTGAATAAATGAAATCTTACGGATGAGGCAACATTTGGAAGAGATCGGATAACAAATTTACATAACCAACATTTGTAGGCGGATTGGAGTCCCCATGGTAAAATACAGTTTAAACACTAGCATAAAGTTACGATTGATATGTAGGCTGAAATGTAGGTATCTGTCTGCTAGGTCAATATGTTCTCCCGGCATGTCTTACAGAAGCTGTCTACAGGTATTAGGTTGGTGCAAAAATAATGTCGTTTTCTCACATATGTTACTATGTGAGAAAACGACATTATTTTTGCACCAACCTAATACTTTATTTCGAACACCTTTCCAGGTGGGATGTTCCGCTACTAATAAGACGAAGCATGTGGTTCATATATGATGGGGTTCCAGCATATTTTACTCACATTGTTCGCGATGCTCTGACTGGTAGTTAGTATGAGAGAGGGATGGGTAGGGGGAAACCGGTTATGTGGCCTGAACGTTCCCCTGACTTCAATCCTTTTATATTTTTTTTAATTTGCAGGGCCACCTAAAACAACTGGTTTAGGCAGAGACGCTTAATCAATGTATAATGTGGACTTGCGAAACCATTAGACACCATGTGGGAGCATTTAAAAGCGTCCTTCAGTCAATGATTCGACGGGTGCATGCGATTGCAGAAACAACCGCGAGACATTTTGAACATTTTTTATGAGTTGCTATGTTGAGGCACAACGATGTCCTTTTGAACACACACACACATATATATATATATATATATATATATATATATATATATACATATATATATATATATATATATATATATATATATATATATATATATATATATATATATTGTTTTTCTGTCATGAACCCGCTCCTGAAGACTGAGAATGTATTTTTGGTATTGTATCTTGGATTGTTAATTTAACAGCAGCTTCCGTTAATTTTAAACTTAACTCAAAAACGAAGGATTTGCGTTTATATGTTAATATGAACTTGCTCTCAGGTTTATATATATATATATATATATATATATATATATATATATATATATATATAGCAAAAACATGCTGAAAACAATAGCTTTCGTGTGTCGGCACTACGTTGTACCTCTTCAGTAAATTACCATCGCCTGATAAAATACAAGATAATGCCGAAACACAAAAACTCTTATGTAGAGATTTCATCCTGTATTTTTTGTAAATCTTATAAAAATAATATATTGCGCTACTTTGTAATGAGCACTTTTTAAATGTAAATGCTACGAACCGCGGAGTTTTACTTCGTCTCTTCTTTCTCTCATATATATTCGACTCTCCCGTCGAATTCGACGAATGAGGGTCAAGCAGTTCAGTACTTGGGAAACTGACAGCCCGACACCAGCACATGAGATTTGATTATAGTGGTGAAGGTTTATTACAGAACCATCCACACTTTTTCAAGGGTTGAATATAGAGACTTGGTGCACTATGTGCCACGGGCCCCAAACGTCCCATCGCAGGTTTTGAATTCTGAGTTGTCCTTCTCCTAGACCAGTTGCCATCCAATAGCTGGAGGGAAAAGAAGAGGATTCACACCTTTCCCAAGGGTATTAGCACGTAAGTGAATGTAATGGATTTGACTGGAATTTCAACTCGTCTTTCCAATTCCTCACTCCAAGTCTCTATCCATTACTCCACCGTTCCTCCTCACATATACATATATATATATATATATATGTATATGTGTGTGTGTCTGTTTGTCTCTGTATCTCTATCTCTCTCTCTCTATATATATATATATATTCCTATTCATATATTTATCGGTATATTATAATATACACTTGATCTCTAAAAAAATGACGTAAATAAAAATCAATGAAGTATGAACTATTCGTAATTTCAATCCAGCTATTGCAAAAACCACCTATCTACAGCTAGAAATGCTTTACTCCGAAAGGAGAAAATCTTCAACTAAGATTACATGGTAAGGAAAGCATGAAGAATTTTCCCAGTTAATTGATTATCAAAAAATATTCAAATGTAATGTGCAAGCCGAGAATAAAAATAAAATCTCCAGATATTCTTTGTCTTTACTAGTTTTAATAATCATTATGTCATCTGCAAATTGCATTATCTTAAGAATGCATCGTATTTCTAATAAGAAAGTTAATACGAAACCAAATTAATTGATTGTCTGACACTCGGGAGAGGCTGAGGTAATAAACTTGAAAAAAAAACAACTTCGAAGAAAAGAAACAACAGCAACAAGGATATCGAACGTTACAGGAAGAAAACAATAAATAAGAGATAATAATTTCTACAAAGGAATCTGATTAAATTGATTTCATTAAGTCACATTCTATTAAGGGAGAAAGAATGTTTGTTTATACTGAGTAATTTAAGGAGACATTTGCAAACAACAGAGAAACTGCCACCGATTCTCGTAAAAAAGAGTTTTGTTCTTTGTGTTTGCTTTTTTCGTACTTCTCAGTCAGAATATTAAATATTTTAAGATGATTGATTAAGCAGTTAGAATTAAAGGCGTCAGTTTATCAAGAACTCATACACATGAAGTGACTTCCTTCTCCGTGTCTGGTTGGCAGGGTTACTGAATTCATTTGATAGAAATCAATGTTAACTAGTAATGAAAGAAGGATCTTTGAATTCTTACAAAACAACAATAGA
>OZ010573.1:132366317-132368817 GCA_963932145.1 Acanthosepion lycidas | reverse complement strand
ATACTTGTCTACCTTTTCCTCTTTCAACTCAGAAATATTATTAATGAAAAGATACTCTCTCGCGATTTAAAAAGGATGAATTGAACAAATCACAAAAATTAAATTCATATCTAAATCCATGTCTTTCAATATATCCTTAACAAATCAAACCAATGTTGGAAAATTAGACGAATATGGACCATCAAATTGTAAAGACTCTTCTTTAGCAATAATCATTAAAATAATCTTTCTAAGTCTGCTATCAAATAAACACAAGATATTTGGGCAAGAAATTAATTATTAATATTTAACAACCTTGGCCAAACTTAGAGACCTTGCAATGTTTACCTTAAAACGGTATGAAATATTGTTAGTTTAACTAAACGAGTCAGTCGTCGTTCCATTAATATTTAATGGTGTTGAAATTTGGAGGACTCTCCTGCTAATGAATTTGTCATAAATTTTGCACATATTATTCATTAAGATGGGCATTAATATGCTGTAATGATCAATACCTTCTTGTTGCAAGAATATTACCTGAACGGGTTGAAATATTATCATGAGCATACATGTCACTGTGCAATCCACAAAGACCAAAGACAAGCGAGAATTCTACTTTATCACACATCAAGATGTAAGGCAGTTGGGCGTTTGTTTCTGCATCGAATAGATTTTTGAAGTTATCGGTCTCTACAATTAACCGTCACTTAGAGACAAAAGCTGGTCTCACCAGAAAAAACTAAAGTAGCATTTGAACCTCTCTCAAATAACAAAAGAGAAGGACACGATCGGTTTTACAGCGTAAGTGGAATCCTTCTATAGGCACGAGATCCCATTATTATAAGTTGTTTGTATGTGGAGGTGGATTCATCATTAACTCTTTGGGCTCTGACCACCGCTTTACTGGTGGTAGAGAAAAATGACGTAATGCCCAGCCACCGGGTGAACACTGGTAGAGAAAAAGGTCTTAATGCCCAGCCAACGGTTGAACGTTGTGCAAAAACTTTTAACTATTCTTATATCTACCGTATAATATTATATACCAGTTATTTGTGAATTTTGATTCAGGAGCTCGGGCAAAATGGCTAAAATTGTTCAGAAACGCTGGGCTCAAATGGCTGAGGTCCTGAACGAGATTTCCGCAATTTTAGTCGAATTCGTAGCATTTACTTTCGCACAGGTACCCATGGGAAATGTATGAATACATCTCTTCTCCCGCAGCTCTGAATTAAATAATGTTATAGAATTAGCTCTTTCACCTTGATTGGCAAACAGTCTAGGGGAATGAAAACTGAATTCCAAGCCTAGTCTCTACAAATTTCACTTCACTTTTTAGCGAATGATGATACAGTTTTAATTGATAATTATACAGCAAGCAAACGATACCCCGACGTCCTTTTTTACGTCACTGCGGTTAAAGTTGCTCTAAAATCTTCTGTGGACACCTGTCGTCTCACTACAGCTGTTATAGAATCCTTCGATATGAGAGAGCGCTTATAATGTACTCCCCCTGTACCTGGTCTACGAAAATTGTAATGTTCATTGGATTATTAACAATCTCAGCACCACCGTCGCATCACATCCAATATAGTCTGCAATTTTTACTCCAGAATCTATCAAAGCATGGACGAATGATAGCCTTATAAATAAGGCTATCATTCGTCCATGTTTTCAATATTACTGCCATATCTGGTTTGGTGTTCCGCTGCACATTTGGAGTTTCTGGATAAAATCCAAAGAAGAATCAGCAATATTATTGGTCCTGAACTGGTGTCTCAGCTTCAATCATTTTCCCGCTGCCGTTCTGTAGCTTCCCTGTACCTTTTGTCTAAATATTTTCATAGTAATTGTTTGGACGAAATCTTCGCTAAAGTACCTTGACCTTATGAATTTAAGTGCAGTACTAGATTGGCGGTAAGCTCTCATCAACTCACAGATCATTGGCTATATGTAACCGTAAGTTCAATGCAAACAGTTTCTTTTCTTGCAATTGTGGAACATTCTCCCGGCTTGATACTTTCCAGCCATCTTTCCGCTTCAAAAATGTAGATGCAATGTCAATCCTTATCTTCTGTCTTGATTAAGATTACTTGATTTCTACTCTTCTCATCCCCTAATGTTTCTCTTTCGTCTTGTTCTTCTCCACTCTATTATCTCTTGTACCTCAGGGGCTTTACTGCCTTTTAAGGGGTTAATATGATTAAACAAATATTCTCAAAACTATTCAGCACCCAAACGAAATAAGCACGTGCCCGGCTGCGAAGTGAGGCAATTGACAAAACTATTTTGTTTTAAAAAAAGCTTGGCCTTACAACAGCGTACGTTATTGTTCAGATACAGACAGGACATTAGTTCAAATAATACAACATCAAAATCGATTGAAAACTTTAGAATATTATATCTCATCCTCATGAATGTTAAAAATGACATCGTTTCATTTTTATTTTTAATGTTATGCGCAGAAAAGGATTTCTTTTCAGCGTATATGAAATATAAGCCAATAAACAAAATTCTGTCAAAT
>OZ010573.1:132278817-132361317 GCA_963932145.1 Acanthosepion lycidas | reverse complement strand
ATGCATTAAGTTAAGCGACGTCTAGCCTACACAGAGTGGGGTTAAGGATAAGGAATTGAAAATGGTACATCTAACTCACTCATATCTTCTCTCCCACCTCACTTCCTCACTTCGTTTATTTTACATATGTTTTGTGCGGTCCGTCAAAAATGTGTAAGTTTCTTTTCATTTTTCATTTCAACTTTTGGAAGTAAAGTCTGATGATCCAGAACCCTTTAAAAGGGTTGTGGTGAAATAACTTATTACATGGAACCTTAAAGTGATCTGTTTTTATTCAAATATATATATATATATATATATATATATATATATGTATATATGTATTATTTTTATCTCCATTTCGATTCCCAGATGCATTTGGGATAGATTTCATAGAGACACATTGGAAGAGACAAATAAGCAAAAACGGGAAATATAGAGATTTGATTTGTACACTTTTTGGTGTACTCAATTACATATAATCTTTAAATGCACATGCACACACGTGCACACATGCAAACATATTGACACACACTCATATTTGCATGCACATAGACATCCAAATATATACGCAGACGCACATCACATTTGCATAACATATGTCAACCCAATTAGTAAAAAAGTAATCACCATGAGACCATAGGAAAATGGCGTCATTGAAAGGTTAGATGTTTATATTTAGATAGTTAACTTATAAATATCAAGATATCCACTTTCGATGTAATAACAGAATTAAATAATGGAAATAATTAAATTAAATAAATTGCTTAAAAATAATAAAGAAAAAATAATATTAAATATAATAGCAAATATGCAAGTAAATTTCTAAAAAACACTATATAAAATTCACTATTTTTTTTTTCATCCATAACGTTGAATGTGTTAAAATCATTCAATTTATTAACAAGGAAAATCACAAGATGATGTTAACATTTGACGCAAACCATTGTTGATATATTTATTTAAGATGGAATGATTTAAGAAATGTCTCTAATTTGTACTTAGATACATTGTATTTTTTCAATTTTTCTTGTTGGATTTTTCACCTGCTATTGTAGCTCCAGTTTTGTACATATTTAGATTGCAATAAAATTTGTATTTTATGAATACTATCTTATGAAAATTGATATGTAATAGAGTGCGAGTTCCTTATCATAGATTCTGATAGTGGGGTATATCATATATTCGGATGGAGAGTCTCACCTGTCCTCTCCCTCTCTCTCTCTACCTCTCTCTCTCCCTCTCTCTCTCCCTATATATACATATCGAATCCATTACATTCACTTACGTGCTAATAACCGTGGGAAAGTTATGAATTCTCTTCTACACCAGCTATAACAGGACAGACTGGGTTCTACAGCCTTTGATAGCAACTGGTCAAGGAAAACTCTGAATTAAAAACCTGCGGAGTGTTGTTTGAGGACCTTGTGGCAGGTAGTGCACCAGGTCTCTGTATTCGGCCCTTCAAAATGTGTTGTTGGTTCTGCACAAAGCCTTCACTAATATAATCAAAATCATATGTGCTGGTGTCTGGGTTTAAAATGTTATAACAAATTATTCAAATTAAATCATATATATGATATAGAAATTCTATTCTGACATTTAGACATGGATATTCATTTACGATATCCATTGTTGTTGATTGTTATTTTTTGGTATTTAAAAGAAATCAATAAAATGGCCACAATAATATAGAAATTATTAAAATAATAAGAGAATTCTTAGATAATTTAATGACCAATGTCCTTTATGTCTACATGAAAAGTTATACATTATTAAGTTTCCTAAATAAAAGATTTATTAAATCAACGATATGAATTAACTGTATTTTATAGGCACTGCCTGTCTACATTGAAATACAGTTAATAGGGTTTTTCAGAAAAACAATATAAAAAAAATCTATATATTATGATTCTATGTCTATTATTTGATTACATATAATGGTACATATAAAATTTCCTTAATTCCTTGACTTTTAATTTGAATATGTCCACAACTGCTAGTTTAATGTTGTCGGGGTAAATCTTCAGTTCATGATAAAATCTAGTTAGCATCGGTTGATACATCACTATGGTTTATATTCAAGCTTATCTGAAATCTTTGCAAGATTCGTTGAGATAGATCATTAAGTGCAGTGTTTTATGTCTTTATCGTTTCCAATCATCAGCATAAATTAGACCTCTATTCATATTTAGGAAAGCATCATTATTGTGGCAACATTATGTGCATCTATATACACGCCTTTTTTTTTCCTATTCTTTTTCCCCGGGTGCATATTTAAGGCATTTTTGTTTTGCTCGCAACGATACTTTGATCATTATCATCTAAAAATCGCGACTAACGATTTTAGATGAGTGAACCGAGACGCATGTTTGGCTGTTACTCTTCGGCTCTGTCTTGGTTTGATTTCCCATTTTACAATCTTTCATTCTACAGACAGAAAATTGTAGATTATTGTTTAGGTAAGGGGCTGTTTCTTTTCTTTTTTTTTTTTTTTTTTGCAAGCACATCTCAACACAGGTTGACTTCTAGACAGTATTCTTGATAATACAGGATGTCCATAAAGTTCGTGCGCACTTTAATAAAATATAACTTTATTTGTATTTGCGATAGAAATACTTTGTAAAAAGGATTAAAAAGAAGTAAATCTATATTTTTTTTTAGATTTTTTTGAAACTTTATTTAAGTTTCCACATGTCCTCCATCATTAGCAATACAAAGGGTAATACGATTTTGCAGTTCACGGAAAACATTTGCCAACTGATTTACAGTAATGCCTGAAATCACATTAGTTATTTTAGCTATACTTAAAACTAGGTACATTAAACTTTATAACGTCTTTTACAGATTATTTCTTTCGCAAATACAAATAAAGTTTATAATTTTTAAAATGCACACGAACTTTATGGACATACTGTATAAACAAGGTCATCTCCCTACAACCATTTGCAAATATATTTTTGTGCAGGTGACTTTAATGCCACCCGCCATACAAGGTAGCGTAAGTACTCTGTCACTAACCTCGCTCGCATCCAAACTGTTAACGTCTCAATCACTCAATTTCTCACGCCATTGGTTGTCTTCCACACTCGTCTCCCCAGTAACCCTTACGAAGACGCTTCTCAATGTCTTTTTTACCTATATACTTGCCTCTTGCCGCATTACTCTGCTCTGCCCTCTTGATAAATCTGATCATACAGTAGTGTCCATAAACATTTCCTTCCACTACCCCACCAGCCAAGAACCTCCTAGCAACAGAATATCTTTCTGTTATCAACGAGCAGATCGGGACTAGTTCTGTGATTTCTTTCATGACATCCGTTTGAATGACGTTTTTAATCATCCTTTAAATAATGCACATCAGATGTCTCCACTTGGGTGAATGTCGACATCAGAATTAACTATGCAAAGTTCTTTCATTATATCCACCCTTATTGTATTCATCAAACCATCGGTTTATTGTAATGATATTTATTGTATCCATATGTATGGATGCAATAAATTCATCGATATAATAAATAAAATAAATATAAAATATAAAAATTAATAAAAGAAATAAAAGAAATTTGCAAATTTAATTCTGATATAAATCTTCGTCCAGAGTTTGAAATATATAATGTTAAACAGGCAGACGTTGTCAGTATTATTTAATAAAAAATATCAAAAAAATATTTTTGCCTAAATTATGCATATATATATATATATATATATATATATATATATATATATATAAGGTTGGTGCAAAAATAATGACGTAATAATGTCGTTTTTTGACGTATTTTTAACGTCAAAAAATGACATATATATATATATATATATATATATATATATATATATATATATATATACGTGTGTCTCTGTGTGTGTGTGTGCGCGTTCGTGCGTGTGTGTTTTTATGTTTCTGGGTGTGTTTGTATTGGTTTGATATTTTATTTTGTCGACTTACCAGTAGGGTCAGTTGGGCACCGTCTGTGAGAAAAAGAACACTATGACACAATTCATAAGAATTTGACAGCAATTTGGAAATGACATGCTGTACTGCTTGGAATTAACACCGGAAGCCCCAATACAAACATTTCAGAGTGTTTGTTGTCAATATTCAGACAGTGCAGAGGATTCGAAAAGATTTGAATGAGTCTAATGGAGATTACGGCAGCTCTGAAAACTCAGATCGTTGTGACAAAAAAGAACTACCAAATATGTTGCTGAGAGGCTCAGATTTAACACTGAGGCCTACATCAAGTGTCATGAGGAGGTAGTGCTCTCGTGGTTCAAGTGTCTGGCAACCCCCTTGGTTATTATGTGTAGGGTACAGTTGAGTGTGAAACCCCAAAAAACCTCTTTGTAACTCCTTGTAATAACAAAGATGAAGTAAAGGCAAGCATAATGGAAACCATCATCAACTTGAACAAGGAGACCGTCCAGAAAAGTTGCAGGATATTCTGATGTCGACTGGATGCCATGGTTGAAGCCAATGGCGTTTTTATAGAATAAATTTACTTTTTACTATTTCATAATATGTTTGTGTAAATTTGGTAAATTTATCTTTTAAATTGAGATGGCAGTATTATTTTCATTTTTGCGTAATTAGTCAACAATTTATTCATTGCACCATATATATATATATATATATATATATATATATATATATATATATGGGGTGTCTCTGAGAGTGTGATAAATATAGTTTTAAGGTATATTATATTGATGTGTTAAAGTGATCAATGTCTTTTAAATGGATTCGAAAATATCTATTTTCTAGAAGAAATGTTTTAATAGCAAGATTTATAGATTTTAATCGACAGCAGTACAGGCTAGTATGCCAATAAATGTCTTATGTTTACTTATAAGGAAACGGATAATATTACCATTATAGAAAAGACGGAACTTTCTTGAACATGAGGATCTCTGGAGCTTTAACCAGGAACTGCTACATCGAAGCATAGTTTACACAGAGACTGGAGCGAGAACAGTTTAACCCCGTAGATGAAATAAAGAGTTCACTTCCGAGTTGCCTGTAAGTTATCCAAATCGATATACACCTGAGGAAGACCGGAGGATATTACGGCCGAAAGGTTGTGATAACAACAACAAAGATGGGGACAATAATCCGAATGGCGTAAATATTTATAACTCCTCATCCAAGAAATTCAAACAGAAATAATAATTTCTTTTTATTATGGTTTCCATTCGATGTGTTTTATTTCTATGATTCACAACTGTGTAACTGTCTTTGTTTTGTCTTTATTGCTTTTTTGGGGTTTTTTTTTTCTGAAAACTAATATTTATTATTGTTGGAATTTATGGCTACGAAATGTTTATTATTCTTTTGTTTATAGTTGTTAGAATTTCTGTTTAGCTGGTAAATTTTTCGTCATAAAAATAAAAAAATCCCAAAATAGAAATATGACTTACTATCGTCTTTGAAATTGTTTTTATATCAATATTCCCTTATGCGTCGTCTTTATATACTATAACCTCCAAAGTGGTCATATTTTTTGCTTCATTGCTGAGTGACATATCAACTATTTAAGTGTCATTTAACGCCGAAATTTACTTTTAATGTTAGCATTAGTAATTTTTGACAAAAATGTATTGGTACTAATTTTATTTTAGCACGAAAATCTTTTGCATATCCCTCGGCATAATAGCAGTCGTAGTAAATTTCTCCATGTCCTGAATAGAAAATGCATTTGCTAAGCATAGCCAGCCTGTGTTCACCAAATGTTCTCTATTTACACATATCTATCTCATTTGCATATGATACTACACCTCCCTGATTCGCAGAGGTCGTATACCCTTGTTTTTGTTTTTTTTTTCTTTTACTATTCCTGATAATTTCGTATTGTGTTGTCCTTGCTCTTGTTTTTTTTTTGTTTTGTTTTGTTTTCTCTTTAATGGTGATCTTCTCTCTTCGTTTTTTTCATACATATCTGTCTTTTCATTCTCACATTCTTTAATTTCTTGCTCAGTTCCACATTTGTAACTTTCTCTTCTTGTTCTTGATCTTCCGTTTCTACGCCCTCCAGTTCGTTTCTCCTTCTGAATTGATCTGCATGTGCCAGTATATGTAGTTGCTTTTTCTCAAGTATAGCCGTGTTGTGTCCTTTTTGTATAAGGAAATTTGCTTCTTCTGGATCAGCCGCTTTATTTTTTCTATACCGTACCTTTTCTTACTTTGCAAAGGATATTAGTTATGGGGACTCTGATTTGTCTTCCCATTAATGACGAAGGGCTCAGTTTTCTTTCCGCATGTGGAATGGATCTGTAACTGAGCAGCTTTTTTGGTAGATACGCTTCTAAGCTTTCATTATTTTTTCTTTTGTTTCTGTGTTCTGGATCGTCCAGCGCATTTAACGATCCTATCGACGACGCCATTGTTATGTTTTGCATATCTCTGCGTAATAGCAGTCCTAGTACAGTTCCCCGTGTCCTGAATAGGAAATGGGTTTGCTAGGCATAGCCACCCTATGTTCGCCAGTTGTTCGCTATTTATACTTGTCTATATAATTTGCGTACGATACTACAGTATTGCTGTTATTTTTTACTGTAAAAATATATTGTTATACTTACATAGTATTTTGAACGCAATTTTGGGGTTCACTATTTACTTATAGCTGAGACTGTAACAATTGCTACACTCCGAGTCAGAGTGAACCTTGGAACAACAGCAGTTAAGAGGTGATTATACGTTCCTCAAAACGATCAGAGGCCTTGCTGCCGGATGTAGTTTATCGTCTTGCAAAGGACACTAACATTGTTTTATTGACAGACACTGAATATTGACTAGAAAGATAGAATCTACAATGGATATTTGAATCCTGATTGAATGATTTCGTGCTAATAATTCTGCAGAGATCATGCGACCAAATCTATTGGGACATGTGCCATACTCATCAGCAATCCATTCTACCAATGATATCAGATCAAAATCTATTACTGGAAACATAATTTTTCTTGCCAATTGTGTGTAATTTCATTTAATAAATATACAGTTTGGTTTCTGGTCCAAGAAATAAACCTCACTCTAATATCATTATCGGAGGCCTGATATACACTATACAAAAATTAGATTTCATATGAATAATGAATGTTTATTAATATTGTTCGGTGGATAGGGGCTTGGATAGAGAAATTGGAGAGCCGAGTTCGAATCCGTTACATTCACTTACCCTTGAAATATGAACCTTCTTCTTCTCCCCACCCTTGGTTATGGGTAAATAGCAGGGAAGACTGGGTTCTATAGCATTGGATGGTTAGGAGAAGGATAAACGAAATTCAAAATCTGCTGAGGTTCGTTTAGAGACAATGCACCATGTCACTGTATTCGGCTCTTCAAAAAATGTGGTTGGTTCTGCACAAAACCTTCATTATAATCAAGTGATATGTGCAGGTTTTCTGCCTGTCGGTTCCTAGGAAGTGAGTGGCCTGACCTTCATACGTCGTAAAAGGGTCCCCGGTAGGCGGTGGTCAAGAGTCCTCGTCGATCAACGACGGGAGAGTCCACGATTAATATGTCAACGGTACACACAGAGAAACACACACAAACGTAGACGTGAGAATTGATAAAAAATTTGATCTGAAATTTTCGATGTTTAATATCCTATCAACATAATTCATCACTTAATTAAGTTTACTGACTTTGAAAGTGTTTTATTTAAAAAATAAATTGTTGTGTAAAGTAATTGGTTTTTGTTCCTTTCGATATATATCTGTAACGCTTGATACAATAGCTTTCTTCAGTTGGTGTTTTTTCAGTATTTATAAACAAGTTCTAATGATCGGGTGATTCAAAAAGTCTTTATAAATGAACATATTTTTTTTTAAATTCCCAAATAAAAATGGGTTCAGATCAAATGATACTTAAGTGCAATACCTACAACCGATAAAATACAGAACATATATTTCAACACTTCTTAACAGAATTCATAGACGCACGTATGTGATTCAAGAAAAATCAAGCCAATCACTTTGGTCATACAATTTCAACAGTATCATATTTACCATGAAAAATCAGATATACGAATGCGCTTAAATGATAATTTCCGTAAGAATTTTGTGTAACCCGGATATAAGAGAAACCCGGGGATAAGAGAGATTTTATCTGGTCCCAAATTATTCCCATACATACCTAAACAAAATCGACCAAACCCTGATATAAGAGAAACCCGGTTATAAGAGACTTCTTATCCGGTCCCGACAACTCTCTTATATCCGGGTTACACTGTATAATGAATGTGGTCGCGTTTAAGTAGAGCATGCCTAAAATCAACAAATATCCCACGCATAGAACTTTCACCAAAATATAAATGTAACAATTACTTCAATTAGCACCTACAGTTGCCACGTCTACGCAAAAAAAAAAAAAAATAGCTGGAATAAAAAGCCGCTGCTCCTATTTGAGAATTAATCAAGCGATGGTATTGCTCGAAAAGAATGTGGTGAACAGGTGGTGATAAAAATCCTTACTTCAACATACAGTGTAACCCGGATATAAGATACCCTGATATAAGAGAAACCCGGATATAAGAGAGCATTTATCTGGTCCCAGATTAGAGCCATACTTACCTAAACAAAATAGACCAAACCCGGATATAAGAGACTTCTTCTCCGGTCCCGAAAACTCTCTTATATCCGCGTTACACTGTACTTACAAACATATAACTGTCAGATATTGTTGCTATTGCTATTCTTTCAAGATCGACCTCTCCATCTGAAAGGTAACCACAGAAAAAAAACAACTCCAGATGCTCCGTCCATTTTCTTGCGAGACAGAAGGTGGTAATATTTATCAAAAAAGTCAAATCTCGAGACGAGGTAAAAAAAATTCAAATATTTACTTTCAAGTTCCATTCTCTAGCGCTTTTCTAACGGACGCTGCCCCGTCAGACTATCGCTACAGTCATACCAAATTTCCAGACGACATCCGTTTTTTCAGTGCTATCGTTTTAGACCATTACAACCTTAAAACAACTTTCTACACCGACAGGACCGAATCACCGTAGGTAATTTATTGGTTCCACGCAGACATATTTCCAAGAACCTCTATTTTGGTTCGACATGGTTTCTTCCCTGACTATCACACTAACATCTTCCATTTATTTGCTAGCTTTCCTCCATATTTTCATAGCCTTAACTTCCGGATCTCACCTCTTACGTTCATACGACACAACTTAATCATTAACCCACTAACTTGAGTTGCTCTTGGGACTTGTATTGGGTGAACGTAATTATTAAAATAAGAAAGATAGGTACAAATTGACTATTTGGAACGCTATCGAATTAAAAATTTACTTAACTTAATACTTAATTTAATAACTTACTCGGAAGTGATTTTTATACCACACGAAGATGTGAAAATTGTGAGAATTTAAAGCTATATTTTGGTTTGGTCTGGATTGTTTGTTTAACGGTGCATCAACACATTATGGCTCATTTAATGACGAAATTTAAATTTCAAACGATCTTTGGAGTTTTTTTTTTCTTTCGGCCACCTAGCTAAAAGCGCCTGGGGAAAAAATTGGAAAATTTTTGCAATACCTTACACCCATCAAAGGAAAAAATATAAGAATGCTGGAAATACTAAATAAAAGAATTAAAAAAATATTCTTTGTTCGTCATATTCAACGAAATATATATATATATATATATATATATATATATATATATATATATATATATATATATATATATATATCGTTGAATATGACAGAAAAAGAATATTTTTAATACATATATATATATATATATAGAGAGAGAGAGAGAGTGAGAGAAAGAGAGAGAGAAGGAGAGAGAAATGTGATTGAAAAGTAACTGTCTATTTTATGTATGATGGACTCTCCCGTTTAACTATATTTTTTACAAGACGGAAGAGTCTATCGTACATAAAATCGGGAGTTACTTTTCAATTACCCCATATATATATATATATATATATATATATATGTGTGTGTGTGTGTGTGTGTGTGTCTGTGTGTGTCTGTGGGTGTCTCAGCGAGAGGGATGGGCTGAAGCTGTGTAAGGATTAATTAATTGGTCGACTAACCACCAGTTTGGATCTTCTTCAATATATAAAGCGACTTGGGTCGTATAGTTGACTGACTGTCACTCTTATTTGTAAACATACACACATAAGTGATTTATTTATTGAAAACGTTTCAACAGAAGTAACATCTTTTGCTCGTACAACTCAGGCAAATAAACTAGTTGTAGGAGAATGGTTTACGAAGGTGTTAACTCACTCTCCGTTTTTCTAAAGCAAACAAACAAATACGCACACACACACGCACACACACGCGTGTGTGTGTATAGATAGATAGATAGATAGATAGATAGATAGATAGATAGATAGATCGGACTTCTGAAACAGTTGCTCATAGTTATAAAAGAATTTTATTCAATTAAAAATGCTGATATAACATGGTTTTACAATAACTGTATCGGCATTTCATCGTCTAACTTCTTAATTTCCACAGTTTGGAATACTGACAATTTTGCATTGGTACAGCAGTATTTTATACTATAATGTTTAATCTGTCTATCTGTTCATTCCTTGATCTCACGTCCTATAAAGCTGGCCATATGACAGGAGATTGGTTATCTCATTCGATTACTTTTTCTTTTTTCCAGAGAGATAGAAACATTGGACGAATCAAAATGTCAAATATATAGATAACATCCTTTTAACTTATCTAACAGGACAAGTGTAATATTATTGTGCGTATAGTTTGTCCTCTTTCTTAATAACTCATTCTTTTTGCCTAACCATGTTATTCTGGAGACAATGAAATCTACCGATGTCAATGATGTCTGATAATTGGGCCACGCTATGAAAGAATTAGATTCATGACTTACCAAAATGCATAATTTCTTCTATGTTAAGCATCAGAGAATCGGTTAAATTTGCCAATTCTCGACGAAATCTAAGACACCCGTTCGAATTACGACACCTATACGTACGTTATCTCGGGATTTACTAAAATTAGTTAATTAAGACAAAACGATATAAATGGGAGTAAATTAGAGAGGATATAACTGTCTAAACTCAAAACTTCTTGCATATTGAGTACACTAACAAGAGGAACAGAAAACACGTGCTCAGTAATACGACAAAGATTTATCAGCGAGGAAAATGGATTTGACGTACAGCGTTCACATTCCAAACCAGTCTGTTGCATTCACTGTCACACCTACTCCCTTTGAAAACGAATAAATCCATGTATTCTCCCTTATCACTCACAATTATGCTTCCAATAATAGAATTGACTGAACAGTCACAAAGAAGGAATTCTGTGAATTCCTTACCGTGTCGTGGGGGTGGAAAACAACGGGAAAAAATGTTTATTATTTTTCCCACGATGACATAGCAATTTATAGATATCTAATAAAATTAAGATGCGAAGTACTTTGGTCGGTTACGTTCTAAAGAGACACTGTATTTGAAGAACAAATACGGTAGAACCCTGTGTGTTTCCATCAGTCAGTGACTGTCAAACTCACTACAAGTGATCCATAAGCTTTGCTAGTAAGACATTTTTTATGTTAAAGCAACTATGTTTGCTTAATATAAATAGTTGTGTATATTTTCCTGCAAATAGGCATTTCCTCACAAAAGTGCCTTTCTTCAGTCTTTCCGATTTCTTTTGTTTATTTATTTCCTGTTTTTCTTTACTCGTAATTTTAACAATTTCTATTTTAAGGTTGCTTTTTTTTCTGTTTTGTATTGTTTTTATTCGAAATATCTTTCAGTTTTCAGTTACCCATGAACAGAAAGAGATTAAAAAATATATCAGCAACGAAATAAGAGCGGGAGAGAAAAAAAAGAGAAAGGAAAGATGGCGAATGCAAAACACCGCGTGAGAACTGATTTTTTCAAGAATTTGCGGTTTGTCACGATTCCTGAAGACCAGGTGCTTTTCGTGAAATGTTGCGATTTGGTTGACACCAAAATGGACGACGGAGAACCGCCGGCTTTTCCAACAGTCGCGCTTATTAGAGTTTTTTTTTTTTTTTTTACAGATTTACAAGGGTTGCGTACGTGTGTATTTGAATAGAAAAAATAAGCTGGCTGTTTATAAAGTAGCAACTGTGTAAAAAAATGTAAAAGGAGGGATTAGGGAGGAATAGAACATCCATCTAAATATATACTTGTATCTATGTAATTATCTTCTCGTGTATGTGGATTTATCACGAATATATATATATATATATATATATATATATATATATATATATATATATATATATATATATATATATATATATATATACGTGTGTACATATCAGCTTGGAAACAAAATGCCCGCACAAGTTTATATTTATTTTATTGAAATTTTGTTATGTCAATGATATCCGCAGTTTATTGATGTTATAAAAATCTATTTTTGTGCACAGATTTTTTTTCAAAATAATATCTTATATATATATATATATATATATATATATATATATATATATATATATATATATATATATATATATGTCAAATAATGATCATGATTTTTTTCAACAGTGTTCAATGCAGATCTATAGATGAGACATATAAATTTACTAATTTGAAAATTTGGTTCCATCGCTACATAAGAATTACCATGTTTCAAAAACAGAAACTCAAAACTTGTTCAATACAAAATATAATAACAGGGAACAGAGCCAATACAATCCTATGTGCCTCAACCAAAGCATTGGTAATTCTTGCACTGAAGTCATTAATGTCTGCTAGATTTTAAATGAATTTCAATTCGAAAAATAATAAAATTTAAAAACAAACACCAGTGAAGTCAATTACGATTATGTAGTGAGTTCGATGCTCACTGATGCCCCATTCTTTCGGCCTTGTGCCATATCAAAACTATGTTTAGTAAATCACTATCTCATCAACATTTTCATCCTCCTTTATGTAACTGAATTTTCCGAAGAATAACGATTTGATACAGGAAAAAAAATCGCTGCTCTTAGAGTAATAAAGATAAGTAATATACGTACTACAGGAAAATCCGGCTTAATTTCAACATGGAGAAAATTAATTTGCGCATGTGTAAACAATAATATACGCATGCGCAATCAGCACTAGTATTGCGCTAAAATTCTTAACAAACAAATGATCGATGATTTGAACGATCTGACAGATTAATCTATCGTCTGTACACATGATTAAATCGAGCAAAAGTTTCCATTTTACGGTCCAGCGACAAGCGTAGATAATGTCGACACAGTAAAGA
Source organism: Acanthosepion lycidas (assembly GCA_963932145.1). Classification (NCBI taxonomy): domain Eukaryota; kingdom Metazoa; phylum Mollusca; class Cephalopoda; order Sepiida; family Sepiidae; genus Acanthosepion; species Acanthosepion lycidas. The sequence continues at coordinate 132,348,118 of OZ010573.1, read as the reverse complement.
CGCTTGTCAATAATGAAATCTAGACTTACAATAACACTACGGATAATATACATTGGAAATGTGAACTTTTCATATTACAGTTAAATTTATAACAGTTAAGCTTGAGATTTCAAGTCAGTGGTTTTATATATTAATTTATTCCAAGCACAAGGCTATAGGCATGTTGCACCTAGCGAGTACAGAACTAAAAAGTTCTGCTTGCCAAGATGTTCTTCATCTATATTTCGTCTATCTACAGGTCGTGGGCGATCAGTGCTCCCCACATCTTCCTATCCTTTGTTTACACTATCGCTTGCACTCCTTGTTCTGCCAAGAAAGCGCATTCCTTTCTTTCAATTCGTTTATTCAGTATCTCCCGTGAGTGTCAATTTTTACAAGCCTTCTTTCTTTAGTATGTGTCCCAGAAATTTCATCTCTCTCTTTCTGATTATAAGTATAAATATTTTTTGTTTTCATTTTCCTTAAAGTTCGTTACTCAGGCATTCCAGGTATTTTTCAGCATTTTGCTATAGAACTAAATTTCTCCTGTCTGAATTGTCATCTGTGAGAAGTGTAGTTTGAAAAAAAAAAACTTACATCATGGACGTCCGTACATAAAAAGAATCTCGTGGGGAAGCCATATTGTTTTTATGCTGAAAAATTGACGAAAAATCACGGCGACCACGAGATTTGAGAAAAAAATAAATATGCAGTGTACGAAAGACGGGGGAAAAATAGAAAGGAAGTTAGTCTACAAAAAGTCCAGACAATACGACAAATACAACATCTACAAGCTATTTCGGCATACATATCTGTTATAAGCGCCGTGTCGATATGGAGGGTAATCGCAAAGTAACTGTCGATATGGTGAAAACATTCAGTGGCGAAGGCAATTTGATGGCCTGGTTGGCGAAAGTAAAATTGGTAGCGAGAGTGCAAAAAATCCACGACCTCGCAAGCTTTATGTCCCTGTTTTTAAAAGGAGGCGCCCTGGCCTTATATCTCCAGTTGACCGAAGAAGATCAACATGATGCAAAAAAAAATAGAGGCTAAGTTAAAAACAACGGACGGAGTTTTTTCTGCATATGCAAAGTTAGTGAAGATGCGGTGAACCGGCGATGCAGTTGATGTGTATGCAACGAAAATACAAACATTGGTGGAATTAGCAGGGTTTGAAGGAAGTGGACAAGAGAAGATCGTGAAGCTCACATTTGTCAATGGGTTCCCGGAAAATATTTCGGTGCCACTAGAGCAGTTGCCAAATGTTAAGACACTGGAACTTAGTGAAATAATCTAAACTGCCAGGGTGCTTACAGCCTCACGAATACCAGAAGTGGTAGCGGTCGCAGAACGAGAACGTAAACAGCACGATGGAAGACCAAGGGTGATCAAACCGTTTGGTAGCAAATGTTATATTACGTTGGTGCAAAAATAATGACGTTTTTGACGTTAAAAAATACGTCAAAAAACGTCATTATTTTTGCACCAACTTAATAACTCCAAAGGTCCTCACTTGTTGAGAGACTGAAAGGAACTAATCAAGGTGACCCGCTATGGGTGCGGCGAGCCGGAGCATTATGTAAAACACTGCCCATAGACGAAAAGAACAGGGGGCAACCGGTGCGCTAATAGAAGGCGATAGAGCAAGGGCCCTGATTGATACTGGCTGCACCGCAACATTAATCCGGTCGGGTCTTTCGACTGCTTGTAGGAGTAAAAGTACAGTAAGAGCAGTGGATGGACAGGAGGTTGTGTGCAGAGGGATCAGAACAGGGACGTTGGAGGTATGTGGACGGTTACTGAGAATCGAGGCAATTGTTATGGAAAAGGTCATCGACGGTGTTGACTTCATTGTGGTCATGGATGTTATCCGCCAGCTTGGAGGGGTTACCGACTACGAAAATGGTAACGTGGTGTTCAGCGGATGTGCTATGAATATACAACCAAACGGCAAGATTAGCAAACAAAAAATCAATGCGAAGTGGTAGAAAAGGACTTTGGTGCAAGATTTGATGGATAGAAGTGGACCGTGGAATAAAAATGGATTTCAGAACCCCCGATATTAAAAAACAAAGTTAATCACTACCATGCTAAACTGAGTAAGGAAAAGAAGGTCGAGTTTGACAGTGAAGTTAAACCTGTAGGACCAGGATGTTCAGACGGGTGTGCTTACCCTTAATGGAGGTGGAACAACCTAACAAAAATACGATCAGGCCAGTTTTCGATTACCGAGAACTAAATAAATACATTATGTGTCATTCTGGTGGGGATGCAATTGACGTTTGTGGAGAAACAATGAGGAAGTGGAGGCAATTAACAACGGCATCTAAGATTGTTGATCTAAGGTCCGCATATTTGCAAATACATATAGCGAGAGATCTGTGGAAGTACCAGTTAGTTCGGTACGAGGGACAGACCTATTGTTTAACGAGGTTGGGGTACGGGCTAAATGTAGCCCCGAAGATTATGTCAAAATTTCTAAAAACTGTGCTAAAAAAAGAGGAATACATCAGAAAAAAAACTCGGATTAGTATATTGACGATATACTGGTGGATGAAACAGCTGTATCATCAGCAGACCACCTTGTAAATGATCTTAACAACTGGTTTAACAGCAAAGCCACCAGAATCATTAGAAGAAGGAGTAGCATTGGGTCTTCGGCTTCATGTGGATAAAGCAAAAAATCTGGTATTTGCGAGAGTGAATGACCTGCCTGAGGGGCATGAAGAAATAAGCAGCCGTGAACTTTTCTCTGCCTGCGGAAAAATGGTGGGACACTACCCAATAGCTGGATGGCTTAGAATCGCCTGCAGTTATTTGAAGAGAAAAGCGAAAGAAATTGACCGGGAAGACATAGTAGATAGTAAAACAATCGGTATGGTACGGTAATTTGTGGAAGAGGTTCAACACCACGATCCAGTTCGAGGGAGATGGCATGTTCCCAAATTAGAAAAGGGTGCTGTATGGTGCGACGCAGGCAGTATGGCCACTGGTGTGTGTATTGAGATCGATGGTGTGAGAGTCGAAGTTTCGGCGTGGTTAAGAAAGAAACGTGACTACAACCATATCAACGTTGCTGAGTTGAATATTACGATAAAGGGTGTAAACCTCGCGTTGAAATGGGGTCTAAAAGATAACGAGATCCGAACTGATTCGGGTACTGTCCGCAGTTGGATCAGTCTTATGATAACAGACGAAAAAAAAGGATCCGTACAAATGGAGCGGCAGAGCTATTTATCATGCGGCGTTTGAAAATTCTGAGGGAAATGATTGATGAATTTAACTTAAAATTGAGTGTAACGTTCGTGCCCTCTGACAGAAATAAGGCCCCGGTGCTCTAAACAGAGTGAAAAAGAATTGGCTGAAAGTAGAGAAAGCTATTACGGTGATGTGCCGTGCAGGTCAAGATGAGGTCAAGGAGTTACACGGACTGAATCGTATGGGAGTGGACATTACACAGTACGGAAAGTTTACCCGGATGTGTCCAGAGATACTGTACAGAAGGTGGTTAGAAACTGCGATCGGTGTCAATCGATCGACCCGTCGCCAAATGTTCACGAATTAGGAGAGATCCAAGTAGACACCAATTGGACCAGATTATCTATCGATGTGACGCATAATAGAGGTGAAACGTACCTGTCTATAGTTAATTGTGGCCCTGGCCGCTTCGCTATTTGGAGGGAGATTCGGGTAGAAACGGCAGATATCGTTGCGAAAGAGCTGGAGGAGATTTTTTTTTTTTTAGCGTGTTTGAAGAGGTAGTCACAGGACTTATTTAAGTCATGGGAGAATAACCTGCCTAACAATCTTGAGTAAATCGATGGTAAACTCTGGTTTAGAAGAGATAGCAAAATGACAGAAGTTACTAAGAGCCAAAAAAATGTACATTGCAGAGAGCCATAATCGCCAATCCTGAAATAGCCTATCACATAGAAGATTGATTTTTGTCTTTGTGACGTAAACGGAAAAATGAAGTATCCAAGCAACTGTAGTGATTTTAATAGACAGTTCGCGCGAATCATTACAAAAGCGTTTTTCCCATCATAATCCCTCTATTTCTCTCTAGATCTGCATTCCCCGAGATCTGCAAACAGTAAAATCATTTGTTACTTTCAGGCAGTATCAAAATGTCATTGAATCTAATAATGATGTAATAATGTCGTTTTTTGACGTATTTTTATCGTCAACAAACGACATTATTACGTCATTATTTTTGCACCAACCTAATAGTTTAGGGCCTAAAATCTAAAACCTTTAGCTAAGAAAATGATAATACTAGCAATATGGAACAGACGTACATGGCAGTAGAATGGTATCGGTCGTTTTAGATATCTATAGCGTTCATTTAGCTTTTGTTTTAAACATATCTCTTTTTTTCCGTCAAAAGAATCCTGCTACCCAGTTTACATATACAAACTCGTAGTAGTGATTTATTTCAGAAATTGATATTCAAAAACTTTCACAAAAAAATACATACCATTTGACTAAATCTTTGTCAAAAGAGTGGATTTTCATCCAAACTGTGTATATTTTGCCATCATTCTGAAGAAAAAAAAATCGAAATTAATATGAACAAGGATGAACCAAAAGTTGTTTTTTTTTTGTATTTCAAGCTTTAATTAATACTTCAAATTACATACGAAAAGCGTTTAATCCCTGAAATATATCCTATCACATTCTAAAGTCTGTTACCCTCGTTACCTCACATGCCCAATTCAATGCTTATACCATTTGGCTGGTTTCACGGCTAAAACCTCTTGCAACCGTTTTCAACCTCATCCATAATGTTGGACTTCGGCTGGCTCAAAAGATGAGCCATGGCTCAGAAAATATATTCACCTAATAGTGCAAGGCCTGAACTGTAGACAGACAGGGGCAGCACCTTCAGCCTCTTATGATTCTCAAATTTGTACTTGGTCACATAGTCATACCAAGGAAGTTCGCGTTGTCCAGTATTCAATGCCGGCTAGCATAAAGGTCAGCGTTCATCGCATTACCAGTTTTGACAAGCTCAAATTACAAGACCCCCTCAAACTAACCAACAAACACACAACAGTAACTTCTGTTTAAACCACATTTGTTTGAAGTTGGGTTCTAAAACCTGGCCGGGACGAAGCCACTGATTTCTCTTATTAGGATTACGAAAATAATCCGTCTTTTAAGTTCTACCGCAAATGTAAATCTTTGAGTTTCTCCCTGTTGTTAATCTAACACAATACAAGGTCTTCTTGACCTCTGTTTGTCATGAGGCTTTTCGTACCTTACTTGAAACGTCTGAAACAGTTGTGTGTCATACATTCGCTGAAAATTCCTGGATCTTTCACACCATAAATTTATTTTTTCGCTGCCTTTAAACTCAGGCTTTTTTTTTTTTCCACAAATAGCATAAAATAGTTCAAATTGCTTTAAGGTAATGAATAAAAAATTAATGTTTATACGCTATATGTTAAAATAAAAAATTAACAATTCAGCAACGATTGAGATACAATTTGGCAAAAAAAAATTTAACAAAAGATTTTTTAATTAACATCGTATGTAGGCAGCTATGAACTTATAGATTCTAAAGTGGAAATCTCGCTTATAAAAGGAATAATAATATGGCGACTATGAGATTCTAATAAAGACTATTTGAAAAATCTTCCCAGAAATATATTTACGCATCAGAACACTGCAATACATATATATATATATATATATATATATATATATATATATATATATATATATATATATATATATATATATATACAGAAACCTGGTGTACTACGTGCCACAATATATCCAAACGATCCTCTGTAGGTTTTGCATTCAGAGTTGTCCTTCTGCTAGGTCAGTTGTCATCCAAGGCTATAGAAGCCAGTCAATCTTGTAAATTATCCATAGCTGGAACTGGGGAGAAGAGGAGGATTCATACCTTTCTCAAGGGTATTAGCACATCGGTGAATGTAATGTAATTTCTAATCCCAGCTGATATCCATTACTCCACCGTGCCTCTCATATCTATCTATCTATTTATCTATCTATCTATCTCTTTCTCTCTCTCTCTGTCTCTCTCTCTCTGTCTCTGTCTCTGTCTCTCTTTCTCTCTCTCTCTCTCTCTCTCTATATATATATATATATATATATATATACATATATATATATATATATATAGTAAGATATTTTTTAATGTTTATACGTTCTTTTTATAGATACAAATATTTAAGTAAATGGTCTGTTTATAATTTTGAAAATTTCTTGGACATTCAGGCCGGAAAATGTCGTTAACACAGTTTATTATAAACAGAACATTTGCTTAAATATTTCTATCCATAAAAAGAACGTATAAACATAAAAAAATGTCCTAAAATTATGGTCGGATTTTGTCCATTTCATATATATATATATATATATATATATATATATATATATATATATATATATATATATATATATATCCAAGAAATTTTCAATATTATAACCAGAGCATTTACTTTAAAATTTGTATCTATAAAAAGAACGTATAAACATAAAAAAAAGTATCTTACTATATATATATATATATATATATATATATATATATATATATATATATATATATATATATATATATATATAAATTAATGTATATCGAGTAGAGTTTTGAAAGAAAGGACCTATGAAAATAGGAAAAGTTTTTTCATCCGACTGGGTTTGCTTAGGTTATTTTGAATTACACATGCGCACGAACGTGAGACGCTGGAAGATTCAAAATTTAGACATTAAATTAGCCCTGATCATTGCATTTAGGCATAAAAGAGAGTGACATCTGTAGTTGTTAAATTGAATTACCACTTTTATATTTACATATGCTCTCTCCCTGATATTGGGCATTTCAGCCCATAAATATAGGATACAGTAACATTATATAATATAAAACAATTTCTAAAATGTTGATATTCTCCGATGGTCTGTATGATCATCCAAACATATCTCAAAGAATCTTTTCAATATCGTACATATTCACCATCCCATTATTTTCTGATCCACATTGAATAATAGATAGATAGATAGATAGATAGATAGATAGATAGATAGATACTGAGCTGTATTTATTACATGTACACGAGAAATTCTTGCAAGATGTTTCTAACGAATTTTTTTTCCATTTGTTTTTTCCTTTATGCATTTTTCTTTATCATCATTTACTATTTTTACTCCACCTGTCGACGTGTCTGTGTGTGACTGAACGTATGTCAAACTGTGGCTCGCTCTGTGCGTGAGATCCATTCTCGCAAGTCTTCCTGTCGCGAATTGAAGTGTTTCTCGCCATTCCATAAGCTGACGGCAAATTTCTTCGGGGAGTATGAATATGTGGCTCCTTTGGGCTTTCATAGATTTCCCACCGCGCTCACTTGTCACATGATTCATTGTCACGTGTCCACGGAGGAGACACAAAGCAATTTCGAATCTGCAGGCTCACCTTGTCATATTTCTCTTGGGAAATAGTAATCCGTTTCAAAACACGTGGCACACTCACTTGCCTTCAGAACAATTAAAGCTATCTGGCAAGAATTCCAGAACTTCGTCCAGAGGTTTTCCGTAGAATAAAAGTATCCGAATGAGAGAGAAAGAAATTTCAGTTAAACTGAAGTGGAGTTTTGAAAGAAAGTAAATAGAGAAAAATAACAGGAAGGGGAAGGTAATGTTAATACTTGTGATTTACTTATAAGGAAACATTCGATATTGGAAGATTGGTTTGGTTTGGTTTGTTTTACGGCATATCAACCTCAATGGGTCATTTAATGCCGACAAGTTTTGTTTTTTCCTGGTGATATTTTTGTTTTGCCAAAAATCTATTTCTGGTAATATTTTTTTCCACAAAAATGTATAGCTGGTAATATTATTTTCAAAAACTTATTGCTAGTAATAGTTTCCTTTTCTTCAAAAATTTATTTCTGGTTACAATTTTTTACAAAGTATTTCTGGTATTAAAACCTATTTTTACACTTTCATAATCCTTTTTACCTCAGTTTTGAGGTTAACTATTTGCCCATAGCTGGGACCCTATCAGGTGTTACCATCCAGGGTCAGCGTGCCTGATCAGAGGCCTTGCTGTTGGGCGTAGTTTATCGTCTTACCCTGGACGCGGATGTAGTTTATCGTCATACACAGGACGGGGTATTGGAAGAGAATATGAAAGTAAGCGAAGAAAATAAACAAATTTATTGATGTCAAAATAGTAGAAATCTAAAAAATCTGATTTATACGTAGTGAAATATAATAAAAAAAAATTAAATGAATATATAATAATAACTGGACATATAATAATAAATGGATATATAATAATAAACGGATATATAATAATAAGTAGATATATAATAATAAATGGATATATAATAATAAGTGGATATATAATAATAAATGGATATATAATAATAAGTGCATATATAACCAGGTAAACTATGTCGATACTGATACTGTTTAGTCTGACACAAGGCTAGAACAACTGAGAACCAATTAATGACGGAAATCGATTTTGGCAATAATCTACAAGATAATCTTTCAATCACCTCATAAATAAACCTTTTAAATCCATTACTCTCATCTTTAATTGCATTGATCACGAGATTACGTATGGTCACCTCTCCATTTTTATCTAGGGCTGGGGATTATCCACCCAACCATCAATGCTTTATTTCCAAATGATATTATCTTCAGTCTTCTCAGCATATCTATCTTTTCCTATTTTCCTTTTTTTTACCAGAGAAAAGAAATACTTTTTAAATCCCCGTTCAATAAGGAGTTATTATAAAAATGACATACTCTCCGCCCAGAAGACTATTTTCTCCCACTGACAACGTCGCAATCCTGATTTCTGCTCTATCGCCGTCTCAGCCAAATGTTCAGACAAGCTTCATCCTTTAGTTTCACCAGTTATGACCTACTATGCTACATCTAAGGAGTCCAACCAGCGTCATTCCCCCCGTATTCAATTTGCAAATAGAAAGTTCTACTTAGCTTTTCCCCAGTAAGTGTTGATTTGGGGAAACAGATACCCGCATGGATGCGTCACCGAACAGAAAATAATTAACCACTTCAAGGTTCAATCGTTATTTATCATGTAGAACCTTATATTCTTTTCTTATTACTCCCGACTGTTACATTCATACCCTGTGCTTCAGTCAGTAACGCTCTACCTTGAGGTGATCTTGAGCTTTGTATTGCGTTGACATAATCAAGTCAGTTTGCTAATCTCAAAATTGGATAAACATGCAAAAATAAAATAAGTAATCTTACGTCTTTTTATAATCACATGGTGATATGTGAATTAAATTTTTGAAATGTCAGTTCACTCAGAATATTTAACGTCTAATGTAAAACGAAATATAGTCTTCCGTAATTGAAATTATTTACTCACTTACAACAGCATTGTTTAAAATGTTTCCCAGCATCAGGATGTCCAGTAGACGAGGTGCGCGAAAGGCTAGAAAGAATGAAGAATGATATGAAACGGAAATAATAATAATAATGTTAATAGTAATATTGAGGAGGTACGGATTGAAGAATCGGAGAGCCGAGTTCGAATTCCAGTCGAATCCATTACATTCACTTACGCGCTATACAATTGGAAAAGGTATGAATCCTACGCTTCTCCTCTAATGAGTAAATAGCAGGACAGATTTAGTTCTATAGCTTTACTGAAGAAAATGGTCTAGGAGAATGACAACTCTGAATTCAAAACCTTAGCCTCCTTCCAGGGGGGTTGCGGTAGAGTAACAACATACAAACTTAAAAAAACTGGCTTGTTATAGAAACGGCAACAATATTTTCCGGCCCTATGTTTCTAGAAGGAATTAAAATTATAATATATATAAAATGAAGCCTAAATGTGAAATAAAATAAAACATGCAAGACAAAATTAAGAAAGATGAAATGTAAATCTATCTGCCTATCTTTAAGTCTGTCTCTCTGTAATGTTAGTTTGTTCTATCCTATTGTTCTATACTAAACTAACTAACTAACTAACTAACTAACTAACTATCTATCTATCTATCTATCTCATACTATTCATTTCTCTCTTTACCCCCGCCCATTACTATCTCTTTTTCTCACCAATTCTTGCTTTGATCCTTTTCTTCCATATACTTTATCATCTATCTATCTATCTATCTATCTATCTCAGTATGTTCCTATCTATCTATCTCAGTCTGTTTGTATCTATCTATCTATATATCTATATATCTATATATATATATATATATATATATATATATATATATATATATATATCAGTCTGTTCCTAACTATCTAAGTCTGTTTCTATCTATCTATCTATCTATCTATCTATCTATCTATCTATCTATCTATCTATCTCAGTCTGTTCCTATCTATCTATCTATCTATCTATCAAGTGCATAATATATATATATATATATATATATATATATATATATATATATATATATAATAGTAATATTAGCCGTTTCCCTACAAGGAAGCATTTGCAATCATTAATCGAGCAGCCAGTACTGCTTTCGGTTGAAATTCTTAAACACTTTCTTTTAAAAAAAAATTTTTAACAAAATATCTTTCTCTAATCCATTATATACTATCGCTCTTTCCGGTATTGATCAGGCTTTTCTACCTAACTTTCAATTTTAAGTGCTGTGTAACGTCAACATCTCGATTATATCATTATTTTCTCTTTCCATTTATATGTGACATCCAATTGTTGCTGCTGTTGGTAGTCCTCTAGTGATTTTTTTTTTTAATTATTCTGTACATTTCTTTGTTTGTGGTAATGTCCATAAGTTTCAAAAGAAGATTATCTTTCCAAAGGCACTCATGCTTTACTCGCTCGAAGTCGTTTTTAATCATCTGAGAATGTAGCTGTATACAGCTGACAGTTTATGTATGTCTAATATGGATTGGCGCCTTGCATGACATCCATGTGAAAGTTTCAATCTAACGAGACTATTTAAGAACATGTCGGCTTACGGTTACTGTAGTTAAGCAACGTCGATCCTGATCAGTTTAATCAGGGTGACCATTTGGATATAGCAGGTGCTGTAAGCTTATAAGTGAGGGAGGTGTAATGAATAATGATAATGATTTAACCAGAGATCCTAGTTCCATTTCCCGCTGTGTGCGTTATATTTGCTGACGCGTAAATACTTTAAGGAAAGATACGAATCCACCTCTTTCCAATAGCTATAGGTTAATTAGTAATAATGGTATCACTCAGCCATTTTTATCTAAGACAAAATTCTTACAATCCAAAAATGTTTCTGACTTTAAATATCTTGCAAAGTTCGAAAACGAGTCAATCGAATAAAATACGAACATGACTCGAGTTTTAATGTTGATGCTTTGGTTTTGTAGCAATTGGCGGTATTGGGGAAAACTAACTCAGGCACAGTTTATTCTATGTTCAGCTTCTTTTATTCCTATACTTAATTTGTTATAAAGAACCTGTGAAACAGAGAAAAAGGCGATAATAAATACTCAGAGAGAGAGAGAGAGAGGGTGTGTGTGTGTGTGCGTGTGTGTGTGTGTGTGTGTGTGAAAATGAGATAAAGAGTAAAAGTAGTTCCCATAAAACGAATATTAATTCATAATAATGTATTGCTTACAACTTCTTTCTTACAACTGCTTGCAACGCACAAATTAATAACTTGCTAGAGATTTTTCCTTTCCACTATCAATAAACAAATATTTATTGTCTATTATGTCTCTTGCATGAAAGATTTCTTGACATTCAATTGACGATGACGACTTCGTTTTTGCTTTCCTTCTTTTCCATCACTCGCTTCAAAGTTTACTGTCTGTATTTTATGTCGGCAATCCTCTTATCAATTAGAGCAATAAAATTATCAGATTAAATATAATATCGTGAATGTGTTTCGTTATTCGACGCGCATCCAGCAATAATATTTTCAATAAATATTCCGATTCGCATTGCATAAAGCATTGTTTATTGTATTTGTGTATATGTATATATACAAATACTAATTTAGAACGGACGTTATATTACTAGTAATAACAATATAAATTAATATTAACAATATTCAGCAAAATATCGAATGTCACCTGTTTGTTAATAGCAACGAAACTACTACTCATATGAACGTATTATGCGCAGAAATGATCCAGCTATTTAATATTAAGAAAATTCCGCGTATGTCAAATTCTTTTTACTCACTTTGTGACCTCACATATTGCTCCAAGCGTCGTTTACACTATACACAACTACTTTTAAATTCGGAAGAGCTATCACATGTCTTGTTACATTCTTTTTAATTAAAAAAAAAGCATTAACCAGTGGTTAAAACCTTGGGTTACTGACAAAAATTACTTCCAGCGAAATATGGACTGAAGGCCAGCTTGATAGATCTAGGTGATGTGATTTGACAATACCTATGACATGCGACTTAAGAAATGGATTGACATAACCAAGGCGGGCCTTCACAGACCAAGGATCTGACAGTCCGATGCAATCAGGTTTATCACATTTCACTGTCTCAATCCGCTTTGACTCACGATGGAGGTGATCTTTTGGAATACTTTTTTCGCTAATCCAATGCGAGTTCGGATCTGGACGTCGCATTTTCTATCCTCGCTGTATGGGTTAAATAAATTGATCTTCATGTAGTCTCGCAAACACACTAGCGAAACATTAACAATATTTCAATACTAACTTACTCAGGATGCTAGCACTAGTACATTACTAACTAGGGTACGTTATTAATTACCTAGGTACGCCAACAATAGTACAGTACTTGGTGTCGCTACCTGCTCTCATCCGAACATCGGGATTGTCATCCTCTCTACCTTTCTCTCCTCCCTGGTGGCGGTGGTGGAGATGGCTGTGAATCGAAGAGAGATTGACGAGGCTATCCATGTGACATGAGACTTACGAAATTGATTTGAGACTCCCAGGATTAAACCTGAAATCACCTCAAGCTTGTAATTCTCGCATTGTCGATCACCAGTAGTTTTGCAGATTCATGGTTTTATTGGGTGATTTTTTCTAGAATCGACGAACTACTAAATTATGATTATCTCAAATCCTCTTAATAATTTCTCATATATATATATATATATATATATATATATATATATATATATATATATATATATATACACTAAAAAGGCTTAAACACTAATATGCCATGGTCATTATTTATTACATTGGAATCGTAATTACGATCCAATTCATCAGACCTACAAATCCAAAAAGAAATCAGAAAAAATAAAATTTAGTGGGAGTGTATGTCTGAGAGTGGGGGACGAATGTGAGAAGTAAATGAAAGCTTTAGAGGGGGTTAACAGACGAAAGAAAAACAGGAAGGCTAAAAGTGAAGGTGCGGATTAAAATTTCACAGAGAGAAGCTTTAAAGAGAAGAGTTAAATGACAGTTTAAATGAGTGAGATACAGATAAATATGAATTATTTTCCGATGTATTATTCATTACTGAATCGCTGACCTAAATTAAATTAAAAATCAACACTGTAAATGGGTTTATACATTTGTGGTGACACTACGCACAATAAAAGATATAAACTTAAAAATCAGAAGATGAGAGAGAGAGAGAGAGAGAAAAGTGGGGAAGATGGAGGGGGCAACTAAAGCCGAAAGGCATTTATAAAAGAGACGCTGGGCAATCAAGAAAATTTGACAAAAGTAACATCAACAACAGGTTACAAATTTAATATAACTATATAAAAAATAACGAATATTTAATCTAGCAAGGACCTACTATGTTTATGCCCCAAAACACATACGTATATACGCACATACACAGCAACATATTTATATTTACACGTATATACATACATATAAGCGATATATATATATATATATATATATATATATATATATATATATATATGTGTGTGTGTGTGTATGTATGTATATATAATTATTTATATATTATATGCGCGGTACTTATTAGAAAGCGCTCAGTATCAGAGATAGAGCTAACATATTTGGTTGGACTGATGTGAGTTTGTGACACTACGTTTCACGGTTTTGCGATCGTCAGACAACCCAGATGTGTGTGTGTGTGTGTGTGTGTGTGTGTGTGCATATATATGAGCCTCGCGCATAAATATTATCTTACATTTCACTATTAAGAGAGAATTATTTGAAAGCGTTTTATCATCTGAAATAATTCGTCTGTTACGCCACTTGACTGAAAGAACGAGTTTTTCTCTTCAAGGTTCAATTCCAGTGTTCGACATAATACTGTATTCTTTCTGAAGAACCAATAATCCTAACTTATTGTTAGAGATTAGTTGCTTCATGTAGACAATATTAAAAAGAAAATATATTAAATGGAATGTTGAGGGTCTGAAATTTGCACCTACATGCGCAATCAATCTTAATTTATAGCACGCCTGGTATGCTTTTCTTTCAGCCAATTGAATCCGAGTTTTTAATATCTCCATTGAAAGAGATCGCACAAGTTATTGTACAATTGGATTATTCATGAAAAAACTACAACTTATCGGTTTTCAATTCCAAACACATGAGCTAACGCACATACAGATTTCCCTTCTTTCATTCTCATACATAAGCATATGTCAAAGGGTATCCCCAAAACGAGGCTCTGCCGAAGAGCAGAGTGTCGTGTCGGGAAACTGACTCCTTTTTTAGGTGCTCCATTGGGAATTTTTGAGCGAGCCTACGGGCTCGGATACTCCACTTTAAAACTCGGCTCTGTGCCACATCTTGCTGCGTGGGGCAGCGGGTAAATAATTACAAAAGTAATTACTCATCGATCACGTAGTTACGTAATACATTTATAAACTCTGGCCTTGTTATTTTAAGTGTATTCACTACAAATTAACCATATTTTTTATAATTATAAGTTAAAATGTTAAAAACAAAAATGTATTTATTAGGATGCTAGAATAGGCGTTGCACACACTTTCTACCAGACCATTAAAGAAAGTGCTTCATTCCTAGTTATGGACTGATGAAATACTTAACAACTATCTTCTTTCGATTTTGCACACGTGAGAATGACTTTTAGAGAGGAGGTATATATAAACAAATGCCCCAGAGAATGCGACAGTCTCTCTCTCTCTCTCTCTCTCTCTCTCTCTCTCTCTATATATATATATATATATATATATATATATATATATATATATATATATATATATATATATCTCAAGAGAAACTAAACAAATACAGGAATTAATAAAATGTATTGTATACAATAGTATACAAAAATTCAAGTCTCTTTTTATCATTTAACTTTCACTTCATGAAAAAAAATAGAAGCAGAGACAATAGTGAAAAGTAAGGAATATCGATGTCTGTTGGCTGAGGGTCAAGTATCAGGACAGAATGCGCTTTCTTACTATAGGTTGCAACCAGTCTAGGGAAAGTCTCACCAGAGGATTTCAATTTGGGTTTCTATGACCAACGATGCACCACATTGTACTACGTTTGCGTTGGTAGTAGATCAGGCTGATTCTAAATCGATACGTTAGCTTATCTACATTATTTACATTATTCGGACTGTTATCCTCATCTTCTAATCTATAAAAAAAATATCATGATGTGTTAGTTTGCTTTTGTTTTAATTTTTTAAGACCGAATTATTTCGTCTGCGAGGACGGGAACCTCTTCTCATCCGGAATAAAGATAGAATTGCCTGCTAGATTATAGTAGTTCACAGACTGAATATTGAGGAACGGAAAAATACCACCAATTATTCCAGGAATGCTAAATTTATGTCAGAAAGTTCTAGGACATGAAATTTAACCATCTCCTTAAAATAGAATATATACTTATAACTGTACTAGAAACAGACGAATTGAGATTAGAAATCCGGAACAATATCTTCAGATTAGAGTGTTGCTGGAGGCTAATGAGAAATTTGATGAAATTGCTGCCATTCCAACTTATGCGATAAGAACCAGTCATTTGGTATGAATATGCAAAAGTATGAATAATAATAAAATTAATGAATTGCAATAATTAATATTATAGTCTGTTCCGCTCTGAACGTCATCTTGTGCTATGCTACCGACTCATAGGAATAGATTCTCAGAATAATGTTTACTGGTTCAACAATTTGGCCTCTGATTCAGTTGCCTCAATCGTCGTCACTAGTTCATTGCTGCGTGTCATGCACGCGTTACCTATCCCATCTAACTTGCTATTAAAGTGCGGAAAGTGTCGTCGTAGATTACGATGAAATGAGATTCAATTTGCATACGTATGGCATCGTCATAAAATGATGTCCGACTCGAATAACCACCACCTTTTCCAACCTTCAAGTGTTGATTCTTATATTTTGTATTACTTAAACAATGTGAAATTACTCTGCGCGAGAGCGTCTATTTATTGATTTCACTTAGATCAAAATGCCTCAGCTTTTGGTGATAATTAAATGAGATCGAAAATACGAATATTTTCTAAAATTTAAAAATACAGGCCGTGTATCCTTCTTCCGAAATTCCCAAATCCGAAAACCTCCAATATCCGAAACTCTTTCAAGTTTCTCTCATGATTTGCCGCAAATGAAATATTTCCTAAAGCACTGGAAAGGTTCCTAGTTTATGTGCAGCTGTTGTAAGTTATTTCATCTACCCTGGGTTGGAATACCCCTGCCCAGTTACGTTTATAACAGTTTTTTTTTTTTTTTTTTTTGTTAGCATTCGTCACAGAAATATCTTTGTGTGTAGATTATTTACCGGGTGTTTCGTGCTCAATAAAGATATTATTCAAAATGTCAAAAAGTCCTGCATTTTTTATATTTGTTGTAAGTATAAATACTGTTTTTTTTTTTGTTTTGTTTTATTTTGTAGCGGCAGTACCTTTATCTGTATGTACACACAATGTATTACATTTTATATAAACTTTTTCCAGGTTATATACTATTTATACCAAACTACCTCCAGTATATATGAGATGCGTTATGAAATGTAAAGTGATATCGCATTTCTTCTTGTTTTCCATTCTCAAACTACCCCATTTATATAGATGCTGTATACAAATAAAATAGCCTGTATTCTAAAATCCGTAAAAAAAAGTGAAAAACGAAACACTTCCGGTCCCAAGAATTTCGGATAAAGGATTCTCAGCCTGTAATATTCATGTTAGTATTTTTATTTCAGTTACGAGTTTGATGGGACATAAAATGCACTTTTCTTCCGATAGAATAGCTGAACAAAAGCCCTAGGTAAATGTGATGTCTCTCACAGGCTGACTTTATTCACACCGCTCACTTATATATTTGGTGGGATGATCAGATTTAGATAAAAGCAGCACATAATCTATCAAGATGGGCCAACTTAGAAATATTTTCATGTCGAGGAGCTCAGTCAGCTTTTTTATTAATTGATGGATTCGTTTTCTACGGCTTATAAATCCTTTTCAGTTATTTGAAGCCCGAAAATGTTTGAAGATTTTGATAATATTTTTTAGAGATAATAGTGTGTTAGCGTTACATATTTTACTAATTAATCTAAGAAAGTAAATAAGTTGCGGGTTGAAGAGGTGTAGTGGTATTATATGTAGTCGTAAAGGGTTGACGAGGTGTAGTCGTATATTTTCCAAGAGTATTTACGCGTAAGTGAATATAACGAACCCAACCAGAATTGGAACTCGGCTCTCCAACTGACAATTCCGAGTTATTATACATTACGTCACCCGCACAACCTATCTTGCAGTAGCTGGTACTGACCAGTCTCGTCTTTGCTTAACTTCAGTGATTATAAGGGAACGGATGTTTCAACGTCATGCGGCCGTAAGCCCCACACAGTCTACTCAGAAACGTGAAAGTATAAGTAAAATATACTGGTATAAAAACAGAGTTATTAGATTTCTTTACACGTAATAAAACTATTTCCAAAATGTAAACTTACGAATTTTTGTATGAATAGGTACTCTTGTGAGTGTTTGCACATATATCAATATGGAAGGAAATAAAGACGATAATAAGGCGAAGTAAATCGGTTTGTCCATTACATTTACTTACGTAATATTCTTGGGAAAGGTATGAATCCTCTTCTCCCCACCCAAGCTATAGGTAAATAGCAGAACAGACCGGGTTCTATAGGCTTGGACATTAGGGTATCCCGAGGCGGTGTAATGGTAAGCAAGCTTGTCTCGCTAGAACAATTACGACTGAGTAGTGAGTTCGATTCTCACTGGGTCCCCCTTACTTTCGGCCTTGTGCCACATCTGAGCTACGTTTGGAAAATCACTTTGGGCGGTGTAGTGGTTAGCAAGCTTGTCTCGCTAGAACAATTACGACTGAGTAGTGAGTTCGATCCTCACTGGGTGCCCCTTACTTTCGGCCTTGTGCTACATCTGAGCTACGCTTGGAAAATCACTGGGAGCACCTCGAGGCGGTGTAGTGGTTAGCAAGCTTGTCTCGCTAGAACAATTACGACTGAGTAGTGACTGGGTGCCCCTTACTTTCGGCTCTGTACCACATCTGAGCTACGCTTAGAAAATCACTATAGGCTTGGACATTAACAGCAAAATAACAATGACAATAAACGAGATAAAACAGACTTATATTACCTATTTACTCCATCAGGCTTGTGTTGGGGAAGCGCAGAGCCGAGTTCGAATTCAAGTCGAATTCACTTACGTGCTAATACCCTAGGAAAGGTATGAATCATCTTCTTCTCCCCGCAGCTATGGGTAAATAGCAGAACAGACCGGGTTCTATAGCATTGGATAGCAACTGGTCTACCGCAGAAAGAAATAGCAACCTACTGCGGGAAAAAATCTGCCTCGTCACTCATGTATCGAAAGATACCTGATCGCCTAAGCATGTATCACGCATGGCACTAAATAGTGGCTCTAAATAAATGGATTTGTGGACAGACTTATTCTGAATTGATCTCTTCACATAATCCAGGAAGTAGCAAAAATTGAAAAGAAAATCTATCGTCTTTCTTACCAACTCTACTTCAATAACTAATTACTTTCAATGGTATAATCTTACACACTATGTATATTTGACTCGTATACTTCAGTCAATCCGACCGGAGGTCAAGAAGTCACCGGAAAATCTACACAGAAACGATTTTCACATTAATCATTCATCAATTATCGTTTAACAGCTGCTAAATCGGACGTCGGCTTGGCGGTTTCAGTATTTACACCCATGTGATGCAGGTTCGCCGCAATCCCCCATCCACTGCCACACACACTTTCTCATTAGGCAAACAAACGTATATCATGGCTCTGTGTGCCGATACAATCACAGACGTTATGGCTGAACCCTTCCAATGATGGATGATTTTTGGCAAAACTTACATGTGTTTGTTTACGATTGGTCATTTCTATAGACTTCTCTTAATTAGCAGAAACTGCTGATACCTCACCATTTCCCGTCTCCCCAAACCAATCTCAGATTTGTGTAAGCGTATGTGTTTTGAAATCTAATCAAATATACGTAAGACATGTTACGCAGACCAAACCCATATTTCTTTCTTTCTGTCTTTTATGTTCTTCTTTATTTTTCGGTCATTTTTATTTTTAATCTTTATTCACTGGGTTTAACACAGTAAAAGGTTAAAAAAAATATCGTTCGAAACAAAGAGAAGAGTACTGAACTGTTACGCAGTATCTGTCTTCCTACGAGGTAGTGAATGCTGGATATTCTCCTCAAAGATAAGGAGGAGACATGAAGCAACAGAAATGTGCTTCTACAGAAGGATGCTGGGGATACCATGGACCGAAATATGAGCAACGTCGAAGTTCTAGAGAAAATGAAAACAAAAAACAAAACGTATGTTTAACATTTATTTGAAGAGACAGATGAAATTTCAATAGCATATGATGAGGAAAAGGGTCTTGGAAAACCTGATACTCACGAAACAAATTGAAGGCAACATGAAAAGTTGAAATACGTTGTTTTCAACGTATAACGTACTTCAGTAAATTGATGGCGCAAAAAGGCTTAGGAGAATCTGTCTATATTTCTGAGATGATGTATCATGTACATTATTTGTATTGTTCGGACTATTGTCCTCATCTTTGTCACCATATTTATTACAACATTTCGGCCGTTGTACGTTCCAACCTTCTTCAGGTGGTGAGAATGTCGAAATGAATCCTTTTTTTCGCTTACTATGGTATAATGTTCTCGTTCCACGTGCCATGTATATGGCACAGCGGATAACTTGGAGAACTTGGAGAAGGAAATTAACAGGAGATAACTGATAACTGGCATCCATTAAACAGGGCACGTGGAACTAGAACAGTCTACTCCACTGAGCGAAATAAAGGTTCAGTTCAACATTCCAACCACCTGGAGAAGGCTAGTGCGAACAATAAATATGGCGACAAAGATGAGAACAATAGTCCGAATAATGTAAATAGTGGCTTAGGAGAAATAACAAAAAGATACAATTTATTAAGAGCTACGAAAGCCAGGAAATTGTGGAGAGCCATGGCTACCTATATCCGGAAGAGACATAAAAAATATAAGGTAAGAGACAGCAGTTCTCTTTAATACCAAAGAACTCTTCTTAGTACTCGAGCTAACGCCTGTTTCTGTATATTCCATGAACATTCTTCTATCTTTTTGTCATGAAATTGAAGGCTGCTCCAAGAGTGCCAATACGTATAGACCCAACTAACAGATTTATGTTTTTCTTTGGTATTTAGATGTGTGCATAGCATAAAGGTGAACTTCTGGCAAAGGCAAGTCGACGAGTTAGAAATCCGGCCGAGTTTATCGCGTTCACTTTCGCACAAATACCCTTGATAAGGAAGGGGTCATATTCTTCCACTTGTAAATCTATTTTCGGAGTAATTGCGTTGTACGAATTTTCTAACCTTTGCTGGCAACCAGTCTAGTAATAGTGACTCCATAAAAACAAAGAACGTAACCTTCATAGAATGGAATTATATTTATACACAGACTTAAGGATTAAGTCTATAGTTTGATTAAAGGGGACGTTTGTAAATAAATTTTCAACGTCGAGTGAGGCTAAAGTACCTTGTTTTGGTTGTAGAGTTTTTTAGAATTTGAAGGAATTCATGAGTTGATGTGAGGCTGTAGTTGGTAGTTAGGTATGGAGTAATAATATCGTTAAGTGATTTTAATAGCTCGTAGATGTGTGTTAGGATCTGTGAAATGATAGGTCGTAGTGGGTATCCTGTTTTATCTATCTTTATTTATCAAACTATATCCGAAAAAATAATGCAAGACCTAATAATAAAAGATGAAAATCCAACACTCACTATAATTAACTATGAGCACAGCCACAATGTGCTGAGTGTGTTCTGAAAATTAAACATTCCCATGAGACCAGAAGTATGCATAAAAAATACCAAGACATTCAGTTAAAAATAAAAAAAATATAAATTGCCCTTGATAATGGCTAAAAGAATATTCGAAAGCTTTTGCATATGGAAGACTTTTAGACAGTTTTTACACCTTAGTGTCCAGAAAAAAATACTTATACGCACATCAGGAAAATTAAATAAAAACAGTAAATCCTTAATCGTCTTTAACGAAAGCAGTTTAAAAAAATGATATAAAGGACGTTAACATTAGCCTGAAGGAGGCTTAGGCAGAATTGTCTTTCTCTCTTTTTAAATTTGGGATTTAATGTAACTATGAAAACAAAAATATTTCGCTTTTATTTTTGCCTTGATAAAGTCGGAAGACGGAAACCGTCGGCAAAACTGAGAATTTTTTCCTATTGTTACTTTTACGCCATTTCTCTTACTTACAGAATATATATATATATATATATATATATATATATATATATATATATATATATATATATATATATATATATATGATATTTATAATATATATATGTTTATATATACATATATATATATATATATATATATGATATTTATAATATATATATGTTTATATATACATATATATATATGTATATATATATGATATTTATAATACACACACACACGCATATATATATATATATATATATATATATATATATATATATATACATATATATATATACGTGCGTGTGGATGTGTGTGTAGCTGGATGTGCGTGCGTATGAGACTGAATCTCCGATAGAAATTTTAATTATAATTAATAAAAATTAATACATACTAATATTACATGCAAACAAGTGTCTTCAACAACGTTTCGACTATCGTGCACTCCCATCTTCATCTGCTGCATGCCGATTTCAACAAACCTACAGAGAATTTCTGACTGGATCTTTTATTTAGGTTGACTGTTCTCATTTCTCTGCCCATGCCTTGGATATACCTCATCTTGGTCATATTTCAGTAATATTGAGTTATAGCTCCCTCCATTTCCACTGAGTTCAATCACCCTACCCCGACCAGCAATTAAACACCAATTACTATGCCACGAAACTCGTGAATTGCCGATTTCATCCTTTAAACTATTGTCCAACTGTATTTTAAATAGTGACTCTTCCCGATCCCAGAAATTCAATTAAAAAAATACAGCTTATCTATTTAATTAGATAATTAGTGCAATATATATTTATTTTATATACATTATATTATATTATTAACTTCGAAAAAATATCATTAAATTTTTAACTAAAAATGTAAATACCTATTCATATTTAAACAAGCTTATTCATGATAAATCTAAAGGAAATACATTCAGTATTTCTATGATTATTTAAAATTATCTTAACATAATATTTTGAATTATTATTTATTTTTCTTTAATATATAGATATTGATATATACACGTATATTTTAATTAATGTATTTTTCTATATATTTCACTTGCACATTTTCTTTATTTTTTTATTTAAATCCCAAAATTATGCATTACTATAGATATATACACGTACGTTTTATTTTATTTAATTTTTAGGTTGGTGCAAAAATAATGTCGGCAAAAAATTTACATATTATTTATTTATTTATTTATTTTATATTTAAATCCCAAAATCTAAAAATATTCATTATTATGGTTATGGGTATGCACATATGTTTAATTTTTAATTTGGGGTTTTAAATAAAAAATAAGGAAATAAAATAATATTCAAGTGATATATATATATATATATATATATATATATATATATATATATATATATATATATATATATATATATATATATATATATCAAGTGATATATATATATATATATATATATATATATATATATATAATTTCTCTCTTTCTCCCTCTCTCTCTATATATGTATGTATGTATATATATATATATATATATATATATATATATATATATATATATATATATATATATATATATATAAGAAATATACTTTTAAGGTGTGCTATATTTATGGGATAAAGTGCTCAATATCAGAGATATACATATATATTTCACCTAAATATTATTTTATTTCCTTATTTTTTATTTAAAACCCCAAATTCAAAATTATTTATTACTAAATACATGATATTAGGTTGGTCCAAAAATAATGACGTAATAATGTCGTTTTTTGAGGTTAAAAATACGTAAAAAAACGACACTATTACGTCATTAGTTTTGCACCAACCTAATATAAAGTTATAAACCGACAAAGTCTCAAGCTAGAAGTAATTTATTATCTATCTGTTGGTGGGGGGAGGCTAATTGAAACATAGTTGATTCTACTGTTATTTTAACTAAACTTAAACCAAGAAAAATATAAAACGCAAAAGGCAAATAAGATGCAGTGGTCGTTGACAAATCTTTATTCATATTGTTGGAAATATTGCCATCCCCACCAAAAAAAAAAAAATAACGCCGAGATATGATTTTATGATTCATGATTTATTATGACTTTTCTGTCGGTTCAAGGAACGATACATGCCAGTTGGCATGCTCGAGTAAATTTTTTTATTATATGCATATTTCTTATTGGCACGATGCCCATCATATAATATATATATATATATATATATACAAAAAGGGAGATACACACACATGCACATATATATATATATATATATATATATATATATATATATATATATATATATATATATATATATATATATATATATATATATAATACGTTATTATAGCGGGCTCTTCTGATATTAAATAAACGCCCCAGTGTGTAATATGTCTACGAAGGACGTCACAGTAAGCAAAACATGGGCTATGTTGGCCAGTATTTGTGAGGAAGATACGCTTTCGCCGAGCGGAATACCGGATCAAACGGTTTACTTATTTCAAATAAGACGTGTCCTCGATAATAGCTTTCGAAGAAATAACACATCAAAAATAAATACATTCATTTTTCAGGAAATCTTCTATTTTCAATTTCAACATGAGTTGTAGCGTATATATATATATTTTTTTACATCGCTTAATATCTTGGAAAGGGTTAAAATATACCCCTGTTTATAATCCCCTTTAAAGTATTCAAAATCTTTCACACTCCTTGTCTTCGCGATGCCATTGGCATCACTGACAGTTTCTCGATCTTACATAGTATTACAGAAAAAATAAAACCTGATCTCTATCAATATTTCGATCTTTTAAGTAACTATATACAATAAGTTATAATCTTCGATTACCATGATAGAAGTAGATTGATGGATGTTCTATCCTAATGCAGTTGACTATATTTTATTAATTTCTTAAAAAAACGGACTAGATTGAAGCTAACTTCTAATAATAATTTATTTTGCCTTGTTACAAATAGCACTCTGGAAAAATAGCTTCTGACATGAAAGTTTGCAAGAAGCATAGATGTGTTCTTTTCTCCTCCATGCAACTCCTCACAAGTTCAAAATAACGGTAATTATTTCTAAAAATCAGAGAAAATAGCAAAACGCGCGTGCGCTAACACATACACACACATTTATATATATTGTTGGCGGGACACTCTAGCACCTGAACATCGGGATGGTCACCATCTGTCCTTATTCCCTTGTTTCCCACGAGTGGAGGTAACAGAGATGGCTTTAAAAGCCCAGCCAATTCCTGAAGATACCTGAGGATTTTGGGTGATGGACGCACCTGACCGAGTCAGGCCCTCTTGCCATCATGTTGCAGATCCTTTTCATGCAAAGGATATTTTTTCTGAAGGTTAGACTCTCGAAAGACTCTCTCCCTCTCTAGAGTGCCCTGCGCCAGGAAGGTCAATTTGCATCAGCGGTTTCCAGGACCCAGTTTCGATGCACACTATTGTCAGCGAGGATCCTTGAAGCAGTTTCGTACCTCCACATATTCGTCTTGCCTCTAGCGAATTCTCTAAACAGGGGGATACATAGTAGTCGAGTGGGACGCATTCCGGACACGTGACCGGTCCAACGGTGGCAATGTTGATGGATGGTAGCCTCGATGCTGAGGAAATATGTCCCCGTCAGGACCTCGTTGTTGGTGAAGCGGTCATCCAGACATATGCGAAGGTTTCAGAGGAATCTTGTTTGCAGGAATCATTGTAGACGTTTCATGTCCCGACGATACAAATTCCTGGCTTCTCAAGCGTACAGAAGAGGGAAGAGGACTACGGCCCGGAAAACCATTTTTATTGATATATATCACAATCACACGCCCGCACATACGAACGAGCGGTCTTATCATTTGTGAACTTCTTAGTACTCTTCCGTATATTTCTGTATATAATACTGAAAGCACAATAATAACTATGTTACTATGTGTAAGGTTAATGGTTCTGAAAATGGAATCGAAAACCGAGTTCGAATTCTGACATTGTCCTTTGCGTTCATTTTCTGACTGATCCTCTTTGAAAGCACAATAATAACTATGTTACTATGTGTAAGGTTAATGGTTCTGAAAATGGAATCGAAAACCGAGTTCGAATTCTGACATTGTCCTTTGCGTTCATTTTCTGACTGATCCTCTTTGAAAGGCATACACCCATCTATTCTCATCCACCTCATTTCATTTATATATTGGAAAGCAGGATCGACTAAGCTTATTTGCCTTGGCTCGTAGCCAATTTTGCCAAAAAACGGCACTTACCAAATTCCCCATGTATAATACGACTTCGTCCATAATACGGACACCTAAAATTGAGTTGAAAATGTGAGAAAATACTTCTACCCTTGCATAATACGCACCCATTTTTGTGGCAACAAACCCTATAAATTGTACCTCTCCAATTTCATTGCAGCCAGCGTTTTCTACTCTTATTTAAAAATGGTTTTAAACATTGAATAATATTATTCGAATTTAGTTTTATGATAATTCTTATTTTATTGTACGGTATTTTTTAAAGATTTTTGTAGCTGTGCATAATACGCACCCCTGGTTTTGCTTATTATTTTTTTAGAAAATAACGTATTATGTATGGGGAATTACAGTAATTAAAAACTGAGTAGAATTTAACGGAAAAACTAATTGGCCAAATTTATGGGACTTCGGAAACAATGAAGAACAAAAACTGTAGAATAGCATGATCAACGCTGTGATGCAAAGGGTTATAAAAAATATACCTTTGATTACTTATTCTACACATCTGTACAAAAGAGTTTCATGAATTTCGAAAGAATGCTTAGAGATGTAATAAATCCTAACCTGGCATCAAGTCTTCAAGACTATCTCACCGACGTGACGTAGTTTCTCTCTGTCCTTTCTACAAATATGTTCATAGAAAATGTTCTGATTAACTTTTTTTCTTACTGTTTCGATTCCATGAATTTAAGACTGCTGCTAGATTGTCAACTAGTTCTTAGCGTTTTACTGTTGACGTAGCTAGATAAAATTGTCTGTTCTATTCTGATATTTTCTTTTCTTTCACATCTCGCCTGTAGAACTTCCTTCCGAATTCTTGCTTCACTGTCAAATAGAATTATCTAGAATTTAAATGCAGCATCAATCGCCATACTCTGTCTTCCTGAATTATGTTACTTCATTGTCGATTCCCTCACTAAAATCTCATTCTCTTTCACTCCCTGTAAGCCTCTGAGTTCTAGTGGAATTATCCCCTTAGGCTTCGGGTGAAATGATTACAAAAACGTCTTCAACCATTGACCTAAGTCAGCCTGAGCAGGGTGATTACGAACTAAAATTTGGAAAAAGAAATGAAAACGAATAATACTCTTCACTTTCGCTATCTTCTGCTTTGTGAACGTCTGAAGAGATTTTTATTGCGCATTATTCTCATATCCCCTATCCTTCTCTTCATCCTTTCCTCTATCACTGCTATTTGCTCTCGCTCAAACTCTCTTTCCAGTCCCATAGGAAAGTCGGGAAACTTCTCTAAATGACCGGCAGTGCGATAGATGGTTCTCATCTAATTCCCTTTTCTTTGATGGCAACTTTTTTTTATTTTTTTAATTCACAATATTTAATTCAAATACCGTTTCGCTGGCAAAACATCAGATCGACAAGGCATTAGGATCTTTGGGTAAAACCAAGTTTATTCTTATTTCCGGCTCAATCGACATTTTTTTCGCTGGACATTTTCTTTTTTCTCCATTTGCCTCCCTTTTCTTTTTACTCTCTCTCTCTCTCTTTATATATATCCGATGCATGATTGATTTTTGTGCCCACAACGTCCTTCTATCTACCTATTTATTCAGATCTTTCGAACCGTTCGAAATCTATATATGCTAAATTTATCTACCAGAAATGTAAAGTACTTTTAAAATATTTGGTGGATATTTTTTAATGCAACGGTATTGTATTATTATTATTATTATTATTATTATTATTATTATTATTATTATTGCTATTATTATTATTATGAAGGTTCTATCTTAATGTATAGATATTTGTACGTTAATATATACTAGCAAAGAGATCACGTGTCGTACGAGACATGCGTCTCACAACAAGAAAAGCTAATGTATTCCCGTTTAAAATCAAGCTAAGGCTGCCATAGAATTATATTTCTCACTATATATTCATATCTACATATTTATCTATCTACCAATAGATAGATAGATAGATAGATAGATAGATAGATAGATGGATATGGTCTGAAGTGAGTTTAAGGTGTGAGAGAAAACTGCCAACACACATAAGTCGTAAAGATGGTAGTCATTATGCAGCCTTGATTTTTTTTGACTACACTTATCTTCGGATGTTCTTTCTTCGACACTGCGCACTCTTCGTATATATCTTCGGAAGAGTAAGTCCCAGTTTCTTGTTTATTCCTTGTATCGTTGAAAAAGTACGCAGGCGTGTTCGAAAATTCAAACATTAAAAATATATGTCATCTTGCTTCAATTCAGTCAAAAGTTTAATGTACAATAAATATCAATTTCATTGAGAAGACTTATCATTTTGTTGGCTTTTTATTCTTCCTATTTTATCAAGCAATCATATATATATATATATATATATATATATATATATATATATATATATATATATATATATATATGTATGTATGTATGTGTGTGCACGCGTGTGTGTGTGTGTGTGTACGTACGTACAATTCTTTCATGCGCGAGTCCTTATGTGGGTTCATTTACATACGCTCATTAATATACGTTTTTGTACAAATATATTTATATATTTGTACAAATTCTCTTATTATTATATTTGTACAAAAACGCACAACCTTAAAATTTAAAATTCAAACTGAGCGTTGCGACCGCACGTTCCAAAATAATAACACATTTCTCATAGCATTTTTTCGGATTACATCTATATTTTCGTTGTCCTCTTATTATCGAGAAGTAAAAAACAAGAACAAATCTATTTCCATACCTGAAGATGTCTGTAGAAACAGACGAAAGCTTGTAAAAAAAGACCTTATGAAACTGGAATTTATAAACAGGGATCATATCATTAATATACAGGTTAGGGGTTAGTGTAATTTATTGAAATTGTTTGCGAAGATGTATTCTCGCCATTTAAATCATTAGCCTCTATATTTGTTTTTTGTATGAATGATTCATGTAATATATATATATATATATATATATATATATATATATATATATATATATATATAAAATGATGTTGGAATCACTAGACAAAAGATTTCAGGTTTCAATATTATGATTGTATTTCTTCAGGTGATAAAATTAATTTTGAGGAAATTTAAAAAGAAAATGCTATTTTTCAAAAGTTAAAGGTGGGGTCATGAGGTCAGAATTAAAATTAAACTTGTGATTATATTTTGATTAGACATTTAAATGTCAGATCTACGCTAAAGAGAAAAGTAATGTGAGGGGGTCGAGGTGTGTGATTTATTGTTTGATGTTATGATAAACCGGAACATGATGTTACATTAGACCTAGTTAATAATGCATTCCAAATCTACATGAAAACAAACGCCAATCTAATATATCCACTCAAATTCTAACCACCCTCCATCCGTATTCAAACACATACTCTCCTCCATAAAATATATGATTAAAAATAATTCTTCCAGTGAATAAGACATTAGACAACGATTCATACTGCATCTAAATTTATGAACAACAATCTTGGTTGGATAAGCAAGAAGCCGAAAGAGAGTTTCAAGAGCCCTAGAAGAAACGGTTAGTAAAGAATTTACGGTGTCATCAAGCCAATTCAACTGCCAGTTGATGATAAATTGTTGCCAATCAAGTACTTCACTTAAATTCATAAAGTCTAGATACCCTAGAGGAAAGTTCCTCTGAACAATTACAATGAAAAATATTTATAGAAAAGGCACAGAGAAGCTACATTACGACGGTGGGCAACTGACTGAAGACGAGATGCTAGTTCAGGACCAATAACATTACTAATTCTTCTTTGGATTTTAGCAGATATATGTAAATACCATCCTAGCTTTCCATGTATATGCGTAAATGTGAAAGTTTCTGTCTATGTGTGTATGTTTATATTCGTATATGAGTACGATGTGACACCTTTGTTAAAATAAACACTTCTTTATATAAAATAACACTATTCTAAGTATTTTTTAAATCCGAAGACATTTGTTTGAATAAAAAGTTCGTCCAAGAATGGAAGCGGCCATTGTAACAATAAACATTTCGTTTCATCGCCAGAATGATTTATTAACTTTCGCCAGACAATTAGCTAAAGACGAAGAAAACGTCGTTTTGTAATATTCTTGAAGAAATCTCTTAATAGATTCACTGAAATCTACTCAAATTCGCTTGAAAAAAAAATGGATTACTTTTCTTTAAGTTGTTTGAGCAAACTTTGTGTCAAATACAAAGGAAAACAGGAAAACGCCCACGTTCAATGAACTTGTTACGTTGAGATAATTATTTGGGTGTGTATTCATCTGTAAATGTTTATTGGATGTTAGATGGTTATTTTATTCTGGTAACAAGTATCTTATGTTTAATCATTACTGGATAATTGGCTTTAAAAATGTATGCGAGCAGCGGACATTACTGAGCGCACAGATTTAACAACAAATTTATACAGACGTTTTATATGTAAAGATCTTAAACTCTTTCCACAAATTCCTTAGATTTTAAACTTTTAAAATTAATTTTACTTTTACTGATGTTGTTTTTCGTCTGTTTGATTTTATTCATTCTTTGTTTATTGCTTAAATCGCAATCTTAATATTTTTTACTGTTGTAAAAATGATTTTGTCTTTCAAGTCATTGTATGTGAACAGTTTTTTTTTTTTGTTTTTTTTACAGTACTTGTACTGATATTTACAAAACTTGGATTAATACAACATATGACCAAAAAGTGAATTAAGAAGATTATGTTACGCCAACATAGCAAATGTCCTGTTTCTTTATAGAATTGTTGTATTTATTGTTTCTCAGCTTATTTATACAGGGATCTCCTATTCACTACTTTTTACTAACAGCGTACTGATTGAGATTCATTTCATGACTTTCTTTAAGACACCGCCCATTCAATTGCTATGTTAAATTTCCGTTTGAGAATTGTGCCACTGAGGTTTCTTCTTGGGTTAACGTTGTCATTGATGCATTTGTACCTTTTCGGCAATACCAGATGAAACCGCAATCCTTTGTTCACACCTGCCTGTTCAGCCTCTATAACCGACAGGAATCACTTTTTTATTTTCAGACTGGTTCCAATCATATTAGAAGGCTCTTTTTGTCCGCTCGTAGTAACTTATAAAGTCTTTGCTGGCAGAATGAGATACCGTACAGACTCTAAGAAGTTTGGCTCACGTGAATACTGGCGGCTCTGTAATAGTGTTAAATAAGAGTAAATCACGTAATCTTCTTTCTCTTCACTCAATTTGAGGTGTTAACATCTTTTGCTGATAAAGTAGAATGTTTTGCTCGTAATTCCTTTTCCAGGTATACTGTTAACTCATAGAACCTCTATTGTGTGAAAGGCTGTATTCAGGGTTTCTACTAACTCCTCTAAATAGGAACCCCACAAAGAATGTAGAATTGATGGAATTACTGCAATAGTCCTTAAGTAATGTGCTCCTGAACTGGCACCTGACAACTGACAACTTTAAATTGTAGATTCTAGATTCGTACTTCTTGCTTTTCATAATTTTTGGTAATCCCTTTCTGTAGTGAAACTCACGCGAAGCGTTTAGCTCTTCTATCGGATTAATAGACTTCTCTCTGTTTTGGCAACATACTAGACGCTCTATTCAATATTAAATTGGTTTAGAATCTCCCCTACTTCTTTCATATAAGCAATATCTATTTCATATCAGTAGGATAGCTGCTGATATATCAACAGTTATTACTGAGAGATTCTATCAAGCTGAAGGCATGACTGGTGATGCTCGTGCTGTTGCTATGGATATCTGGAGGGCATTTTACAGAATTTACCATGCTAATCTTCTTCACAAGTTGAAATTTTTTGATATTTCTAGACGACCTGTTCATCTGATTCAATGTTTCTTGTCAATTCGCAAAATATTTTTTTCTCTCTAACGGCCACTCTTTTAGATGCTTTTTGCCTCAATGCATGTGTCTCCCAATAAGGTATCCTAAAATCTACGTTGTGCCTAATTTTTATCAACCACCTTCCTGATGTCATCAGCTGTCAACTCGTTATCTATATTGATTACACGATTATTTACTCGTGTCTTAATAGCAAGTATGATTGGTTCAATATGGTCAAAATGCCAGATAATCTAAAACATGATCTACATTATTGTTAACTGGGGCAAGAAATGGTTTGTTAATATTAACACCTGCATGAACAAAACTATTCTGTTTTAATTGTCTATAGAACCTTTTTTTTCCCTTTTTATTGGCATGTTTAATGCTAGAATCCAAGAGAGGGATCCTTCCCCGGTTCATAGGCTAACATATTGCGGTAACATGAAGTGGAAATATTATATTGTATCAATTACTAGTTTGTTAATAAATATCATAGTCCAGTTTTGTGGATAGTGAACATTAATGGATTTAGAAAAATGTAAGTTATGTATAGAAACATATAATCAGTACGGGATTTTATCAAAGTATTATTGTTAATGATTTTTTTTAAATATTATAATTAATCAGAGATTTTTATTTTAAATGTTATATTTATAACGGATTTTCCAGTAGTCATTAATGAATTAAATATATTGAAATATCTCTCTCTCTCTCTCCCTCTCTCCCTCTTTCTGTTTGACTGTCTGTCTGACACACTTTATCTCTCTCCTTCTCGTCTGTCTCTTTCTCCCTCCTTCTGTCTGTCTGTTTGTCTCTGTCTCTCTCTCTCTCTCTCCTTCTGTCTGTCTGTCTCTCTCATTGCCCTCCTTCTGTGTGTCTGCTTGTCTCTCTTTTCCTCTCACTCTCCTTCCTCCTATCTGTTTGCCTGTCTCCCTCTATCTCTCTTTCATTCCGTATATCTTTCAGTCTCGCACTCTCTCTCTCCTTCTGTCTCTCTCCCTCCCGCCTTCTGTCTGTCTGTGTATGTCTGTGTCTCTCTCAATATCTCTCTCCCTCTCTGTCCCTCCTCCTGTCTGTATCTCTCTCTCATTCTTTCTCTCTCTCTCTGTCTCTCTCTCTCTCTCATCAAAACGATTTCCATATAATTTTCTTCTCTTTTTATAATTATTTTTCATATTTTCGAATTTGTTTTCCCTGCTTTTCTTTTTACCATTTTCTTAATATTTTCTTTTACTAATTCTCTTTCATCTTCGATGCTAATGGACGAAGAAAAGATGAAAGAGAATTAGAGAATTCTCCTCCCTATTCTTTCGCAGGGTACGTTATGAAAGATATTATATTCTTTACTATTTCCTTTTCGTTATGTTCTTTATTTCTATTTTTGTATTACGTCTACTACTTCTGTTTCTTCATTTCTCTGTTGTTCTTTGACTTGTGTCGACTTTCCTTGCATTTCCTTCTCCTCCTCCTCCTTTTTTCTGCATCTTGTTTGCTGTCTTTTGGGTCTTCTTCCTCTATATCCTCATTATTTCTTTGTCTGTCTTTCTATTCGGCCTTATTAATTTCTCTGTTCTCGTCTTGTGTCTTCTTATTTGTCCTTCATTTTACGATTTCTTCTCTTCTTTCTTTATCTTTTCCTTATTTTTTGTGTTTCTTTACGTAATTCCCTTAATCGCATTTTAATCTCTTCTTATTATTAACAATAATCTTTCCCTAACATCTTTTTCAATGAATTTTATTTTCTCTCTTTCTCATTCTTGGAAAAAATATTTACAGTGGGTTACAACTGGTACAAGCCCCAAGGGCTACTCAAGTTAGATGGTTACGTGAAACGGTAGTTTATACAGATAATAGGGGGAGATAACGTTTATATGACCATGTTAAGATTGTAGTGATGGGAGAAACATCCTCTTAGGAGTCTGTTCCATAGTGCAGTGGTTCACACGAAAAGGCTGTTTAAGTGGAGCTTCTCGCCGATGGAATACAGGGAGAATGTGAGTGGCTTAGTACAATGTAAGTGGTATGGAGAGTCCTAGCTGTGAAGGGCATACCTGGCAGGACCAGGTAATATAGTTCGTTCGAGTATATTCCATGGAAGTAGAGACAGAGCAGTAAGAGGCTCGCCACATCCAGCCTGTGGGAGAGAGGTTAGACGGTGGAAAATAATCCGTCACCGACAAAGATTCGGAGAAGCTTTTAAACTCTATCATGAATGGAAATTGTTGTAACGAGAGGAGAGCTAGGAAAGTAATGTTTTTCTTCCATTTACGTTTCTCAAATTATGAACATTATTGTATCCATAATATAACAGCTATATTCCACGAACAGAACTCAAAAGCTGAAAGGAAAAAGAATGAAAAACATGCTTTTTTTCTCAGACAGACTTTTATTATACAAAAACATACACAAAAGCATATATATATATATATATATATATATATATATATATATATATATATATATATATATATATATATATATATATACACGTCCCACGTTGAGAACTATATATCACATATATCTACACAGCAAGGAAAAATATAAGGAAGAACAAAAAGGAAAGATCTTACATATGATTTGAGGAAATAACAATCTGGATATGCCATTTTTAGGACTCCAAATTTCATCTATCTTAAAAACGGAAACGGCACTATGTACTTTTAAACTGTTGGGGGAGGTACATCTAACCTTAGAATGGGCCCTTTGGCTGAGGCTAGAAAAACAACATTAAGGAAAGGGCTTAAATATAATTGGAGATAATCCTATCCTGGATATACAATTTTTAAAACTTCATATTTCATCTATGTTGCAAAGGTAAACGGCACCATGTGCTTGTAAGTTGTTAGGGGAAGTACATCTAGCCTTAGAATGGGCACTTTGTCCCATTTTTGAAAAAAAATGATTACTGAAGAACAAAAGGAAAGATCTTACATATAATTGGGAGATAATCCTAACCTGGATATTCCATTTTCATGAGTCCAAATTTTAGCTATGTTGCAAAGGTAAACGGTACCATGTGCTTGTAAGCTGTTGGGGAATGTACATCTAGCCTTAGAATGTGCCCTTTGGCCCAGACTAGAGGAAAACATTCTCGTTTAGTTGTTGTCCACGAATAGCAAAATGTATGAAGTGACGTCACGAAGCGGACTTATCTACATCAAAATTTCAGTGTCCTTCTTTACTGTCTCAGCGTTGTCTTATATTTATTTTCTTTTAAATGTTATACTTCTGTTTCTTAGCTTTATTCTCTTTTACGCTTTCATTATTCTGGGTTTTATCTCCTTCATATCTTCTATTTATATCTAGTTTCCAATATACTTATCTAAAGTAGCTATCGGGTCAGTCTCTTAAAACGTAAACATTTCTTCCATTCCTTCTTGTTGTGGATTCCAGAATGAAATCCGGTTCCAATAAATAACAAACGCCAAGAAGGAATATAGGAAAATAAATGTATTAATGTAATAATACAAACTGGTAATGCAGGTTAGTAGTTTCAGGAATGCGGGTTAGTAGCAATATATATATATATATATATATATATATATATATATATATATATATATATATATATAGTCTTTGGTATCGACGTATCACTGTATGACTTTTTACTGAGTCTACGTGCTTGCTCACTGTGACTCTTGCTCGTTCGTTCTGGTTCGTGCACGTTCGTCGATCTTTCTCGTTCTTCCCCCGGGTATTCACTAGCAGAAGTATATGTGTACCCTGGATGAGTCCATTTGTGTAAAAATGGGAGAACCTCTCAACACTTTTCCATATCGTTTACTCTATAGATGCTATTTAATTTATCATCGACACTTTTTTCCCAGCTTTCCTCGCTTTTTTCTTTCAAATATAATGATCCTATCAACAAAAAGGTTTGCTTCGTTCTCTTTTACAGTATATCTACCTCAATGGATTATTTAATGCCGACAAGATTATTATTGCTATTATTATTATATTATTTTTTCTCAAAATTATATTGTCCGTAAAATCTTTTCCCGAAAATGTTCTACTGGTAATAATTGTTCCCCCCAAAAAAGTGCTGCTGGTATTAAAAGCTATTTTTATACTTTCATAGTGTTTTGACCACTTTACTTTTAGGGGTGGGGATCAACTATTAGCTCATAGCTGGGACCCTAACAGGTGGTACCACTTCGGGTCAGGGTGAACACCAGCAATTAAGTGGTGGAAAATCAATGACAAAATAGAAAAAGGAACAGTAAAAACGTATTTTTACATTGTCATAGATATTCCAAAGACGGTTCTTGATCTATAAATTTGTTTATATTATTTTCCCATATGAATACAGACTCATATATATATATATATATATATATATATATATAGTTATATATATGAATAAGCATACACATATTTATACATTCAAAGAGGTTTTTTCAAATCAAACGTGTCGTTTTATTTTTTGATTACTTTTATTGTATCCTATCAGGATGGAAACAAGATAAAGTTTGGTTTTATTTGGTTTGGTTTGGTTTGGTTTGGTTTGGTTTATTTTTTTTATTTTACCGCATATCGACCTCAATGGGTTATCTAATGCCGACAAAATCTTTATTGCTGGTAATTTTTTTCTTCAAAAATCTATTTCTGGGAATATTTTCCTTGAAGAAATCTATAGTTGGTCATATTTTTTCCAAAGAATGTATAACTGTTTGTATTGCTGGTATTTTTAAAGTATTGCTGATCATAATTATGGCTGATAATATTTTTTTTTTTTTATTTACAATAAGATTTACATATCTGCTATTAAAACCTATTATTACACAAGTTTGGGTGTTAACTATTTGCTCATAGCTGGGACCCTAACAGGTGCTACCAACCCGGGTCCGGGTGTACCTGGGAACACCAGCAATTAAGAAGTGGTTTCACGCACCTCAAAACCTCCTGATCAGAGGTCTTGCTGCTGGATGTAGTTTATCTTCTTACCCAGGACGTGGATGTAGTTTATCGTCATACCCAGGACGGAAATTGTCCAAGTTTCATGTTCTTTCTGCTTTCTGGTTCAAATACTTCCGATCGTCTTATCAAGAACCATGTGCTGTCAGTGTACTAGGCAAGATTTTGTTGCCTACATTCTGGCATTTTATAGGGAGCTGAATGCTTGAAACAGTCTAGATTGACATCATGTGTAATTATTGAAGTGAGTGAAACGATACTAAAAAGAATGTATCGATCATATCTCAGTAGCTAAAATTTAGTCCCCTATACGGAAGTGAATGCTAGACAATTTCCTCACAGTTGAAGTAGAGACGTGATGCAACAGAAATATGGTTCTACAGAAGGATGCTGAGAGTCTCATTGACTGAACATCTCGGGAAAATGAAAAACGGAAAGAAATAGAACCTCTATTAAAATCATAAAGTGACATTTCTAGGGCGAGTAATGAGGAAAGGAGGTTTGGAGAATTTGGCACTCACAGAACCTATTGAATCAAGAAAGAAAGAAAGAGTAAAGCCGAGAATAAGCTACCTAACAATTTTTTTTAAATTCTTACAGAAAAGGAGGGGTATCAAAATGACAAGCCGTATAAATAGTTACAAGACATGATGCATGTGGAGGGCTATGATCGCCAACTTCTTGAAGGATCATGGCATATAGAAGAATATGTCTGCGAAGCAGTTGAGGAACTGTCCCGAATTAAAAGAGTTGAATACTGGCATTTTTGATGAAAATAGTTTTTGCTTTTTTTTAAATTTTTTCTTGCTTTTACTATGAACACTTTTTCGATTTGAACTAATCTTTCTATCTAAACTAAAATTTATTCCTTTGAGGGTTTAATTAAGATTCCGCGGATATCTCATTTGGTGACAAAGCCAAAACTATTCTCGTATCTATAATTAAAGTTGATTATATTGGAAAATTCATTCCTATGTTAAGTCATTTTCAGTACTTTGCCAAACATGATGTTCAAAATTCTTCATAAAAAGGTTAATGAATAAAATTAATACATAGTTTTAATTATAATACACGCACACATACATATATATATATATATATATATATATATATATATATATATATATATATATATATATATATATATATATATATATATAATATGGGATCCATAACTACCCATGCGGTCAGTATATTTCACTACCTGTGTATCTGAATTTATGTCAGGTAAACTACAAACCTTATCATGTAACCTAGTGATAAATACTACATAGTCGCTACTAAACCGTTTCAGCTACGCATTTCTGGTGAGAGTTGGCTATATAGTGAGTTGGTTAAAACATTCCTGTCAGCGTGGATGAACCTTGTTGTGTTGTCAACGGCCATCTGGTATGAAGCGGTTAACTAAATTCCATATCTATTTACGCAGCCAATGTGATGATGAAACGCCAACGTTTGGCTTGGGGTTGGCTTCCTAGACAGAAGCCAAAGGACTGGCCGGCGGAAGGATCCCACGATGAAAGTAACGACCACGTGTCCGTGTCCGTATCCGTGCCCATGTCAATCCACATCGGGTCTGGTTTATCCTGGAGAAGTATAACTTTCAACTCGAATATGTGGAAAGATCGGTGGTGGTGGTGTTTTTTTTTAATTATACGTTGTATATTTCCATAATTTACGCTTTGTATGAATTGCCTGCGACATGTTTGTTTCTTCATAATCACATACATACACAAATGTCAAATTTCATCATGTGAATCAATATATTCACTGGAAAATATGAGCGAAATAATGGATGTTTCTAAAATAAATAAGATATAAATACAGGATATCCATAAAGTTCGTGTTCACTTTTAAAAATATATAACTTTATTTATATTTGCAATAGAAATAATTTGTAAAAAGGATTAGAAAGAAGTAAATCTATATTTTTTAAGTTTTGATTGAAATTTTAAGTTTCCACATCTCCTCCATCATTAGCAATACAGAGGTTAATACGGAAAACATTTGCCAACTGCCAACTGATTTACAGTAATGCCTGAAATCACATTAGTTATTTTATCTATACATAAAACTCGGTACATTAAACTTTATGAAATATTTACAGATTATTTCTATCGCAAATACAAATAAAGTTATTAGTTTTTTAAATTGCACACGGACTTTACGGACACCCTGTATATTTATGATAAAATATAGGCTCCGAATTTCAGCTTAAAATATATCTTTATATTTAAAATATTTATAATAAACCATTTAATTGTGTGAGAATCTATTACGTAACTTGATTCTTGTAAATCGTATTGTTAATAATATAATAGTATCTCGTTTTTACACTTAACTTCAGAAATGCAATGATTGCTATAGTCCAAGGGAAATATATAGGAATATTACCCTGGTAATTAAAAAAAAAAATTGAAGAACAAAAATCAAAAAAATAAATCAAAAATATTAGCAAAGTAAGGACAAAAAAAAACTGCCATGTTTTGTATTTCATAAAAATTTAAATAAAAATGCATAAATTTAATAAAACAATGTGGATTGACAAATCAGCAAATATTTTAAGAAGACCCTGTTGCAAATATAAACAGAGTAAAAATGTGAAATATTAATAACATGGTCTGTAGATAGACGATAAATAACACTCTTAAGTAAATATTACAAAGATAATGTAAATTCGGAGAATAAATACAAGTAAAGTATTTCTCAACAACATTGAATGTAGAGCTATTGACTAGGAGTGAGTTAGGGTCCTTCATGAAAAGAGCCCAACAAATCAATACAAAATACAATAAGGAAAGATAAATTCGACAGGAAAGTATAACCCTGTTCAAATTTAAACATGCTTCAAGATAAATTCATTGAATTATTGGAAGTCCTTGGACAAGATATTTTAGAGTTAATAAAGGACTGAATGAGGTAGAGATTTAGATGGTATAATCATTCAAGAAAATGTTCCTTAATATATTGAAAAAATCTCTTAATGATAAAATTAATAGAATAGCTCCCAGCTTCCTTATAGAAAACATGTGTTCCAGCATAAATATGATTTATAAGAGAAACTGGGTAAATATATTGATGCAAAAGAGATCTCTTAGAAGCCAGAAAAAAAAGCTTTCAGTATATTTTAAATTCGAAACAGTAGAAAAAGTAAACAATTTCAATATTTGAAAGATGATAAACATTATGTAATATCTTATAATGCTTAGCATGTAATATAATATTTTCGTTACGTTTTTTTTAATCATGTCACACGCAAGCAATCCGCTAATGCCACTAAGACGCAAGGGGGCTACTGGGTGTGAAAGAAAATAGAAAACATTAGAACGAACAAAACCAGTCATAAACAGAAAACAAGGTATAAATCTCTACTACTGTTCAAAGGACGGAAGAGAAATGTGCATTAACCCTTTCAGCCATGCGTTCCTGAAAATTTTTATCCCCTCTACCTGATCTCCTGAGTAAAAATTCGCAAATAATTAATATGTAATGTTTCACGTTAGATATAAAAATATTTACACGTATTTATCCACCGTTCAACCGGTGGCTGGGGTTTAAGCCATTTTTCTATACCACTGTTTAACCGATGGCTCGACATTAAGTCATTTTCTCTATTATCGGTAAAAGTCTGTCAACGCTGACGGATTTACTACTGAGACAGGAGTAAATGTTAATGTAATTTGCATAGATGCCTAATTAGTCTTAGTCCCTTCATTGGTTTTGATTAAGCTTAAATGATTTTTAAAAATACGGTTAATGCGTACACATTAACTGTGCTATAAATATTTTTGAAATGGCGATTGAGGCATACCAGAAACGTTTCGCTCTGGAAAATGATTTTGAATGAAAAGGTTTTCAAAATGACTGTTGTATTGGATCCAAACCAAAACACCAGATGTCTGGGGTGAAAAAAATAATGTGTAATGTTCAACTTTCAACAAATATCAAAGTGTAAATTTACATGAAAACTGAACCCAAATCTTCACCCTAGCAATACTGTTTATTTATTTATGCGCATCCTATTGCAACAGGTGATGAAAAATGGCCATTGCATATCAAGAGAAAAACGAAAAAGACATTCCTCATTTCAAAACGAGATATCATTATCAATAGAAAAGCAAGACTTCATGTCTGGTGTCATCCATTAAAAAGCATTATTCAATTCATAAACGCGTCCTGGATATGACGATAAACTACCTCCGACTGCAAAGCATGTGATGTTGAGTTTGGAGGTTTTGAGGTGCGTTGAGCGACCTCTTAACTGATCTTGTTGCCACGTCCTCTCTGATCCCGGGTGGTAGCACCTGTTAGGTTCCCATCTATGGGGAAATAGCGAACACTCAAACAAAGATCAACAATACAGATTTAAAATAAAATGACGAAAAATATATTTTTATAGTAACATAACAATTAGTGCAACACTAAAAAGTATATAAAAATACATTTTTGTAGTAAAATTACCAACAATAGATTTCATGATCTACAGAATTATTATCTAAATATTGAATAATATAAAATTATATACAATGTATGTGTAGTTTAAAGCATATAATTGTGTGCAGGATATTTAGCTTTCGTTATTAGATAACTTATAGTGTTCGAGATGCTGCTAAATTAACTCAGTCAACCAACACAGTATGATGTCAAAGGTGTCCTACTATGGTAAAAAGAAAAAAAAAACTGTTATTCGCCAACATGACATTGCAAGGGCACACGCTGTAAAAAAATAAACCTAAAACAAATAATATCTTGAAAATAAGAGTTTATTAATATCCTTCATTCTCACCGAATTTATCACTTACAGATTTTCATTGTGTTCGATCACAATCTTTGACATTATATACAGGCAAGGACTTACGGCCGTATCATTTTATAAGATCCGTTCTCGGGTGATCGCCGAAGCAACCTCAAAGTTGGTCACTATCTAGATGGGCGACCGTTTGGAAATACCATGTGCTCTAATTTTCTGTGTGCGTGGGAGGTAATGATAACGGCTTGGAATTGGAAATCGGAAATCCTAGTTATAATTCTAGTTTGATTCATTATATTCAATTAGGCGCGCAAATACCATTAGTAAAGGCATGAATTCACCTGCCCTAAGATATGGGTTAATTAGTCGTACTTTTTTTTCAGTAAATCATTATCATGTCTGTCCAAAATACTTTTAAAACTGAAAATATTTTTCTGGTTTTAAATAAACCGAAAAAGTTTATAAGCAGTAAAGAAAATCAGTCATTTAGAATGTACAATTACAACATTTCAAAAGAAAGTTGAAAACCAAACTTAAATATTTTCGGAGAAAAACGCATTTTTTTTTTATAAACATGGAATCAAAAGTTTGAATTCGCGCTGGGCGACATTCATCGCAAATGAAGGTGATTATATTTCTGATAAATAATACTTAAATAAATTGTTGTAACCAAGGGAAGGATACTGAATAAAATAATCACACGAATGTTGGTAATGAAGGAGGGAGTGTGATCAGCACAGCTGAAGACGAATCTCCATCTGCAGGATATCTACCAACCACCCCAAGCGGTCAGATATGGCACCAGGCCAAATTTAACGTGGCGTATCGGAGTCCGGAGGCACGGCCAGAAATTCCCGGTAGACCCCGTATAAAACGGGGTCGAGTAGCTGTTTCCCGAGACGAAACTCTGCACTTTAACATAGCCTCGTCTGGGGATCCTCTCTGCCTGGAAGCAGAGAGTTTGACCAGCATAGGTAGAGACGAATCTCCAACTGCAGACCAACATGCAGCACTTACTACTGTGTACTGTGAATGGAGACATACCCATTATCGTCCGTAGGTATGCTTCAACATAAATTTAATACCATTGATTTTTATATTCTTTACTTCCTGGAAAAATGTTATCCATTGTTCATTATCCGAAGGGAAGGAACGGAAGATATCCCTAATTCCAAACATTTTCACCGTTTTGTTGATTTAAAAATAGCTTCCATTTTGAATTTCCGAAAAGTATCTGAAAGGTTAAATAATATATCACTGTTTAAACGATGTGATAAGAGAATAAATAAATAATACTATTAAAAAAATACACACAATCACCAAAAAACTATACAACTATTTTATATTAATTTAAAATGAAATAAATGGTATAGAGTAAACCAAATTAACGTAGGACTTGTACGTTCAGCAATCAAGGTGGTATCCGCTTTGCTATATGTTATATCGGAGCAAGCTCCAATGCAAATGCAAGTCCCTATTTCTTTCTTCTATGTCCGTGTCCCTCCAGGATATAAGAGATCATGGCTTGCCACAACTTCCTCTTTCCTGTTAGTAATTATTATCTTTCACCTCTCCCTACAGTTTCTGGGTTGACATCCATTTAGATAATCTTCTCAGGTATTTTACACACTGTTTCCGTTTCTCTCTGTCAGTCACACCTTCAACGTGTCCTGTGAGAATCAAATTATGCAAAACCTCTTTATGTCTCCTAGACTCTCCAACTCTCTATTTCTGATTCTAAGTTATTCCACACCCGACATCTCGGCTTCGGTATCTTTCCCACCGCCCTAACCTAGACTTTTCTATAAATACTTTCATGTTAATTGTTCTGGTGTGCATTAATCTTTGGTATTTAGACTTTATGACTTTACGTATATAACTTGTTTGTAAGCAAGATCTCATCATTTTATATTTGAAATGGCTAGATTTAACCGTAAGTTCTATACTAACATTTTTTTTCTCCCGCATTTCTCACTGAGAGAACACTCTTCCAGCCTCTTGCTTTCCAATCAGCTTTGATCTTCAAAATCCTAATAAAAATGTCAATCTTTATCTCCCGTCTTCGTAATTTCTGATCTTTTATTGTTATCTCACTTAATTATATTTTTTCTTTTTTCTCATATTCTTCAACATTCAGTTAATAATATTGTTTGTTTTTGCATAATGA
Organism: Acanthosepion lycidas; assembly: GCA_963932145.1. NCBI lineage: Eukaryota > Metazoa > Mollusca > Cephalopoda > Sepiida > Sepiidae > Acanthosepion > Acanthosepion lycidas. Next base: position 132,304,660 of record OZ010573.1, on the reverse strand, counting down.
AAATGTACTGGATGCGTGTCCGATTTGTAAAAATGCTATCATTACACCCAGGCGACGCAGGTTCAAATCTCACTATTGCTGATTTATCTTCTTTATAATAGAAATTCTGTGACGGTAGATAAAAAAAAATGTCTCTATGAGACGGCTGACAATATAAAGAAAAAGTGCACTCATTAGCATAGGATAGTTTTAAGCAGCTATAGTGACGGAAGGTATTTAACGAAGAATGAAAACATTGAGACCGGCTGTGCAAAGTGTAATTTGAATCGCTAAGAGAAAGAAGGCTTCGGCTAGCTGGTCACTCCTGGAGAAGTAAATCAGAACTTATGAGTGACAACCTCCTAGCTCGGTTAGAAAACCTGGTGACACCTACATTGACCAACTTGTAGATGACTCTGGATGTCATCTGCAGGGCCTGCAGACAGCGATTTCTGACAGAGATGTTTGTAGGGAATGAGTCAACAGTATCCGAGAAGAATTCTCGACCTGATGGTGATAATGATGATGATTATGATGCAGAGCATTATTTGAAAGTTACTAGATTTTATCGTTCAACTGAAAGGAGCACACAGTAATGCTCTTTGTTGCCAAACTCTTCTCAGTTCGCCATCGTATTCAGTGGACATGCGATGTTTGCGAGTTAGTGACTTTATTGCTTTGCTTGAGGCGTAATGATTTTCAAAATGTCAAAAGTTACTGTTGTGGATTCCGAGATGAAATCTGGTCTCAAAATGAATGAAAAACGCAGGAATGAAATATAGCAAATAAATATATTGACGTAATAATACAATTGGTAATACGGTTAGTAGATCCAGAAATGCGGTCGTAGCAATAATAATATACATACACTCTGAGAAATTCAGTATAGAAGTATGACTTCCTTCTGAGTCTACGTGTTCGCAACTGTGACTCCTAGATAGCGGTTACCTCACACTCTCACTGTATCACTGTATTACTCTCTGACTTCCGGGTATTGACCGGCAGTAGTACAAGTACACACTAGGCGAGTTCACTTTTATGAAAGAGGGGTGGACCCCTTAACAGTTACTTTGAGCAAAAATTAGGAAGAATATTGATTGCTCATCTATGCTTTGTAGTATTAGAAGAGACTTGAAACAAGATACATGTGGTTCTACAGAAATATGCTAAAAATACCATGGACCGAAATGTGAGCAATGACTACGTTTTACAGAAAGTAGAAACAAAAAGGTATACTGTAAATATCATCAGGAAGAAAAAGTTGGGATTTCTAGCTCTGCTTTATCTCGGTTCACCTTTTCATTGGTTAGAATTTCGGGATTAATTGCGAGGAACTAATGATTTCTTTGTGGGTGCAGCTGGATGTAATAGTAATAGGTATATTAATCTTGAGTTGTGAGAATTTATTTGAATAAGTATTTTCGGTATTATTTGCTTTTGTTTTTTTTTCTATCATTTCTTTCAACATATCAGAAACGATAAAACCCCAATGAAATACACCGGAAGATTTGGACGGTAAAAGTTCATTTAATAAATTTGGACAACTTAATATTATTACGGCTACTACTTCTAAGAATGAACAAAGAATATGGTCTAAAGAAAATTGATGAAAAGATAAGAACTATCAGATTGGAAATAGCATTTATAGTTGGGTTCCTAGTGAAATCCATACGATGTTGCCATGTCAGAAGTGGACCTAAGAATAAATGCATTAGTCTCAATATGGACGATCTTTTAAATTTTCATTTCATGCTACAGGCATTATGTATGCGAATAGAAAATCAGCAATAAAAAAAATCATTAGAAAATAAATTTGTCAAAAATAATAAATAAGAAGGTATTTTAAATACTTCCTTCTTTATTAATTTCGACAAAGATTGTGAAAAATGATTTTTTGGTTTCTAAATGCAGGAGAAACGACTATAACAAAACCGTGTTAACATTTTTCTCTTTCCGTGCATTTCGCAATCTAAAAGAAGTTTTGTCATAATTTACGTCTTCGTCTCAAAGAACAAGTCTTCCTCCTCTCGCTCTCATTCTCACTTTCCATCATTCCCCCTCTCTCTCTCTCTCACTCTTTCTCATTCTCTCTCTCTCACTTTTAGCATAGGTGGTTTAAAAAAGCATCTCCAAAATGGACCGATGTGAAATAGGATTATTCATAGTTTTGCTATTTTAATTCATATTCATCTTATTAATCAAGAAGAAATTATCTCACCCTGCCGAATTAATCACTTTCTAATATCAATTTTCATTATTCCTCAGTTGTATTCCTTACAGATTTTCATTTTTTTTCTCCATTTACATAGGTTTGTATTGTTATTATATAGTTTTGGTAGTTTTTTTTTCCATTACGAAATTTGACTATCAATTTTGAATAATGTTCCCGGCAAATAATTACCAAACTGCAGTATTCAATTTGAATTAAAAGCATTTTCAGGAATCTTTCTTAACGCCTCGTCGTAGAAGAATATGGTTGATAAAAGCAACTATTATTCATGCGGCACGTTAAAGAGTGACAATGAAATCCAATCAATGAAAAACAATTGAGATTTTAAGGTTGTAGTAATGAACAGTTTTAGGTTTGATTGGGAATATTCACTCAGAAATCGAAAATTGATGGGAATATATTATTCCTTTAAATCATTATGTTGCAGGCAACGTTTCTATGAATTGCTGAACACTGACAATGGCTTCTTTCTTGACTTTTAATATATTTCTATAATATAATCACCATCTATAAATTTTGATATTAAAATTGCTTACAAAGCTTTCCTGAGTTATATATTTTGTATGTAATAAAACTACTTGTAGATCTTGCTTTAGCTTCTGGCAATCGACAATCAATTTTACTTGATTTTATATATAGATTGCGTGCCAAAAGATTAAAAAAAGTAATGTTAAAACGTTTTTAATAACGTGAGAAATAATTAGTTGGGTAATGCATAGAATAGCGTATAGGGGAAAATGAGTGTAGTATGATAATGTGTGGAGAAGCTGAAATAGCGCTGCCTTAAACGGGTTCAAAGGCTAAATTTTAAGAGGGATTATTGTTTAATTTTCCCTCCTGTCTGGCTTTACACTGACGCTTTTGAAAAACTGATTAGAATGAATGAAACTTTTTTGCTCGGTTAAAAAATGAGAACAAAAAGAAAGAAAATAATAGAAAAGTGGAAAAAAGAAGACAAAACATTTAAGAGAAATGAAAGAAGAAATCAGAAAAGAAAGATGGATGAAAGGAAACACGAAAAGGCACACCGAAAAGAAAGAAGAAAAAAAAAGTCACAAAAAGAAAGAAATGAGAAAAAAAAAACACGTAAACTGAATATAAAAACAATGGAGAAAACAGTGTTATCTTCATCTTTATTGTCATATTCACAACGTTTTGGCTGTTGTACACTCCGGCCTTCTTCAGATGATTGGAATTTGCTGTGGCCTTGTTAGGAGCAGAAATAAAGACACAAAGAGAGGAATTGAGTTAAACAAATATATTAACATAAATAGTAATAGAAACGAAGTGTTACAGCAAGAATGTTCGGTCCGACTGTCAGAGCTGACTGCTGGTAATTTCCCTCTCCAAAAGGCAGTACCTTTTGAATGGATGATTAGCGGGGAAAAGATTATTGAGGCTACCGTATCAGCCTAGCGAAAGCACAGGTAATGTAGATTGTGGTAGTTGACAATATCTCCATTTTTTTCATTAGAATTTCAAGGAAAAGAAAGTATATGTTTATTGAATTTATTTAATACATTCACTAGAGTAAATTAAATTGTTAATGGTAATATGGGAGACTCCATGCGTGCGCGAGTCACTTACCATAACAGAATTTCGAACCGAACCGTTTATTTCGTCTAGCGGGATAGATTGTTCTAGTTTTACGTGCCATGCCTCTTTCGGATTTTCCTTTAATTCAACTCTCCAAGTTTTGGTTAACCACTGTTGTGAACCACTGTGGCCTTGTATTGAACTCACAACTCTTTTGGACTATTCACTGTATCTAACCAACGTCTTTATTCATTGGGTCAGGTTTCCTTGAGGTAGAAAAAAATAAATGGTTCGGTTTGAAATTCCAATCACCTGAAGAAAACTGGAGTGTACAACGGTCGAAACGTTATGAATATGGCAAGGAAAATTAGTATAACAGTTTGAATAATGTAAATAATGGAATGATCATAAGACCATATCTCAGGGATATAGACAAATATAGGAGAAAATATGTATAAAATGTATACTAAAGGCAACACAAGACGAGGAAAAGAGAAAAAAAAAACGAGAAATGAGAAAGCAAAAGAGTAAGAGAAGAACAGAAAGAAGAAAACAGAAATCAAAGGAGAAGGAATACGAAACCAAAATTAAAATGGTAATCGTAATATGAGAAGATTCTATCTATGAAAACACTCGGCATTTATTGACCGAGTAACAACAGTTGAAGTTTATGAAATATTTGTATTAAAACAATTTTAATGAAAATAAGTTTCTCAAGATCACTGACTGTTATAGCTCTTTCTATCATTGATTGTAGCTTGCTTCCTACTTGCCATGTGGAACTGCAATGTCTGTATTATATCATTATTTTCTTTAGTTACATATAAGATAGTCATAATAATATAATAACATATTATATAATAATAGAGTAATAATAAGCAATATAATATATACCATGTATGCTGGCGTGCAAGGCGACTGGGCGCCTAAGTCGACCACCAAGATAAACTGTAGTTTTCTGGCTATATTAGGCCTTACAGTTCGACCCAATCAAATCGTATTTTAAAATTTACTGTATTTAATGTAGTAAATAAAATCAATAAGCACATATTTTCTTTTCCTTCAAATTCTAATGAAAAACAATGCGCAGATATTGTTAACTAGCAAATTCTACAATACCTTATGAGAGCGTGCTGTGTTTTCTGTAGGCTGTTACGGTAGACTGAATAACTTTCCCTGGCTAACCATCCATTCATTCCACTGTTCTCGAAGGCGATCAGATCGTCAGAGGAAGCACTTAGTATCTGACCGTACTGTACCAGGTAGGCTGCTAAGCGCACTCCTATAACCTGAGGAGAAACCTTGTATACTACTAGGTGGGTGCTTCGCATGCTTATTATGGTTATAAGATGTTGACTGGAGACATTCTCATATTTATCAGGCGTGCTTAATAGTACGTCCCACATGATATAACCTTTACCCTTGATTAATTTTGCACGATCACTTGCCGACCAAAAAGACAGACACAATTTCTCAACCCCCTGTAATACCAGGTCTACCAAGAGCCCATCTTTTTTGATAATATGTTCATAACTCTTGACTCTCTTCAGGAACTCCGTAATGTTGCTTATACACTTCGGTGTGTGAGGACTTGGCTTCCAGCAAAAGAATGAATCTCCGGTCGCTATATTATCTGTGTTGCTGTTGTCGCTGTTATTCTCCTTTTCATTATGGGTTGCCTTATTTTCGGTTGGTGCATTTTTTCCGGTTTTGGAGTTTTGGCCATTTGCGACTACCATACATTGTTCATTCTTCTTTATGTCGTCGATGGTAATGACCTCCTGTTTTTTTTTTAATTCTTTACCCGGCGGCTGATTTTTTTTTTTTTTGTTTCTTTTTTTTTTTCGAACCAAATATGTTCTTTGTAATGGACCGACTCTTCTCGGCCATTTTTAGAAGATCGCGTCCTTTTTTATATAGTAAAAACAAGTACATTTTAAAAAATAAACAGTTGATCAAACGATAAATAAAAGAAACAAACTGTAAAGAATAAATTAAGACACAAATGAAAGTATTTGCACAAAATGTGGAGAAAAATTAAAAAAAATAAAACTTGTTCAACGTACAAACAGTGACAATAAACAAAATTAAAACGGCAGACGAAAAACTAGGTTTTATCATCAAACGAGAGAAAGTAAAAAAAAAAAAAAGATTTAACCAGTAAGAATAAAATAAATTTACTTCAAACAAATAAACAATAAAACAAATGGACAAGTTGGCTCTTTTAAGTTAAACAAATAAAAATAACAAAACCAAACGGAAAATATTTAAAAAAAACAAAGACGACTTAAAAGAAATAAAAACACATGTAGCAAAAACAGGTTCTGCTATCAAGAAAACAAAATGGTCGGAATAAAGCGAAAAATAAAAAAGAAATTCTAGAAAGTCTAGCGTAAAATAAAAATAAAATTGGGAAATAAAATTTAAAAAATGAGTTTTAAAGACAGGGATTTTTAGGATAAGGAAGGAGAAACTTAAGCACTTACAACAAAATTAAAAGCAATAACGTAAAAATAAATTAAAGACACTATTGCAACAAATAAATGGCCGTTACATCAGAAAAATATTAGCTTATTAGCAGGGAAGAGTAAAAGAAAAGGGAAAATGAAAAAAAGTAAAGTTTTAAAATCACAACAGATACAGTCAATATAAAATAAACTTAACCAAAATAATTCTAAATCTAATTTGTGGTCTATCCAAGATTAATCCTGTCAGAAACAAAGTCAAAAGGAAAGTCTCAGGCCATGTCCCTTGTGGTTTTGCTCGAATTTTTATATATACATGTCAGTGATGCATTGTGGGTAGTGTCTTGTTTTGTGGGTAGTCTAAATAACTAAGTAAATGATAAACAAATTAAAAAAAAAAACTCGCCCACCACAATAACCATTAGAATAATAGAATAGACTTCCCACAATGAATCACTGGCCTATATATAAATAACATTTGAGTAAGAACACAGCGCACATGGCCTGAAGATTGCGTTCAGCATGAAACAGAGTGTCGCCTCTGAGTGTTGACTTCAAAGTTCATTTATATATACATTTATATATGAAGATAAAAGACGGTGGCATATTAGATGTATGTAACAGTTCGCAAATGGAGACATAATATAATGCATAAAACCATTTCTAATTAAGAAAAAGACAGGGGATTATGTACACATTTTATGCCTTTTTTTCTGTGCACGAAATTAAACTTGATTATTTAAGACCAATCATTTATATTTGTAACAGAAATAAAACAGTTCACAGAAATAGTTGTTTAATCATTAGCTTTTTATCATTTACTTACTCCCAAGAAAATTACTGATATGATGATAAAATAACTTAGCCCTTAATTAGAGTCTAATATGACCTATATGTAATTCTATTGGGTATCATGAACATAGATAAATAGATATGAAGGAACTGAAATAACTAGCAAGATAATGTACTCACTTGGATAGATAGATATATAGATAGATAGAGTTGTGGTGTCCTCCCTCTAAGAGTCTACATTAGACACTTCCGCATACTATATGTTAAGATGTTGTGACAAAGTAAATGGTTAATAAAAAAAACAGGTTTGAAAATATATCGTATAATAAACAGTAAGTACACCAGAGGATTATTACACGACTGGTTAGAGTGTATCATATGAATCAGCGCTCAATCTATTTACTGTTCACAGTTCACTCTTCTCTGTCCCTTCTCTCCTACTAAACTTATAGTAGGCGGAAGAGTCTAATATAGACCCTTAGAGGGAGGACACCACAACAGATAGATAGATAGATAGATAGATAGATATGAAGAAACTCAACTAGCTAGAGTGATAATGAACTGATTTTATAGATAGATAGATAGATAGATATGAAGAAAATCAACTAGCTAGAGTGATAATGAACTGATTTTATAGATAGATAGATAGATAGATATGAAGAAAATCAACTAGCTAGAGTGATAATGAACTGATTTTATAGATAGATAGATAGATAGATAGATAATCAAGAGCTGGAACTCACTACACGAATAATGGTATTTGACATTAGTTTCTTTGTAACTTCTCCAATGAGAATCCCGTATATATCTGCATATTCGTCTCATAGAACTCACCTTCTCAGAGTAATTCCCACTGCCAAAAAACAATATATTTCTGTTGCCCCATGCATTAGTCCCTTTTGAGCTAATGTTGAAAGGTCTTCGATTTCAGAACTACAGAACCCATTAGTGAAACATGACGTATAGCAATAAATATTATTGACACTTCTTTTCGCTCCAAGTTGATGTCTTCAGGAGCAGGTCAGCAATGTTTTTTGGTCCAAATGTCGAAGACAAAGACTGACATAATGCTTAGTGGCTTAAGACGCTTTTTGATGTTATGATCTTCAGATACGGCCTAAAGTGAAGATCTGCCAATTTTCTGTTTCTTCTCCTTACAATAAAACTTTTGTTTTCCCTTGACTTCAGAAATACATAAAATGATATGAGAAATACCGACATAGTGAGAAAAAACAGGAGTGAGAGAGAGAGAGAGAGAGAGCAAGAGGAAGACTGACAGAACAAATAGATAGATAGGTAGATTTGCTCGCACAGTATTGAAACCGATTAATTTTTCCGATTAATCATTCCTAATTTATCCATTCAGTGTTGTTAAAACGAAGCTATGATTTTTTTTTACCTAAAAAGAATAATGCTGAGAAGTAGAATAAAATTTGGATTTAAGGAATATTTGATTTAAAGAACCACTCATGGATCAAATGAGCCACAACGAAGTGACATTTTATTTTTACAGAACAAATTCAAGAACAAAAGATTCATCAAGTTCTCATTAAGTTACAATGTAAATTTCAAAATTGTTAGCTAAAAGATTTACTATATATTTAAATACAACTTTTCACCTTTACCGACCGATTTTCGATTAACACATTGTACAATATTTTCTTCTTTTAATCATTTCACCCCAAACAAGGCGGGAATGCCACTAATACCCAGGGTTACAGGAAGTGAAAAGGAGAGAAAACCTGAGTATAGGTAGGATTGAGGAAAGGACAAATACGAACTGGATTCAAGAATATATATATCGATTGACGTTGAATTTAAATTTTTATATGATTGTAGTTATCAGAGAAAAAAAGTAAACGGAAGGGAGTTCCACAGATGGGAAGTGCGAGAAAATTACTGTTGGAGTAGAAGTGGCGGTTAAATTTAAATATTTCAACAATTAAAAAGTGGAACCTAGACTGGGGCAGAAGTGGCGGTTAAATTTAACCATTTCGACAATTAACGGGTGGAAACTAGACTAGAGGTAAACTGAAGATAGTTCTGCCCAGTATTCTTGCAAGAGTTACCAGAGATTAGTCGCGCCTGTGCGTTGTTTAGCTCTGAATTTTCGGTCAATTTCATCCCACACCAATGGGATTTAAGTTCGCTGATTGCGCCGGCCAAGACATCAGTTGAAGGACGTGATGTTCTGCTTTGCTTTTAATGTACCTCCGGTAGTGTATACTGGTATGCTCTGTATCATTGTGTCATATCTTGCATGAGTACAAATCCTTGACCCACAAGCCGCGTTCCAGATGGGATCGCGTTATGCTTCAGTATTATTTCAATTTTTATTAGCTCAATTTTACCTTCACCTGCTGCAAATCCCCGAATTTGCAATTGGCACTCTTCTCGCACACATACACCATAACAGAGTCTCCACTATGGTTTATGGTTGGTGTGATACAGGATGCAGCTCTTTTATTAACTTTTCGCCGAATATAGACCCTTCCTGTTTGACCTAAAGATTTCGAACTTTGATTCATCAGTCCAAAGGACTTTATTCCCCTGGTCTCTTGTCCAGTCTGTGTGCACCTTGTCCCACTGGAGACTTTTGACTTCGTTTTGATTCCTCAACAGCGGTTTCTTGACACAAATCCTGTCATATAAACCAGCTTCCCACCGTATTCTTCTCACAGTGGATGCTGACATTTATTCACGACATTGGTTCAGTTGTGCCGTGATGTTTCGACCAATTATCCTTCTGTCACGCAAGCTGTTGACTGCTAAAATTGTCCCCTGATCTTGATGTTGCTTTTAGTCTTTTGGTCTTGTTTTGTCCCGTTTCCTCATCTTTCTTAACAGTATAATCCACTGTATTTCAGGGAATTTTTAAATTTTTCTGCTTGAATATGATTCTTTTTTTTTTTCAAGTAATGATCCCCTTTCTTTGTTCAAATGTAATTCACGTGTTTTGGTCATTTTGTTGAGAAAAAAAGTTAGGTTTAAATTTAAACAAAAGAAGAATAACTGATTTCACTACTGGGCAAGGTATATTGGCAACAGAAGTAAAACAGGTAGTATCTAGCAAGCAGTAATTTTCAGCATGCTTTTTGTCCAGCCACCCACTCAACAGAAACGTCTTCTGCGGTAAGCAAGGACACGCCAATGAGTTGATCACATGGCAAGCGGTTACCTTTAGTTGTAGCGCTCTTACAGAAACATGATACTAAATTACCACATCAGAAATTCCTATCAGTTTCAATAGCGTCGAAGAAAAGCAACTATAATAATATGAAAGAAATAGGAGTAAAAAATTAATAATTATTAACAATCCTTCACCTAATGGACAAAAAAAAATGAGATTTATGGACTAATGCAGAAGAGTTGTTAGAGAATTTAACAATCACATAACATTTTGAAGGTAGAATAAGCAGGTGTAATTTACGAGCAAACTGTACAGAGCAAGGAATGAGTTGAACTAGTGGAGTGACATCATAGAAGACGTCCTGAAGTTGTATATAAAAGAAGATTAAACATGTGAGATAGTAATATGATATAAGGGAACCATGTATGTGCTAACCGCCAAGAGAAAAGCTTATTGCACCTTCTTGGTTTCAAGCTTTCTACTGGCATAAAGTCTAGTGATTATATTGAATCTATTGCTAGGTATGCTACTAAGAAATTTGATTGTCAGACAATTTTTCTCATCAAAAACCATCTTGTACATTCATAATTCTACTATTACGGTCGTACATATCGCTGATATAACTGTTTTGGTGTTATTGCTATATACCTCAAGATTATCAAAAAACTCCTTAGTGGAATCTGTAATGTTAACGGTCTTGACCTGGCATTTTGGTATCATTTACTCCCCACCACCGCCACCATGACGTGGCTCTACCCGTATTTTCTAGAAATTTTTTCATGACAATTGTTCTAATGAGCTCGCCTTATTGGTACCTCGAAGGCATAAATTGTAACGGACTACTAGTTTCGCTATTAGGTCTCATAATTTTTATGTTGAAATAGAAAGATGCAAATTTAAGAGCTTATTCTCCCATACGTCTCACCTATAGAAATCTTTTTCCGATTACTTGTTTCTTGCCAACTACGATCTTCAAAGATTTTAATGCAACGTCAATCACCATCGTCTGTCTTACTGATTTCTTTTCTTTTATTGTCCTTTCGCGTTTTTGTATTCTCATTTTTCTTCACTCTCTGTAACCTCTAGTTTCTTCTTGGTATTATCGCCTTTGTATGGTGAAAGAACAGATCAGAATGTTTACGAGATATTAAGTTTAATGATATCTTATTTTACTAATATCACACTCTTTACTGCATAATAACCTTACAATAGTCAAGCGAACGATTTATTGAGGATAACGTATTTATTACTGTAAGCAATTCAGTGAAAACTTGGTGCTATATGTTCTTTGTTTTTTGCCAACAAAAGTTTAGCTTATAATTATATATGTATCGATAGATTCCTGCACAGTGACAATGTTTATTATATTAGGTTAAAATTCCATTACTCAAGTTGTTGAATTAGTATCTTTAATATGTTTGATCTGAAAGTGTTCATGTTAAATCCTTATCACCATCATACAATAACCTATTCTATTCCCCGCATAATTATAATAGAAAATATAGAAAATTGAAAATTCTCAAAAGATCATAAACCTCTTCAGACCTGCCATCATATGCAAGAAACATGTAGCAAAAAAATAAAGTTCAAATTATAATTAAAAATGACGAAAATTGAAAATGCACAAAGATATATCAATTTTCTAAGCCCGGCTTAGAGATGGCACAAGGCCGAAAGTATGGTGCACCCAGTCAGGATCGAATTGACCAAGTAAGATAAGCTTTCTAATCATTACATCACGTCGAGGTGCCCAAATGCACAAAGATATATACCAGCTCAGAGTGGCAGCATTAAGCATTAAAATATAGTAGAAATTTAGTTCAACTTATGACAGAAAATTAAGACAAGTAAACACGCATATAACGATCATAAACCCCTTCTGAACTGTCATCACATTGAGAAGAATATAGCAACAATGCAAGTTCAAACTGTAACGAAAAATAATAAAATCTTTTAAAAGCCACATAAACACGTATAAATCACCATAAGACTATATATTATATAAATAAAAATATCGCAAAATCCAAATTAAAACTATTCCATCGTATTCTGTTCATTATTTACAAAAGGAAATGAAAAAAAAAACGTAAAAATAAAACCGAAAAACCTGACCATTTTCAGCCAAGTAGAATTCTAAAAGACTTCAAGTGGATTTTACTCATGAAAGCATAAAAGAACATGAAGGAGACCATTGTTAGAATTCTCTTTTATGAAGACCATTTTCGAACTTGAGTGCTTGATCATATATGATTTCTGTTACACAAAAAGACTTGTGTTAGATTAACAAATGTTTCATATATACCTATACATACACAAACGTACTGTTCTAGACAGAGCAAAATTATTTCATTCTTCCAACCGGTACATAAAACTAAAAGTCAAACTAAAGTTCTATTAGTTAGTCTCATTGGTCGCCTACAGTACTTAAAAGGGGTTGTCTCGTACTTTTTAACTGTTTCTAACATTTCGGACGAAAGTGAGCGCCAAAACCTCCTGATAAGTGATTTCAGTTCGCAGTGAAAATTTTCCCTGCCAGTTGCATTAACGTCCGAGTGTCATAGTTGGCCAGATTTCCTTTCTCCAGTGGCTGCAGGTGCTACTTTTGGCCAATGTCCATTTCGCGTGTGATGTAAGGGTCTAAAAGGTGTGAATACTTTTTTCGCCTCAACGCCCTTCTGACCCACGTCTTTTTCTCATGTTCCATTTCTAATCCAACCACTCACCCACCGCCGTCTCGGCCATTACACTTTACAGAGTCCTTGTTTCTTTCCCGACACTCCTATTTTGTCTCTTCTTGTCTCTCTCCATTTAAAATGCTCGAATTCACGGCGTATACCTTTCTTCCGGTGTCGAAGTGGTATGTATCATTATTACGATGCATGACCCTTTTCCATTACTCATTTTTGATTGATTCAACTGACCTATGTATTGTGTCTGGTCACGTTAACAAAACATTTTAGTATAAAAAAGAAACGGTTTTTAAGGGTTATAATGAAAGAAAGGTTTTGAAGAAAAATAGTAACAAGAAATTTAAAAGAGGGGCGGAAATAAATCGAGTGCCAGTCAGAAGAAAAAACCCAGACATTAAAATTACAAGGAAAAAGATACGGCAAAGAAAAAGCTATTGCAAAAGACATCAAGAATAAGGAATAATGGTTACGAATGCAGTAAAAGATAAGAAGGAAGAAAAGTGAAGAAAAATAGTAAAGAATGAATAAAAAACGAGGAATGAAATAAAGTTAAGCTATTCGTAAAGATTAGCGGAATTCTGTGAAAAGAAAGTAAACGTCATAAGACGTCTTTTCTTTCAACCAAGCGTCGAAGAAGACTTCGTTGTAATGTAGTTTCATCAGTAACCATAGTGCATTTGCGAGAGAAGAATAAATCTAATGTGACAGAGGCGAATTTTCGTGCTGTATTTGAAATCGTAGAGAGCTTGTCTAGTGAGATCGTCGCGTAAAGAAATGAGTGAAAAGATTTCTAAGTACGAACACTTAAGAAAAAAAAAGAGGAATATATTCTTGAAAAGTGCAAGCGAAAATTAGCCATGCTTAAATATAATATGGTTTTCTTTCTTGAAACTCGAACGTAAAATGTCTAGCCTTGTTGCTATATTCGTGTATTTCAACACAAGAAATAAAAACATGTTCAAAAAGATATTCCGAAGTTATCAAATTTGTGAAAAAAAAAACATTTCAAAAGTTTTGTAACATTAAATGCTTCACAAAATAATATTTTAAAAACATAGACAAACAAAAATATACTTATTTAAAAAAATTAACTCACGCCAAGCAAAGGGTTAATGCTACGAAAACACAAGAAGTTAATGTGAGTGAAATAGAAAGAAAAAAATAACTTGAGAAGAAACGGGAAACCCAGTTCTACAGAGAAAACGAAGGATAAATCACTACACCAGTTCAAAAGACCGGCGAGGAGTGTGAACCGGGCTATAAGAAACTTACCTACTCCTACTGAGTTAAATAAAAAACATAGATTGCATAAATTAGATTGCAGAGGTTAGGCGTAGACGGTAGATTTATAGTGTTAAATTAGGTTTTGGAATGAACCGGAAAACCAATCCTAAAAGGAAACCAGGTATAATATTCTACTTCTGTTCAAAAGACTGAGGAGGAGTGTAAACCGGGCGATAAAAACTTATCTACTCCCGTTGAGGTAAATAAATAATAAATAAAATTTCAGAGTTTAGACGGAGCCCTTAGAAGTATAGAGTTGATGTATGCTTTAGAATGGACAGGAAAACCAATCCTAAACTGAAAACAAGAGATAAACTTCTACTCAAGTTCAAAAGACCGGCGATGAGAGTGAACCGGGCGATAAGAAACTTATCTACTCCAGTTGAGGTAAATAAATAATAAATAAAATTTCAGAATTTAGGCGGAGCCGTTAGAAGTATAGAGTTGATGTATACTTTAGAATGGACAGGAAAACCAATCCTAAACTGAAAACATGGGATAAACTTCTACTCCTGTTCAAAAAACTGGGGAGGAGTGTAAACCGGACAATAGGCGAACCTATCTAAACGTATTGACACCAAAATGTAAATAAGCAACTAGTAGTTAAAATATTAGGATCATAGAAGAATAGTTTGAAATATACTTTAGAAGGAACTGGAAAACCAATAGTAACCAGGAAACAATAGATACACATTTACCTCTTCAAAAATAAAAAGAAAACCGGGAGGAGCTTGAACCAGGAGATAAGCGAACCTATATACTCCTATTATTTTAATATCATCTACATATTACTATATAACATAGTGCCGCCAAAGATTTCAAAGATATTTCCCGGTTCATATATTAAATCAGATTTTTTTTAGTATTTCCATCAAATCGAAATAAAATTAGAATTAGCTAACTGATGTTGGTAATACATTCTTAAATATTAAATATTTTCATGTAAATTTCAGTTTTAATATCTGCTTTTATTAGAATTACTTATAATGACATATTTTAATGTGTGGGATTGTATTATTATATACAAGTGTATATACAATGGTTCATTCTATTGTAAATAATATCATATAACAATATTGTTATTTAAATTTCATTTTTAATTTCAGATATATAATGTCAAGGGTTATTTGAAACATAAACCCTTACAAAAAGGAGAAAATATTGTTAAGCTATAGCGATACGAGAACAACACATTAGAAATTGTGGAACACGTAAAGAGATCTCAGAATAAAAACAAAAATAAATTGAACCTATTATATGAATCTGAGTATAAAAATGTGATAAAAAGATTCGAAATAATTAAGATAGTAATACCCAAAAAATGTGAGCAGTGATTTAAAAACTATTTTAAAACATTGATTTTTGTAATATAAATCGATTATATTAAATTATTGATTTATTTAATGTCTTTAGTCAAAATACCATAATTAAGCAAACATCACAAAGATAAACCTCTAAGTCGGATAAAGTACTTTTTTTAAAAATTCGCGTAAGGCTAAATATAATCTGTGTGTCCTGAAGAAACCTCAGAAAAAAATCTAGACCTTTCAACTAACTACTGTCTTCATGATCTTTAAACATGGACCATGAAAGGAATTTTATAGTCTTCGCAAGTATGGTTCATCTGGCGTCGGTAACTCTTCCCCATGGTATCTAGACATTATCAATTTATGTACAGTACAAGAATGGCGGCTAGTTTTAATCAAGTCAGAGCTGAATTGGTTAGATGTAACAGTAACTTCTATACTAGCATTTTTTTTCTCGCACTCCTCGTGGCGGACCTGCTTCCATGCATTCCAGTCAACTTTGATCTTCAAAAATTTAATCAGCGTGCAACACACTGCCATTTTTGCCTCACATTTTCCACTGACGAAGTGGGGGAACTACATCGAATCAATAGCAGCATCTACTGCAAGGAGATTTTGGTCACTCTGTCGTGTCAGAGTCTATCTTGTATATTTACAAATCTACCATTCGTCCGTGCATTGAATACTGAATATACCTGGTCTGGTGCTTCTGCTATTCATTTAGACGTCTTCATAAAGTCCAAAGAAGAATATCTAATGTAATCGATCCTGACCAAGAATCACGACATCAGTCACTTTATCACCGACGGGATGAGGTTTCCCTCTGATTTTTCCGCAAATATTTTTTATTACAATTGAACTGAGGAGCTTTTTTCCCTGGTGACCGACTGCGCGAATTTAAGCGTGCTACTAGATTGGCATCTAGGTCCCGCCCGCTTACATTTGAATAAGTTAAATGCAACCGCTACGTCTACTTTAATAGTTTCTGTAATCGCAATTTCCGTCTTTGTAACTCCCTTCCGTTTACTTGCTTCCCTGAAAACTACAATCTTCAAAAGTTTAAATACAACGCCAATCGTCATCTTTTATCTTCTTGAATCCCGTTCATCTTTGTACTTTCCTCAATCCTCGCTATTCTCAATCTTCCCGTTTACTTTCACTCAATGTAACACCCTGCGTACTAGAGGCATTCCCGTCTTGATTGGGGGTGAAATTATATATATATATATATATATATATATATATATATATATATATATATATATATATATATGGGGAATTAAAATCAAAAGCCAAATTACACCAAAAATATCATGGAAAATAAGGCAAACAGCACCAATCTAAAACAAAAAACAAAAAACTGTAACCTCTGACTGGACGAGAAAATAGATATAATCACCTACACAGACAAACGTAAGTTACTAAATAAAATATCAGTATTTGTCTCGAAATGCAGACAGAAAACCACTTTTTTGCTACATTACTTAAAATTCAAAAAGTTAAAACAAATATATAAAAATATACATGCACTACATAAAACACAAATAATATAACGTACTTTAGAGAAACCAATACTTTACACTAAAAAATATAAATAAACAAATTTATTAAATAATGAAAAAATTGACAAAGTACGAAAACAAACAAAATCACAAGTAAATATAAAAACAAATTGTTAAGTAATCACTAATAAATAATGAGTAAAAGTGCCCGTATGCATTACTACAAAATAGCTACTCATTGTTACAGCATATTATTTTTCAAGATCCAATGATATTGTTATTCCTTCATGGTTCCGTTGACTTCAATCAAATCTCCATCCTTTCCTACCCACAAACACCACCACAGCATAATAGACACACCACCATGTGTAAATATTGGAACCATACATTCATCATTTTGTCTTTCACTTGGTTTTCGCATACACTCTCCTATTACTACGAAATGGCTCAAATTTGAACTCATCTGACCGCAATACATTTTGCCACCCTTTCAATATTCAGTTCATGTTTTTTTCTGTGCCTATAACAGTCTTTTCTGCTTAATCACGTTCCATGACAGGAGCTTTTTGTGGCTTTGCATCTTTTCACAGTTGAGAGCGACACTGGTTGCCGTCGAGAGTGATTAATTTCAGCTGTCAACTCAGGATCAGTTTTCCTCCTTTTTCTTTTGTTCTCAATAATCAAGGGTTTATCTTCAAAAGGAGCTGTAACTTTTGGTGCTCGAGTTCTTTTTCTTTGAATCTTTGCACACATTTCTCGCTACCTTTGTACTGAATATTGCAACCCATGTTTTCAGAAACTTCTTGAAAACTTGTTTTTTGAGATTACTCTTCTTTGAATAAAATTTCAATTTGTATCCTCACTTGGATGCTTACCTGATTGATTTTGCAATTTTGTGAAAAATACTTCAAGATTAAAAAATTTGTTTAAAAATATATGACAATGTTGGTGTAATGGAGCAATCATTTTTCTTTAAACGGAGACAGCTACATAAGTTTTATTTTGTTTTTGTTTTCTTTTTTTTTAAAATTTAGTTGGTGTTGGGTTAATATTTAGAATTTTAATATTTAACTTAGTTGATAATCCACTTAGAGGTTAATAGTATATAGCAAAATATTTTTTTTCATACAAAATATATTGGGGAGAGATGAATTCAAATTTGAACGTTTTGATAGTAAGTAACATCTGGATAAAGCCTGAAAAATAAAAACAAATATACAGTAGGGAGTGAAAGTTTGTTTTAAATTTTAAGAAATATAAACATATTTCCTTTTAACGGGCATTTAAAGAAGTGCTTGGTGCCCCAAAGCTTTTGCCTCCAGTATACATACATACATACATATATATATATATATATATATATATATATATATATATATATATATATATATATATATATATAATTATTATTATTATTATTATTATTATTATTGTTAATTAAAATAATAATAAAATTTTCTCATATATTTTATAATAATTTATACTTTGTAGCAATATATTGCACATTGATGACGATCTGTTTACTTCGACATCCAGTGTTACCTTTGTTACTTAGCTGCTGCTCTTATAATTAAGATGGGCGGCAACACTATTCTTCACCTATGTCCTAAATCTCCACGCGCCAAACCCTGTAAACAGCTTCAGCAGGCGGGCTAAATCATGTGAAGTAACCATCGAAAGGCTCTGCATTCTTCTGTGCACTGGTTGCACCGGAGAGGTATAACTCCGTGATAATAAAACCTTACGAGTGTTGTTCATTGTGTTCGTGTCTAATATTTGCAGCAAATGCATCTTATCAGCACTCCCAATAAGTGTGGCTGGTTCTACACAAGCTTTTACCACTCTAAACAATTTTTTGTGTGGATAGTCTGCAGTTCAGTTTGGTGTTCCTTCTGAGCAAGAAGTCCACTGGCGAGAGAGTTAATGCGATGGGTACAAGTACTGGATTAAAAACTGAACTGAAAGACACTCATACGTTGAAAACGACGGTAGAGTCCATCATATATATATATATATATATATATATATATATATATATATATATATATATATATATATATAGTTAGATAGATAGATAGATAGAGACAGAGAGAGAGGGGGTCAGACAGATAGTGTGTGTGGGTGTGTGTGCAAGAGAGAGAGAATTAGTGAGAAAGAAGAGGCATTGCAGGAAAAAGTAGCTAAAAACATATAAGTACATTGTAAGTAATTTGTAACGAAAACATATTTAAGGAAGAAATGCTATGCAAATACTCAACTACATACATACATACATACATACATACATATATATATATATATATATATATATATATATATATATATATATATATATATATATATATATATATATATATATACGTTGTAAAATCCCCGAGAATTAGCCCATACGTTAACCCGTGCCTTGCCAGTGAAATTGGGTGATGGAACTATTCCACTATCACAAATCATCGTAACCAGTTATTGAAGATTATTATTACACATTGTACGCTCTCGTCTAGAAATTGTAACAAAATTCTACTCCGCATAACTTGTATAAACTACATATTATCCCTGTTCGTAGGGAACAAAGAAAAATGAGCAGATATCAACAAATGTTGAGAGCTCCGAAATGTGTAGCCGGCCCTTATTATTATGTATTTATCTGTGTATTTGTGCATTATGTAATCTATTGCTTTGAAAAAAATTGTTTGGATTTGACAGAACTCATGTGCTCGAGTTTCGATCCTGCAAAGAGCACAAAGTATCATGTTTGCATTTGTAGAGTCTTACTGAAATGCGGAAAGGATTAAATTCTTTTCCTTTCATATCATATATATATAAAATGATATCTACAGGAAATGGTTTTATAGATGTTTACTCATAAATGATTGTAGTTGTCTCTTGTATTTCAGTTCAAGCACTTTCTCAATCATAAATGTTCTTACATAGTTTTTTATTTTTATTTTTTATACTAATCCTGCTGTCAGGCGATGAGATTGTTAATTGGCACTCGATAATTATTAAGAAAATATTTACTATCTTTTTAATAAATTTCTATCAAGAACAGAATTTTGTTGAAAACAAATAATTTTCCTAGCATTTGTTTATTTTAAAGGTCACTGGGTTTAATAAGTCCGGGTCTGTCAAATTTCAAAACACCTGTTGTTTATTTTTTGCCTCCGTAGTCGGCTTCCATATTGAAAGGTCACAGCGAGGTAATGAGTTCAAAAATTGTCAAACTTCACACTGCCTGCATAAGTTGCTTTTGACCTACTTACATCACCCGGGACGCTTTCAGACTTCAACAAGAATGTAATGAATAAATGCAGTGCCGAATAAGGGATTTAGAAGTTTTCCTCGACTTCCGTAATTTGGTTAACCAATGAGAATATGACACGAAATGGTTTGCAATTGGGTAACCAATCACATTTTTTTTTTTTTTTTTTGGTCAGAGAATTTCGTCCATAAAGTCTGAAGTACTGAGTTCTACAGAAAGTATACCGGAGACGAAAACAATTTTATGGTCATTAAATTTGGGATGTTTTTGTCGGTTCCCTGAGAGTATGCAGTATTATGGTATATAGGGGGATTGAATGATGATGGACGAGTTTTGGTGGATGTGCAATTTGTAACGAGTGAATGGCTCGTGAATCGGATTACCTAGATATAGGAGAGTAAATAACGACCGGAATCAAACCATTCCCCCTTTTAGGCCTTGTGCCAAAATTGTATTTCATATACAATAACAGACCGGAGACGAAACTTCAAGAAGCATATCTTCCTCTCTGACATTAGAATCTCTCCAGCCAGTAGAAGACACTGTGAAGACCTAGCTTATTGAAGAATATCATAGACTTTGAACCAACGACTCCAATTGCGATAATCACACACTGATTAGCATAAGTCCATAGTGCCGACAAAACCACCCACCGTGTCTTTTTCTCTCCCACTTGCCGGCATTAATGTCGATTGAAATGAACTCTCTATTTGCAATAACCATCTGGCAGAAATTAATATTCTCTATTCTTTATGTATTGTTTCACAATCCTGTTACAATAATTGTTCTTGTTAGTTATTCAAGGAGAGTTGCATGATTCGTAAAATTTGCTGAGCCTTTTTGCAACTCTAACCGATGACCCTGACCGTTAGAATTTCCGACCGAATTGTGTCCTCTCACTTCTTTGGATCTTTCAACACAGCGTAGGCGCAGTAGGAGTTGAGAGAACAAATAAACGGAAACGCATGTCATAGTCACGGAAGTAATACCACAGACAGTGTCATAACTAACATAGGATCACACTGATTATGACGATAAACTACATCCGACAGAAAGCCCTCTCCTTGGGAGATTGGAACTTTGATGAGCATCTTAACTGATGTTGTTCCCAAGTCCATAATAACCTGGGGTCATAGTACTGTTAAGATCCCAGCTTATGTCAAATAGTGAACCCCAAAACAAAAATAAAACACTACGAATGTATAGAAATACATTTTTTATGTTAAAAATACCAATAATATTTCTATATAAAAAATTACCAAAGATACATATTTATATTAAAATGACAAACACATTTTATCTGCAACTGAAAGCGTATAATTGCGTTGAAAATATATGTAGTTGAAGCCATACAATTGTGTTCCAAATGTTTATATTTCGGCATTAAATAACCCATAGAGGTTGATATACCGCTAAATCAAATCAACCAACCAAATAACCAATATGAAATAACTCTTTCATAACATTAATCCAGATATAATACAATTTCTTAAAGTTATCAAACTCTATTCCAAATATATAACTTCAACAAAACTACAGCATAAAACACATATGTCACCGCCTTTAGCAATCATGTGCTCACAAACATATATTCTCAAAACCATGTATTCAATTTTGAAGGCAGAATAACATGTATATTTTTTTATTATGTCAAAGCCACTAATGAAATTAAATTTCAGCATTAAATGACCCATAAGGAGTTGATGTGCCTCTAAAACAAATCAAACAATCCTTTTATTACATTTTCTCACGTTCTTCAATGATTTATTCAGGCTTTAAAATACACAGTAGGAAATCGAATTAATATATAAACTAGCCTGAACAATGATATGAACAAGCCTTGACCACTCCTACGGAACAATAGCCTAGTGTATTCAAGCATTGTTTGATGGATTTAGTGACATGGTAATTGTGAGTTCAATCCTTGACCTGGTCTATAGAAACGGACGCAAAAGAACTGAGCAGTATTATTAATAAGAACTCGACAATATCCCTAGTCATAACCAGTGGAGCGAGAACAGTCTACTTCCGTCAATAAAATTTAGGTTTAGATCCCTGTAGGTTACCCAGATCGATATACACCGGATGAGGGTATATTGGAAAAGGACAACGACCGAAACTTAATTATGAGAAAAACAGTCTGAATATAAATAATGCAAATAAAACTTGAAAACTTTTCCCTTAAATTACATTTCGTCGTCCACAAGAATCCGACCATTCAAGCTGTTTGGGACATTGAGCGTTTTCTCCTATTTTCCCCAATTTAAATCTGGCAGCTTTTGTAAGTAGAACAGATTAACTCCTTTTTCATGCAATGATAGCAGAAAATGTCAATTTTAATTTTTTTAAATTTTCCTAAAATTAGGATGATCTGTGGAAGAAGGGATCCGCTACTATGCGAAAGTTCCTAGTCTGTGTGCCATTTGATTTTAGCGTTTACCAGAAATATGCACGTTTCTAAATCTAATTAGTACAGAGCCAACTCACTCCGTCAAACTGTATTCAATTATTAGGCGAGGAAACTTAATGTTATCTTAGATCTTCTCTGCATCTTACAATGGCTGATTAATTAGAACAATATGATGAAGTGAAACATCAACAGACACTATTTTGGTGGCATACTCTTTCGGTAGAACACGGATTTTTTAATGCTACCAACGGCTTAAAACCGATTGAGTACTGGTTCACGGTAACAAAAGCACATGGTTATGAATGAACTAAAAAACACCAAGAAATTTCGACAAATCATCGGGAACACATCCACGAGAAAAAAAAAGTAATCAGCCCTCTTGCAAGACCAGAATTAGTTAATGTAGTCAGCGAGGATACCCTATGTCAGTAAATTTCTCGTTTCTCCTTGAAAAAGCACACTAGGGTCACTCTGCAAATTAGACAAAGTATTTGCAAATGGAAAAATACGCCTGAAAAAATAAAAAGACGATTAATATAACTCTTTTGCCGGCAAATGTGTGAATTTCTGTCTCTTAATTTTGCCTAAGCCGAAATGTTCGATGACACTTATGCTGGTTGTTTGGTTGATTTTGTTTAACGGCATGTCAACCTCGGTCGGTATTTGCTGCCGAAATCTAAATATTTCGAACACAATTTCATGGCTTCAACTATTAGGTTGGTCCAAAAATAAAGTCGTTTTCTCACATAGTAACATATGTGAGAAAACGACATTATTTTGGTACCAACCTAATAAATATATTTTAAATGTAATTGTATGCTTTCAACTACGGATAAATTGTGTAGTTGGTCATTTTGCTATAAAATGTATTGAAAGTAATTTTAAGCCTGGTCATTTTGATTTAAAATTGTATCGTTGTTTATATATATATATATATATATATATATATATATATATATATATATATGTGTGTGTGTGTGTGTGTGTGTGTGTGTGTGTGTAAAAATATATAGAAAATAGGAAAGAACTGGTTAGGTAAATAATCCAAAGTTCTTTAGTATTTTTTTATTATTTTAAAAAAAAAATGCTCGAAACAAAAGTAGAGTATAAATATAATTATTTATTTAAAAATATTATTCCAACGCCACACAAGAGTTCTCATGTTTCAAAACAAGAGCCGAAAACTTCAATATAATTATTTGAATTAAATTGAATTAAAGTACTAAGCTCTGTTCCCTCTTCCAAAACAAATTTCGCTTTAATTCAGTTTAATTCAAATAATTATATTGAAGTTTTCGGCTCTTGTTTTGAAACATGAGAACTCTTATGTAGCGTTGGAATCATATTTTTACATAAATAATTATATATATATATATATATATATATATATATATATATATATATAAGAATGCATTGCTAGTAATTTTGCTATAAAATGTATTTTCGTAGTGTTTTTTGTTGAGGGTGTAACTGAAGTCGTTGTAGCACCCTAAATGTGCTAAGACCTCGACTCATGGTGAACCTGGGAACAACAGCAATTAAGAGGTGAGCCACTCTCCTCAGAATCTACAATCTTCCATTAAGAGGCCTTGCTACCGGATGTAGTTTATCATCATTCCCAGAACTGATTACACTAATGAAGTATCCACATCATTTCAACTTTCTCTTTTTGACAATGGATATGAGTTCCGATATCACTCATGGCGTCCGTTGTCATACGATAGACATAGGCGATGCTGAAGATGGTTCTACAGCATCACATTTCTAATTATTAGATTCCTCGCCCTAATTCTGAAATTATATCCAATGTTAGCAGATTTACAGGTATATATATATATATATATATATATATATATATATATATATATATATATATATATATATTTTAAATTTATAGCGGTTTTGACATATGATATTTTACCAATGCACCTCTGCATGAGTTAAGGAATTCATGCAGAGGTGCATCACTGATTTTCAGCACCACTTTTAATCCAAGCAGAATTATGGGCAAGGATTAGAATTACAGGTGTAAAATAAGTAGATCGTTAGCTTATTATAGGATCTTTTATTACGTGACTTTTGTTAGTCCAGAAAAATGCACAGACGCAATTAGAGGTTATAGAGTATCGTATAATCGGCCGTGTAATTGTACTGCGATTCTGCCAATTTGAAATACATTTTTTTTAAATTATAAATGGAATAAAATTAATTTCCTTTGGTGACGGTGACTGAAATCGATATCTTTTAAATTTTTGAAACAACTCATTTTTGTGAATATGTATCTACTTATGTTAGAAACCATATTTGCGCAAAATTTGAAATATATATATATATATATATTGAAGAGCCTCTAACTGTTGACTTCAATGTTCACTTTTATACTTATATTATGATTAGTAAAATTATTTTCTTTTTTAAAAATATGATTCCATCGCGACACAGAATTTTTTTATGTTTCAAAACAGAAGCTAAATTTGTAAATTTAATTATTAAAATTAAACTGAAAATCCATAGTCTCGCTCCATTTTCAAGCGATATTAGGAATAACTTTCTAAGAAATTTACTTCCCGCAAATACATAAGTAATAATAATACCATTTTAAAACAGAAACAGCGAGCCAAGTGGTTGTTGATTCAAAAGTAGAGTTATGCAAAGTAAAAGTATTCAATTTACCTGTAGATAATGAAACAATTTTGTTTTTTTAAATCTTTTCAAAAACATACCTTTATAACAAAATTAAAATATTAGAGCCGGTAAAATTCTGATGTTTCTTTTTAATATGTTGAAAAACAAATAAACTACACATATATACGCCGCTGACAGTCTCTTTAGGTTGAAAAACCGGTTATATGCAGGGGCGGGGTCTATTGGTAATATAATCTTTAGTTTCAATTCCTGTTGGGTTCGCTATAAGCACATTCGAAAATAACCTTGAGAAAAATAAAAATCCACCAATATATATGCTCCTAAAAAATTTATTCCGGTTACGCTCTATGGTGATGAAGTGTGAGTTTGTAAAAAGTGTCTATTACGGCTAACAATGCAAGACTCTTCCGTAAAGTGAATTGAGTTCTCTCAGTCATTGTGTGTTAATCTAAAAAAAAGAGGTTAGGGGTCAAATACCCGACTGACGCCAATTCAGCCGTGTTTTGATCCAGAGGCAACCGGACGTTTAGCCACACTGATGAGCTTACAGCGAAACAATCTGTCTGTGGATGACAATATATATATATATATATACATACATATATATATATAT
>OZ010573.1:132243817-132273817 GCA_963932145.1 Acanthosepion lycidas | reverse complement strand
TGAGGCACCCATTTTCCAAGTTTAAGAACTTTTCCAAGTTGTTGAAAATGACGATGAACAGTTGTATGGTTTGAACTGAGAACCATTGCCAGTTCCTCAACTGATAAAGCAGGATTTTCTTCAAAGGCTGCTTCAAGAAGCTTTTCATCAAATTCAACTGGACGTCCGGTTCGCTCTTCATCTTCAAGTGTGAAATCTCCACCCCTGAATTTTGCAAACCATCTTCTGCAAGTTCTTTCATTCACACATTTCTCTCCATAAACTGAATGAATGTTTCTCGCCGCTTCGGCTGCTGAGTTTCCTTTCTTGAACTCATAAAGCATTATGTGCCTCAAATGATACTTGGGTACTTCAATGTTAGCAAGATTTTAATCAAACAAAATTTAATTTTATTATTCTCTGAAATAACATTTGATTAGTTTAAGTGCATCTAAACATAAAAATAATGTTCAGCTCCATTAGACATTATAAAATACTCTTGAAATTTCGTTCATTTTAACAAAAAGTTAAAATTCGGACAGAACTTATGGGATAACCTGATAGAAAAAAATGTCTGCTTAAATTAACCCAACGGGTTGGACGTTCGCTTTGGACGATAAAATGTTCGCATTAGAAGAAATGCGGGTAAAACAATTTTGTAGCAGTTATTTTTCCAAAATATTTTGCTTAGCTTGAAGATCCGTATGTCGAATACTGGCTTTTATTCTAGTTCATATTCTACTTTTAGGAATTGGAGAAAAAATGTAATTATTTCAATAACGTATCTAGTGACAAGCTTATTCAAATACAAGCTGGAAGTAAAGTGCATGATGTGAAAATCAAACGAGTCAGCGTGATGAAGCTTGCTCTTTACACAGCCGCAGTAGGTGCCCCTTTTCTTTTTTATCTTAGGATTTGGTTTCTGAATTATTTACCCTTCCTTTCTGTTTCCCTCCTTGTTATTTTAATGAGAATTATTTCAGTTTTCCACTCAAAATATCATATACTGTAATTCCCCATGTATAACATGCAATTTTTTTTTCCCAAAAATAATAAGTAAAATTAGGGGTGCGCATTATACCAGCTACAAAAAATCTTCAAAAAAATTGCCGTTTCACAGGTCGATGTCAGTTGAGAAATGACTTCTGAGCACAAACATAAGACATTCGGCGATTGCAACCCTATAAGGATGTCAAATACAATTACATGTACCTAACAATACTATATAACAATTGTATATAATTATTTACAATAAATTATTATAAAACTAAATTAAAATAATATTATTCTGTTTAATTTTTTTGTGTGTGTGTGTGAAAAACTACATATAAATCCGGTAGTTTACATATTTTATCGAACAAAACCAGGCTAATGAGTCTGCGCAATAGGCACAATATACTTATTTCCGTTTCTTTTTAGAATTGTGATGACCGGAATGTTTGATAAATATCTGCAATTAGAGCTTGAATAAGAGTAGGAAACGCTGGCCGTAATGAAATTCAAGAAGTACAATTTATACGGTTTGATTACCAAACAAGGGATGCATATTATGCGTGAGTAGAAGCATTTTCCCACACTTTTAGCACAATTTTAGTGGCACGTATTATACATGATGATGTATTGTACATGGGGAATTACGGTAATTTGAGTTCCTGCTTTTCTTTCAGTATCTCAATTAAACATTCAGTACTTTCTCTTGTACTTTTTCATTCGGCTTTGCGTCTTCTTTCTTTCTTTCCTTCCTTCTTTCTTTCTTTCTTTCTTTCTTTTTCCTTTACAGTTCTTTCTTTTATCTTGTTTTTATCTTCTTTCTTTTCTCTCTTTTTTATGCTGATTCTCCTCCTATTCCTATTCCTCTTCTTCTTTTGCTTCTTTTTCACATCCCTGTGGCACCATTTAACGAGGCAGAAAGGGAAAAGAAAGAAAAGAAGAAAAGGAGAGGCTAAGGACCGAATCGTGTGTGATAAGCAAGAACACACACACGGCTAAGAGACAATGGATAAAAGGATATTTTGATAAGTAACAAATGGCGAAAGAGTGTCATTACAATGACAGGGAAATTCTGAGTAAAAAGAAAGGCAAAGAAGGAAAGAATCAGATATGTTTTGGCATCGGCTGTGTTATCTAAGGATATGAAAACAAACTATTGGTACGGGAAGACATCTTATTATCAACTACAAACCGGCTGGCCAAAGAAAAAAAAATTCAAATGAAAATGTTATTTCGATAAGTGATGAAAAACAGGCAACTAAAGGGACTTTGGACAGATATGAAAAATTAAGGACCCCGTACGAGTGTCCGTTGACCGATTTTCCTTCCACGGAACATCCTTGGCCTGCGATAATAAAATAATGTTATCAGAAATATGTACCGAAGGAAAATGAATGGGAACCTAGAAGTGTTTTTTTTTTTCTTTCTTCGAGGCGACAGACTGACTGAAACTTTGGAGATGTTTCTTTTTGAGACCGTGTTAGGAAGACCACCCATTCTGATAATTAGGGATAAAATACCTGACGTAAACCACGTGTAGAACAAGAGTTATGACCATCATTGTCATATTGTCCCGTTCGCGGCCAGAGAAATGATAACGGCGATTAAGAGGAAGAAAAGGGAAAAAGAGATAATTTTTTTTTTTTAGTTAAGCAAGATATATTTTTTTTTCTTCCTGAAACAAAGCCGCGGATTCGTCCACGCCCGACTGAGACATCATTGGTCGAGTGGTGATAACGTGACGCACGAGGGAGGCTGTTGCAGCCCATCTGAAGAATGAGTAAGAGAGGTTGCTACGAAGATGTGGGGAGGGCAGTTCACGCCCCTCTGAAGTATGATGAGAAGGTGGGAGTGAGAAAATGTTCCCAAAAATGGAAAAAGGTGGAAATTCCTAACCAGAGAGGTGGATATGTATTTAGAATTATCGAGGAACCCCCGGCGCCGACAAACTCACCCCGGTTTTGGTCGGCGCCCATATAAACGAAGCCATAACGAGCAGAGTTGAGTTGAGTCCCAGCAGTTCCCAGAGTCAGTCTTCAGTTGAAGCAAGCCTCGCAGATAGCTGACCAAGATTCACGCACATTCCGGACCCCTCTTCAAACCAAGAACAATTATTTTGAAGAGCGACTTAGATCCAGATCACCGAAATAAGTTTTTTTTTTTTTGGACTTTCGTCCAAAGACCCACCGAAACACCAATTTATTAGAGAGCAGACAACTTGAAGTGTTAAAACTTGCTTTGGGGAAAACAACGTGTCACAATCCATAGAACGGGTCGGGAGATAGATGCAGTCCTATGTATCGAACAACTAGACATAAAGTTTGTTACCTTTTTCTTTGATACTTTGAACTTTTGAGTTTTCATTTTATTGTCTTTTATGCATATTTGTGTGGTATCACCCCCGTTGAACTCGCTTTACAGTACGGCCCCAACCACTGTTTGATCTCGTCTGCCTAAGATCAATTCACAACGTGGGTAGGCTGACTGGGGGATCAGTGCAGTTACCTTGGTAACCAGGCGTTGGAAGCGAGTTGGGAACGACGAGGCTGATATAAAATCTAACCAGATTCCCACCCGAATCACCAAAAGGTTAGAACGTCACATTTGGAGCAGCGACACCCGAACGGAGCAGCGAGGAGCGAACGGCTGGCACCGCGGCGAGGACGTCACAATTGGTGCTGTTTAGGGACGTCACAGTTGGTGCCGTGGTAGACTAGGATAGAACGTCACGGTTGGCGCTGCGACCAGCGGACGGCGTCACATCCCTCTTTTGATGGCTTCTTTTTCTTTCATTCTATCAATTTCCCTGAAGCCAATTTTCCGAATTTTTCTTTATTCTTCTTTCAATTCCCAATTTTTGCACCACTGTCAATTTCTCTCTTCTTGACGTTTTCGATTTTCTTTCTGTCTACTTTTCTGTCGCTTTATGCACAGTTTTGTCCCCTGCCTACACACTTTCTCTCCAGCACTCTCTTCCACTTTGGTTATATACTTTCTATATTGTTTCCTCATTTAGCTCCAATTAATTATCTTTTCGATCCTTGTGCAAAATTTTTCAGCTTCTCTCTTTTTACTTCATACAGTTTCATTCGCTCTATATTCTTCTACAGATTCCTCGTCGTTTGCTCTTTTCTTCTTTCTTTCCACGTAACCTCAATATTCTTTTCTTAAACTTTTTCTTTTTAAATAAATCTCCTCACATCGTTCTTTCTTCTCTTTATATGCCCCATCATCTCTCTCACTCTCTTGCTCTCTTTCTCTGCAAGTGTTTTCTTACATTTACAAAAGGGAACAGCCTCATACATCGACGGGTGGCGCCACTGTCATGGAATAAAGGAGGGTAATATTAATTGTCAGAAGTGTGGGTAGTACTAGGCGAAGGGTTAGAGTTTTCGAGTAGTGCTCTTTATTCTGATTGACTAATGATCGATCTTTCGTATCGGGAACAGAAACAACACGCTATCGTAAATAACCGACTCAATTATATGCCCGAACAAACAAACATGCCACTTTAATGTTCCTGCAAGCTTAGTAAAGTGAGTAATAAAACGCCATTTTCAATGCTAAGAGTCACTGTTTAGATCACCAATAATAATACCATTACCTTCAACATCGTATTTATCAAGCCCCTAAATCTGCGATTGTTAATGTTATCCTACGCATTATTATTATCATTGTTTTTGATTGTTTTAATTACTGTCCTCAGCATTAAGTGCGGGCACAGCTGAATGGTGAGGAAAACTATGACAGAACTTTTTTGAAAGATTTTAGCATCTGTTTCGATTTTGATTTGAGTGGATTTAATATTTCACCAACAGAAAGAAGGTTTTCTTTATTATTTTTTGTATTATCCTATGGCAACCTTTCAAAATTAAGTGCATTATAATTATGAAAATGTATCCGTAATAAACCCCCACCTAATAGTAGAAAGAGCGATAACAGTTTGTGAACAAAAAATTCAATTTTCCAGAAAAAAAAAAAAAAAAATTCAACTAACAACTAGCAAAAATGTTAACTTTTCGATCAATGAATGTCGAATGGTGATTTTCTAAGCCTTGCCAAGATGTGGCACAAGGCCGAAAATATCGGGTACCCAGTGAGAATCAAACTCACTACTCAGTTGTTATTGTTCTAGCTATACAAGCTTTCTAAACCTTACGCCACGTTGAGGTACCCTTAATGATTTTCTAAGCGTAGCTTATATGTTGCCTAAGGCCGAAAGTAATGAACACCTAATGAGAATCGAATCCACTACGCAGTAGTAAATGATATGGTAAGACAAGCTTGCTAACCATTGCACTACGTCAAAGTGCCCCAGTGAATGTCAACTGCTAATCTCACCCTTACTTTTACCATACATCGGGAATAGAAAACTATGCTGAAATAAAAGGGCAGGCTGGAATATTCATTATAAAAATCATTTATTTTCGAAACCAAAAACTAAGAGAAATAATTGATTTGTGTTTTACGGCTTATCAACCCATTATAGTTTATTTAAAGCCAGAAACGATTTTGGAATTGTAAATTTTTTTTTATAATGAGGATTATTGATAAAAGTAAATCATTATACCGAAAAAAATGTTTTTAAATCATATACATTATGAGACAATTGTATTTCTACGTTTATACATTCTTTTTATAGATACAAATATTTAAGTAAATGCTCTTTTTATAATAACCAGTACGTACAACATTTACCGGTCGGAATGTCCGAGAAATTTTCATAGAAAATATTCGTCCCCCGATAGGGATCGAACCTGTATCCTATACACAACCATCATATAGCCTAACGTGCTTTTACGGATTGAGCCACAGAGTATCGTCCGATTAGCAGGGTCGATTTTACTGTTTTTAAACTACAATCTTCCATGATTCTCTCACGTACATTCATATTGCTCAATCCGTATCCAAATGTAAACAAATGACGTCACACATTATGAAATGGACAAAGTTAGATAATTATTTTAAGGCATTTTTTTATGTTTATACATTCGTTTTGTAGATACAAATATTTAAGTAAATGCTATGTTTATAATAAACAGTATGAAAAACATTTACCGGCGTGAATGTCCGAAAAATGTTCATAGAAAATATTCGTCCACCGACAAGAATCGAACCCGTATCCTATATGCAACCATCATATAGCCTAACGCGCTTAAAACTAGTGAGACAGACACTCACTAGGTTTATCTCAGTCTGCTATACGGTTGTATTGAGCTCTTTTAGTTAGTTGCTTACTCGTGTAGGGGTTTTTTCTTTGAGCTTTAAACCTGTATCTGGGCGATTTTTTTCGACAGACTTCCATGTTTCTAGCGCTTTCTTTTTTTTAAACCTTTTTTTCCTTAGAGATTGATTTGCTTATTAGCAAATCAAGAACTCGAAGGTTTTTCGAAACATGTATAGTTACCTATATATATATATATATATATATATATATATATATATATATATATATATATATATATATATATATATATATATATATATATATAATAATCTGCTGGAATGTAATCCAAGTGAATCCTAATAATATAAAATATGAAAATTGATCCACAAAACGAGCTCGTTCTATTTATTATAACGGAGGATATAAATTAAATTAGAATAGAAATCCAAATTGACCTCATTCGAGTCCTATCATTATATATATATATATATATATATATAATGTGAATATGGCAATGAAGATAAGGATAACAGTCGGAATAATATAAATACTACAAGTAATAATAATACCTAATCTCAGAGATATAAACAAACAATAGTTTCTTTTGTATTTTTCCATTGATTTATATTTAATATTTTTTTTTTACTTTCAAGCATATTTCGAGCTTATATATATATATATATATATATATATATATAAATTGAGTAAAAGGTCATAAGATGAGTATGCTGTACATCCATGTAGACGGGTGCATGTGATCACGCGGACAAGCGCACACACAAAACCAGGGAATGCAGAAGAAAATTTACACCAGTGCTAAATGTGTATAAAAAAATAAAAAAAAATTAGGAAGTAAATTGTTGAGATCCCCTGAAGAGTGGACGAACAGGTCAGTCTACGAAACTCTGGAGTCGGGAGTCTGAAGGTAATATCAATCAGTGGCAATTTTACTCACATTAATATTACATATATATAATGAGTAAAGTTAAGAAATAACACTACAAAATAGTTACAAATAACTGTAGGCGGATTTCCGATTATTCGTACTAAATAGTCTCTAGAATAATTACAAGCATAACAGTTACCACCCACACAATAACAGTCAGGATAATACAATAAACGATCTGAATTGATTTCGTAATGCAGACGCAAAACAAATTTTTTCTACGTTACTTAATTATCGAATAGGCAAAACCGAATACATAGTAAAATACCACCACGAAAAATGAAACTTTATACAATGTTTCCGAATCGTTACTTTTGTAACCTAGGGAAGGTTACTAAATACAATCGTCAAACTCCAAGCGTTCTGGGATTGCAAAGGAAATATTTGTCGCAGATTACTTCCACAACGCAGAGAATAAATCACTAAGTTCAGACTCGAATATCGGGACAGAAAGAAATGCGGAATACTCGATTCTCAGGTACTATCTCACAAATCACAATACACGTAACCAGTAAGAAAAACACACACTCTCCGGTAGCCAAAAATACACGAACTAGAGAACACCAACTGCTTTTATCGTCCGAGCTTTTTTTTAGTCGACAACTAGAAGAGGACGCCAACTTTTTGCATATCAAAATATTTTTATAGCGACTTCTGCGACTGACTTGTTTCTAATTTAAATATTCCGTCTTCAGCATGTCATACGGAATACCTGCCCTTTTTTTTATTTTTTTAAGTAATTTTATTTTTCGCCATATTTTCCGTTGTAGGAGACACGCAACGCGATGTCGCTTGATTTTATCGCTATACAAACAAAGGTTGATAATGAACGATAATAGTTAAGACAAGAAGAACACATATGAGATTCGCCAGCGGCGCGTAGAAGAAGTAGTCAACTGCTAGAAGTTAAATAAATGAATTTCACAATAAATCTAAAATTCAAAAAAGTATGGGGTATTCGGGTCCGTAGGCTCGGCCAAAAATTCTCCGTAGACCCCGAATAAAACGAGATTAGGTTGCTGTTTCCAGAGATGAGACACTGCCCTTCGACATAGCCTCGTTTGGGGATCCTCTCTGCCCTGAAGCAGATAGTTTAACCAGCACAACTGGAGACGAATCTCCAACTACAGATCAATATACAGTATTTACTACTGTATTTATTTGAATGGGGACATACCAATTATCGTCCATGCGTATGCTACAACAGTTACAAAGAATAGAAAATTGTGGAGTGCTATGGTCGCAAAATTCTTGACGGGACATATCACAGGGAAGAACATAAGCACCATTTTTTTAAATCCCGTTTAACGAAACATGTATAAAATAGGAAATTCTGCCGAAATACTCAACAATATATAAAGTATATGTGTGTGTGTGAGCAACAATACTGATTCTTAAACAAACTATCGTCAAAATCTCTATTTTCTTTCAAATTTTAATCAATTTTGTCATCTTCTCTTTAACATCTTGTTACTTCCTCTCCCGACTGCATAAGAAGATATTTTATCTTTGCTCTTCACTGGCCATTCTCAACGAATATTATAAACGGAGATTTTGCCCATATTTTCTCCGTTCATTTCTTAACCGTCTCCTTTCCATTATATTTTTTCACTTACGAATTAAAATGCAAAACAAAAAGAGAATTTTATAATAAATCTATTCATTTGTTAAACAAAATAAATGCTAAGAACTGACGATATGGATTAAACAGATATGATATTCCATATATCAATATAAATACAGAATAAATTATATTTTGCTAGGAGATAAAAATATTGATTGCTTTCAAGCCCAGTAAGATGAAAAGAACGCTCTGATATGATTATCAACTACATAAGTAAAAACTGTTTGTGTAGAAATAATGGCATACTGATCAGCTAAACTTGCTGTCCGAATTAGCATAAATCAAAAATGCATGAGGTAAACTACTTTCTAACATTCTCCCGATGGATATAATTATTTTAAAATGACTCAGGGGTATTTATTGCTATTAGCTTAAAGAATGACTATAGAAATGGTCTGATAATACAAAGTTATCAAAAATTGTATAGTAACGTAGCTAAAGTGAGAAGAATGTAGTCACTTGACGCAAACTGACCTTGAAATCTAACTTATAACATTCTTGCTGAATTCCTTTGTTTATAACAGTCCTTGAAAGGAAGGACAGTGTGTGGAGTAGGGTTGTTTCCCTACACCACAGAGGTGCTATGAATGAACATGGCTTGTGCAGGAGGTTTTAGACAAGGAAAACTTTCCTCGGACTTGGCAACCACCATATTCCAAATATTTCGCCCCTTGGTACATTTTCATCTTCAAAAATCAAAGGCTACTTGAAAGGAATAAAATTTCAAGTTTTCGAGGAAAACCAAGATTATGCGAGGAGTCAGGTACTCGTTATGCCCGAAAAAGAGCTCCTGGATTGCTAACGTCAAATGGAAACAACGCTGGATAAAATTCCTCGTTATAGAAATTAAATGCTGAATTTATGTGTTGGAGTCTTCTTTTTATAGCACTAATCCCGTTACTTCTTGATCAGACACTCACACACACACACACACACAAGTGAACATTGAAGTCAACACTTAGAGGTTACAGGCAGTTTCATGCTAGACGCAATCTTGGTAGCCTGACGATTGCCTCTAGCATGAAACTGTCTGTCGCCTCTAAGTGTTGACTTCAATGTTCATTTTTATATTTATCTCTGATATTGAGCACTTTATCCCATAAATATAGCACACCTTAAGAGTATATTTCTCATATATATATATATATATATATATATATATATATATATATATATATATATATATATATAACTTAAAAAATTACGAGGTCAGAAAGAATACGCAAACTTAGCTTCGATCTGAAGGTCTCATCAACTGACTATCCAACACTTTATTTAAAAAAAACAAAAACACAAAGAACGCTATATTATTATTTTTCCAAAATAAATGAATAAACGCCCAACCGTCAAACGCAAATCGTTGAGTGTAACAGAAAGTGGGGGGGTTACGGAGAAGAAGAAGAAGAAAAAGGAAAAAATGAAAAAGGAAGAAGAAAGAATAGAAGGAAGAAGAAAAAGAAGAATAAGGATGAAATATATATATATATATATATATATATATATATATATATATATATATATATATATATGATAACTCTAAACGAAACTTATTTTTTATACGGTACGGGTTTTATCGTAAGCGATATTAACCGTTTCCGTATATAGAAACATTCGGTATTTATTTACGGAATAGCCAGTGCTACTTTCGGATTCATAAAATCGTTCTATTTCAGGAAAATAATTTTCTCATGTCCACCGTTATTCCTCCTACCAGTATTGATGGACGCTTCCATCTTGAACATCTGTCTCAAGTACTGTGGGATATTATGGCATTTTACATGCGTTATTCATTTTAGTGGTTGCTGCTGTTAAATATCCTCAGGTGATGTATTAGGTTGGTGCAAAAATAATGACGGTTTTTGACGTATTTTTTTACGTAAAAAAACCGCCATTATTTTTGCACCAACCTAATACTTTCTTTTATTTGCTACAATTCTTTCTGATTCGGTAGTGTCACTCGTCAAAGTTGGAATAAAAATGGCCCTCACTAAGAAGCTACGTTATTCATTCATTCGGTTGTCTTAAAATGCAAGTAAATATTGAGCTTAATATATTGCAAATATTTAATATATTTTACTTGTCATAGTTCTTTGAAATAAAATGATTGTGTCTTTCCTGGAAATATTATCTATAAAATATATAAAATAATATTAGATGAATCGTTATAAGTAGATATATTATACATATCTCTCAATGAGTCTCTGTGCTTTGAACGTTTGTTGGGTGAAGCTAGCAACAAATCTCAAGTGGAATTAGTATATATTATCTTTCACTAAAAAGTCTAAAAAATCATTCGCCTCTCTCTAATGATTCTCACCCTAAATTCTATATTTATAAGAGTCAGATTAGACTAAAATTGATAAATTCCCATTTCTAGACCGATATTTCCCAGCTCTCACTTTCCAACCTCGTCACGGTTTTAAATTGTTTACGCGTCTTTGTGGGCGATGAATTGTATTGAAATCTCCAACGTTTTTTCCACAGATGAAACATTGCCAAACGTCACTAATATATCGCTATTCTCATTTTACAGATGTTTTGCGAAATACATTCTTTGGTTCCATCAGTTGACAAGACAATCCATGCCACGTACAGTGAATCGACTCATCGTCATTCAACAAATATTTCATTAGTAAGAAGCGAGTTCCACTCTTTCTGCTTCTTCTTCTGAACTGTTGCAATGTGCAATGGACTCTCGAATGAATGGTGTCCTGATCATTATGCAATCCTTGCTGCCTCCCATTTAAAAAAAAATATATCTATATATATATATATTTAACTTTCTACCTTGAGTGACTCTTGGACCTTGTAGTGGTAAGTTATCAAAGATTGAGAGCTAAAGAAACAGAGAGAGAGAGAGAGAAAGAGAGAGAGTAATGTTCAAGAAAACAATGAAAAGTTTGTATCAAATACAAGACTAAAATAATAAAACCGGGAACATTTTAAATTCATAAAATAAGTGAATGTGTTCAAATAAACTTTCCGCTGAGCAATTTTAG
The DNA here is from genome assembly GCA_963932145.1 of Acanthosepion lycidas. NCBI lineage: Eukaryota > Metazoa > Mollusca > Cephalopoda > Sepiida > Sepiidae > Acanthosepion > Acanthosepion lycidas. The sequence goes on along the minus strand of OZ010573.1, from coordinate 132,262,112 downwards.
ATAAGTTTAATATTAGGTTGGTGCAAAAATAATGCCGTTTTCTCACATATGCGAGAAAACGACATTGTTTTTGCACCAACCCAATAATAGTAGAACAAACCAATCGCGGCACGGAGAATATTTTCGAGAAATAATAAAACTGTTATACGAAATAAACACCATGCTGCGGAGGGTATTTGAAAGAGCTAATTTAATTGGAACCGCACTTCTTTTTGTTAGGGTAACGTATGCTTGTTTCAAGTACAATTTAGGCATGATCTAATTATTTCATTCAAATTATTCCTCCCCCGAAACGCTGATTATATGGTACGGCACACTTATTATGTTTTCAAATAATAAAACACCGATCGATTATTTTTTACCAAAAATTATTCCACGTCAGAAAACATTGAAAAATTCTCATCGGCATGACTGTTACTTACGACACTTATATTTGGTACTAAAACAGTAAGATTTGTTTATTTTTTTACAGTAATCTTTATGCTGTCCAAGGCCCAAAGGCCACTCGAACTAGAAGGTTACGTCAATGGGAAATTTATATGGATAGGAAGGAAAGATAACGGTTAGATAACGGTTAACTTTAAACTTAAATAGGGTAAGATTGCAGTGATCGGGAAACATCCGCTTGAGTAGTGGTTCGCGGGAAGAAGCTAGTAAAAAAAAAGGTAAGATATTTGCTTATATCTTTTTATTTTTACAGTAATCTTTACCCTGTCAAAGGCCCGCAAAACACTCGACATTTCAAAGAAGAATCAGTTATATGATTGGTTTTGACCTGGAGTCTCGGATTCAGTCACTTTTGGGTGGGCTTTTCGAGAAATATTTTCATGGTAATTATTCAAATGAACTATGGTACCTAGACGTTATGAAGTTAATCGCAAAATTAGATTGGCGGCAAGGCTTTATCAATTTACAGTTGGATTTTCCAGATGCAACCGGAAGTTCTATGCTAACAGTCTCTTTTCTCGCACTTCTCGCTTATGGGACTCTTTTGCATCTTCATGTATTCTGGCCAAAACTGACCTTCAAAAATTTAAATGCTGTGTTTATCGTTATCTACTGTCTTCTTGATTACACTTCTATTGTTCTCTCTGCTTAATAACGTTTGTTATGTTTTTATTGTTTCACATTCTGTCTTAATGGCTTTACTTCCTTGAAGGGGGGTGGAATTGATTAACGAATATGCAGATTACACTGTTTTGACGGCATATACAGAAAAGAAACGACAGAAACTTTTCCAAAGGGTAGTAAAGAAAAGCGAAAAGTAAGGACTAAACACAAATAGTAAGAAAATGGAATATACGGTTGTCAGCAAGAGGAAAAGGCCAAAATGCGATTTATGAATTTAAGATATTCAAACAAGTATAAAACGCTTAACATATGGGAAATGTTTTAACAGTAGGCTGAAAATATGACACTGAAATCCGAAGCTGCATTTGAATAACGAAAGATTGGTTGCCAAAGTTAAACAAAGTATAAAGAAACGGGAAAATTTCATTATAAAGAGAAGAGTTATAAAGTATCATGTAATATCGATCCTCTTATATGGCAATGAGTGCTGGACATTGTCTTCATAGATTAGTATAACTACAGAAGGACGAAATATACCCTAGACTGAACCTGTGAGTAACGTGGAAATAAAATTCAAACAAACCGAAAAATATAAGCAAAAAGGCCGCTTCTGCTTAGAATCGGAAAGAAACAACTGAAATCTCTTGAATACATAATAAGAAAAAGGGCTTACAGAATTTGATACTCAAAGCAAAGAAGAGAAGTAACAGTACTAAAGGAAAATAACTAGCAACCTACTTAAAAAGCGTGTGTAAATGGCTGGCGAAACAAGCACTAGAGTGATGATGAAAAATTACGCGTTACTAAGAGCTACAAAGTATAGAATTATAGGGAGAGATACTATCAGCCAGGTCCTGAAAGGTCAAGCCATATAGAAGAAAGTGACATTCGTCTTTGTGCTGTATCCCATCAGTATCTTAGCGATCATGGCCCTCCACAATTTCATTACATTTTTGCCATCTCCTTCATACCTTGTTCCGCCAATCCATACACTCAAACTCTCCAGATAAGTTGTCCGTTGTTTTCCTCTATCTCTCTTATCTTCAGTGCATCCTGTGAGTATTAAATTTTCCAAGATACCCTTCCTCATTATGCGCCCTAGAAACCTCAACTGTGTCTTTCTGGTGTTAATTATCGGTATAATTTTTGTTTCCATTCGCTCTAGAACATCATCATTTGGCTCATGTTATTCTCACCATCCTTCTGTACACGACATCTCTGCTGCTTCACGATTCTTCTTCATCTGTGAGGAGATTGTCCAGCATTCGCTGCAATATAAAAGGATTAATACACTACATAACATTTCGGTACTGTTTTCTTTGTTGCTAACGATATTTTTTTCTGTTCTTAAGAATTTGCTCAGCTTTTGTAAGGAAATCTAATTTAATCAAGTATTTTCCTGGATGCTACTCAGAAGTTCCAGAATTCATCGGTTACTTTTCATCGAATATTTTTCAAAGCCTTCAAGAAGTACGCAATCAGTATTCTCCAATGATTTGTTTTAATTACTCGTTAATTACCATGAAGTCTTCATTAATTTAGTGAAATAATTTTCTGTTGTCTCGTCCATGATTTGGACTTAATATAAAAGTTAAACCATATTTGACAAAAGTTTAATGATAAAATTAAACCTTTTTGAAAACTAATATTACACTTTATCAGTAATAATGAGATTAATTATCGAAATTTGAAAACGCCTGTTTTTATTAACTATATACATACTTTCTAAACAGCTTTGGCATTGCTGATTATGGAAATCCTGCGTCTATAGAAGCGCAAAGAATTTAACTGTCACCTTTGTTTCGTGGCCTCTATGTACTTAAACACCGTTTGTTGGCCGACATAAACGCATTTTAAATTCCCGGGCCAAAAGATTAGATTATGAAATCGTATACAATTAGGATCCGCGCCGGTCAGGTTTCGACATCGCGAAAAACAGGTAAGGAGACTGAGAGAGTTAAGAAGGAGATCTAATGATGGCCTAATTATGTAAAAGCCACAACGAACGCTTCCATCAAGAATGAGGTTACGTGTCCACATCGAGAACGGACCTTTAAATATACGGTGGGAACGAGCATGCGCAGTAGCATTATTACGTGTCCACTTGCTCTAAGTCTGTTGGAAAAGTTTAGAATAAACGCCGGAATAGGATGGAACTTTGTCAAGCTGACGTATAATCAACTTAAGCACCGAGCTTGCATACATATTCTAGAATACTAAGATACGCAATTGATTAAAAATGCGTATATATATGAGTATGTGTTTGTCTGTAAGCAATAAGTATTACCATAATTATATTTGCTCATTTCGTTCCGAGGAATTTATATGTAACTTTCGTCTTAGGTGTATTCAGCTAAAATATGCGGATAAAAGGTTTCATTTTCTCTATACATCGCGCGTCTGACAATCTGACAAACTATTTAGTTAACAAACTCTAGTATTTCTGAGTGTAGTGAGCTTCATCCTAACCAGCGATGAGTTTAGTGTATCCCCATACGAAATTATGCTAAGCTTAGGAATTACCTAAAATATAATATACCTCCGTGGCTTATATATGTTTGTATTTCCCACAAGTGAAAGTACAAAGGATTTAACTATTAAACTGTGAGACAATTTATTAGTCCTCTGCATTATTTCTGAAATGGGAGAAATTTAATAAGGTCAATTGATGGTTCCATGTCGCGGCAATTAGCATCCAGGTTCGCCGATAGAAGCAGATGGAAGGAGTATGTCGTGGGATTCAGTGACTGTTCATTCGAGCGTGAATTGACGAATCGGAAATTATCCAGAAAGCGAAGAGATGTCCTTGCAATAAACGAGTTTCTCTTTAGCAAAATTATTCACTGAGAATGTTTGCCTCTTACCGAACCCACGCGACCTGAATCGGCTAGATCGAAACAAACAAAATGGTTGGAATTCTCTCTTTCTCTATCTCTATTTTTACCTTTCTCTCTCTATCTTTCTTTCTCTCTCTCTCTCACACATACAATTAAAATTCTCGAATTAATGGCAATTAAATCAATTAATAAAAGCATACTTGTGCTATTTAACTTTACAAGAAAATTATTTTACAAGAGAAGGACGGCTAATTTGATTTTGATGAGGAGTGGAGAAAGTTCAGCTTTGGTATGTTGATCTCAAGAAGGCTTTGGAAACTAATATTGCCGGGCAGCTAGTGGTTGCCAAAAACCTTTTCAAGCTACAAACACCACCAAATATAATGTTGCGATAATGTCACATTGCGGCATGAACGATATCATCCTAGAAATAATAATAATGATAATAAAGGGGGATATGCTGTAAAACAGAAATCACCAAGTGAACAGAGGTTTTTTTTTAATAACAAAGATGTTAATATGATGTAAATTCTTTGAAATTTAAATGTTACACAAAGTTAATTTAGAAACCAGGATACCATTTTTTCTAAGTGTACAAAGGATATCAGATTACTAAGAGAAAATTATTGGAAAAATAATAATTTGAAAGTTTTAAACAAAGTTCTATTCTAATAGTTTCTTCACGCGTACTTCTTGCCTGTGGACCTTCAGTTTCTTGCTTCCCTATGATGTTAAAACTTTAAATGCGATGTCAGTTGCCCTCTTTTGTCTTCCTGAATTCTTTTTTTTTTTATTGTCTTATTGCATTTTTTTAAATTTTATTTAATGTTTTACTTTGTTTTATGACCTTATTGTAATTTATTTTTATTTTATAATTTTATTGTTTTATTGTCACCCACTAGCGTCTTCTCATTTTATTTCACATTCAGTAACACCATGCATATTAAAGGCATTCACGTCTTGCTTGGCTTGAAACGATTTTTTAAAAGAGGAGAATTGATATTATATGACACTTGAATAAAGAGAAACATCGAGTAAAAAACTTTTGCAAAGGAATCGTTGTAGAGTAACTGGTAGGGATAGTCAATGAACACGTATTGTATAGAGTTTAAATTATCGGAAGCTGTGGAGCGTAGTGATTACCTGCCTTTTAAAGGAAAAGGTACATAAAAGAAAAAAATCGTTCCTTAATGCATGCTACCCTATTTGTCTACTCATGTTGCAAATATTATTTCATATTTACGTAACATATCTTTCAGAAGGCCTGTTAAATAAAGATGGCTTTTGCCAAAATCACATAAATATCATTATCTTCTTTATCTCTCAGGTTTTTATTCGATATGTTAATGCCAATGGTAATATTAAACATTTCCTTATAAGGAAACTTTCGGTAATGATTGCTCGAGATCTAAGTGATACTTTCGTTTGAAAATTATAGTTTGATTCTCACCCTTTTTCACTATTGATGGGTGTCTTTCTAATTTTCTGTTTTAAATAGTGTGGAATGCCAATATCTTGGTTATGACATTATTCGAGTTTTATGTGATGTGCTATTCATTTTAGTTGATTCTCTCGTTGAACATTCGCAAGTGATGTGTTTCTGAACTAGTGGATCTAAATGATGGAACTCGTCAGAGAATTTTCCATGGAAATATAAGACAGAATAGCAACACGTATACAATTTTGAGTCTGTGGAAATCCCTACAAGGTGGAAAATATGTCTTCCCCCACAAGTGTATGTAAACGTCTGTAAACTCTGTCAGGGCTGAAAAATGACGATTCTGTAACTCCAGCCCAGATAGGGCAGATATGGTCTATTGTTGGTCTAATCTGTTTTCCAGAGTAACGTCATTCTCAATGACAAAGAGATGTGATACCACAACCTTTATTGCGAAAGAAAGTGAACCATATTTTTTGTAATGCAACTGAAAGAATTAGGATTGGTGAATCCGCCAATTAAGCCGGGTTCGATCCAAGCTAGAGGCTAGCCACAGTGATGAGCAGTGATACAGCGAAACAGTCTGTCTGTGGATGACAATATATATATATATATATATATATATATATATATATATATGATGCAATATGTACCATTTTATATTTTTTATTTCGCGCAGGTGCATTGTCATATATATATATTTTTCCACTTCCATTCATCATCCCATAGAGCCTCAGACTCAACTCAGATCTCTACCTCAAGTGTCTTCAGGGGGTAGTGCTACCTTGGTTCAAGAGTGTGTCTGCTGGAAGGTAGGCAACTGGACTCTGGAACATGCCACACAAGCAGGAGATCGCAGTCATGGCTGTCAGACAATTTCTGTGATCACATAAGGCCTTCCATCTGGCTACCTAACTACCCAATCTGAAACCCACTTGAATATGTGATTGATGTCTGGCTAACTGTTGAGCGAGAGACCAATAGAACTCCAAAGATAAAGTCAAATATTTTGGCAACATTTAACAACTTAAACAAGGAGAGCGTTCAGAATAGATGCAGGGGATTCCTCAGTCTTCTGGTCGCAGTGTTCGAAAACAATGATGATTTATTGAAGGAATTTACTCTTTAGTACTTCAAGATATTTTTATGTAATTTTGGTAAATATTAGGTTGGTGCAAAAATAATTTCGTTTTCTCACATAGTAACATATATTAGAAAACGAAATTATTTTTGCACCAACCTAATATATCTTTAAAAATGCGATGTCCGTGTTATTTTTATTTTTGCGTAATTTAGACGGCAATTTATCCATCGCAGTATATATATATATATATAATATATATTTCCTCTGTTTGATATTTAATTACCAGTGTTTGTTTTGGACCAAGAACTGGACAGAGTAACGATTTTCTTTATACTCATTATTCGGAAAAAATTTTCTCTGTATGCCGCGCTTCTTTTGCGTCTTTTCTTAACATCCTATTTTATCTCTTTCTCTTTGTCACTTCCTAATTCTCTTCTTAACTAAAGCCACTTTTATATCATTAAATCGCTGCCCTACACTCTTTACTAGATTCGCCTTTTCTCTCTCCTTCCTTTTCTTCGACTTCCTCAACGCAGACTTCCGATATGGACGACATGTTTATCCCTCAAGTTATAACCCATTTTTCGTACAATTCCAAGAACATGAACCGCGGACATGATTTTCGGGAAGGCTCCGTGTTGCCGCAGGCAATGTCGAGGATATAACGAAGTTTTCGCGATTCGTGTACCTCATATAATACCACTTCCTGCAAAGTGCAGACCCCGTTTACGTTGTAACTTGCTTTCAGTCACCTCAACTTCCTCGCCCGTTCAAATCAGTCTCATCAGATATGAGTCTCTCTTTCTCTTTCCTCCTCTCCCTCGATATATATATATATATATATATATATATATATATATATATATATATATATATATATATATATATATATATCCCTCCTTGTATCTCCCTGAACCTCCACACCCAGCATTTTATATATTACTACATGTAAGCTCTCTGCCATCACTTACATCACATACTCACTGGCTTCTGCAATGTCGGCCATTTTCATTACTTACTTTCCGTCATTACAGTTTATTTACACAGATTTACGGGAACGGACCGAATAAACGTTAGGTCACAAAAAAAAAAAACAATACCCTTATATATATATGTGTGTATATATGGAACTATGTATAAAGTAAACGCAGATAAATGCATATAACTAGAATGATAATTAGCGATAGATCCCAAATACTTTTTAACGCTTATCTTTGCCTGAATATCGGCGGCTACGTAATATAGCAAGAAGTCTACGAGACGCTTCCTGGGTATATCTATACATACATTTTCTAACGTTATCAGTCCGCTGTGTTTTTAGTTATAGGATTTTTTGTGGTCTCCAACATTCTCTGTATATTCTGAATAGGGTTTAACTCCGGTAAATTTAGGGGGCAATTTAGAACTTTAGAATGTTTTAAAGTGTCTTTGATCTGTAAACAGTGCCATGTCATTATGTAGAACTATCTATTAGGTTGGTGCAAAAATAATGTCGTTTTCTCACAAAGTAACATATATTATTTTTGCACCAACCTTATCATAACGCTTCTTTCAACACAAATAACAAATTTTAGGAAGATGGAAATAAAAACGACACGATATGGGCTTTGCGCAAGTCTGCTCCATTGGTGAAGGATTTCCTACGAAGATGATTATCCAGGGAGTGGAAGAGGTGGTAATCGGATAGCGCTATGTCTGGTGAATAAGGTGGATGGTATAAAGTCTCCCACCCAAGTTGCTGTATGGTATCCCTGACCACTCGCACACATGCGGCCTGGCGTTGTCATGGTTGAAAAGGACACCTTTGCGATTCACCAGTGCTGACTCCTTCTGGCGCAATGCCTGTTGCACACGTTTCAATTGCTGCAAGTATAGCGTCTCCAGTGACCGTTTGGCCCTTTGGTAGCAGTTCATAATGAACCACTTGAGAACCTGTCCACCAAACGCAAAGCATAATCTTGCGTGGGTGCATAGGTCGTGTTGTGGTGTGAGGGACAGCATCCTGAGGAGACAACCAATGTCTGGAACGCTTGGGAGTGTCGTACAGAACACACTTTTTATCACTGGTAAGCACTCGATTGAATAAAGATGTGGTACAATGCGAGAAAGCAGCGATACACAGGTTGCCACACGTTGTCCCCTGTGGAACTCCAACAGCGTTTGGGGAACCCACTTGCTCAGTTTGTACGTCTTACCTAGACGGTGCAGGTGAAGTCTAACTGTTTCGTCGGAAACGTTGAACTGTCTTGCAAGTTCTCCACACTTTAGACTACTGTCATTTTCAATGGCCGCATTCAGGACTCCGTCATCCACTGCGAGGCTCATCATGGAGAGACAAATCTCCCGACTTGAATTTTCGAAACAAACGCCTTGCAGTAAGTTCATCCACAGCACTATCCCCAAACGCTTGACATATGCGGCGACTTGATGCAGCTGCTGATAAGCCCACTTTGAAGTCGTAAAGCGAACAGACCCGAACGAGATCTCTAGACACTTCCATCCTTCTCACGGCTGTCTGGCTTATAACTGATGGCCAGGCACAGTGTGCATGTTTTTTTATAACGTCTGATGTTCCTACTTCCGGCTGCCCGAATTTGAAAACAATTTCTACACGTATTTCGTATATATTACAACTTCATTCAATGACTAATCAAAAAACGGACAGAACTTTTTTGGTTACCTTGTAGTTGGAGGTATTTTTATATTATATAGAGATGCTGACGAACGAATCAAAACATTCATAATGGAAGTTAAATGATTAGATTCTGTTGAGTTTCTGACGGATGTTGCTCATAATTACGAAATAAAAAGGTAATTTCTAAGATTAAATAGTTTTACAAATTTTTTTTTAATGTTTTCGAAATACAGTATATTTAATTTAAGTTTTTAATTTATATTATTCCATTAGTGTTTTAATACGACCCTTAATTCCCTAAATAAGTAAAAAGCCATATTTTAGACGTTTTCAATGCTTTTATCCATTTTTTTTTTTTTTTATTTTTTTTTTTTTTTTGGTGAAAGGTGCTTCCGGTCAAAGGCAGTGACGTCGAAAGAATCTGACGCCAAAACGGCTATGTCAAACAATCCAATTATTTTTCTGGCGCCGAATGAGGGACGCCGAAACGTGCCAAACTCATTGACGACAAGAGGAGACGCGGAAAGCCGTGCATATCCAACCTAACGAGCTTGTGTAAATGTTTGGCAGAACAAGGATGACAAGATATACTAAAAAGACAAAGTTTACCTATAGTTACAACGGAGAGGAAATTGTGGCAATCCATGATCGCCCACACCCTGAAGGGACAGGGTATATAGAAAATGAAGACGTCCATATACTCTGTTGGGGAAGAATTAACGACGAACACGTTACAGGTTTGACAATATTTGTTGCTCTTTTCACGTTGCTAATAACCGAAAGAATATGATTGAGTGTGTTGATGACTCGAGCTGAATCGGATGTGAATGTCTTGAATAATCTGGAATTAAATTCTGCATGTAGCATTCAATTTTATCGCTTTTTTAATCGCTCAAATATAACAGACGATTTACAAACGTTAGATAAAACTCATGAGCTAAATCCATATGTATTTACGCAAGAAATATCGATATGCGATAAACTCTAAAATTAATTGATTAGTTTTCAAATTGGTATCTATGCTGATGACACAACTATTTTACTTTTGTCTCGGCAGTAGGTCTGGTCAAGTCAAGAAGACTGATCTAAAAACAAAAATAAAGATTCTCTTTTAACTGTGGCATGATGAGGCATGGTGGAATAATGGCTAGTGGCTCGTACTGAGGAATCGGAGAGCCGAGTTCGAATTCCAGTTGAATCCATTACATTCATGTACGTGCTAATCATCTTCTCCCACAGCTATGGGTAAATAGCAGGACAGACCAGGTTTTATAGCCTTTGATGGCGAGAAAGACAACTCTGATTTCAAACCCTGATCATACAGATTAGGGGTTGTGCAGTGGGATAACAAACTATTCACTTAAAAAACTGGCTTGTTACAGAAATCTATGTTCTTCAAGGAATTTAAAGCCATAATACATATATATATATATATGTGTGTGTGTGTGTGTGTGTGTGTGTGTGTGTGTGTCCACAGCGAAATTCTGTATATTAATCATCTGAGAGAAAACTTTCTGCCTTGCATCTGTTCGCTCTAGAATAATATCATACACATTTATAAGTCTACCATTCATCCATGCTTTGAATATTGCTGTTACATATAGTCCGTTTGTCCTTCTATATTTTTAGAGAGTCTTGATAAAATCCAAAAATAAATCAGCAATATCTTTAGTCCTCACATGGCCTCTCGGCTTTAGTCTCTTTCCTTCTACCGCAATGTATTAGCCTGTACCTTTTCTATAAATACTTTCATCGCAATTGTTCGGATGAACTCTTCTATATTGTACCTATTGTTTAATGCTCTGGTTTTATTTATAGGATACCCAATACTCAGTTAGGTAAGAGATACGTTGACTAAAATTCAAAAAAAATTATTTTATTCATGGTTGAATATGAGATTAGTAGCTTTTTGTTGACAGTCCTTGCTATGGAGTATTAAATGATAGACTATTTCAAATTAGTAAAAGTAATATTGACAAAGTATCGATTTTCTTTTTCAATTCTGTTTTGTAAATGCTCAAGTAAAGTAACGAAAGTTTATCACAAAAAGCTTTTAAACAAGGCCTTTCAACATCCATCAAGTTTTCACATATTCTAATTATATATAAAAGTATTTTTTTCGAACTATATAAAACACCTTTTTAACAAAGACGGCAGTTTGAAGGAGTTCTCAATGCTAGAATTCGGTCACTTTCCGACATTTGTGATGTTACTTGCCGGTCATTTTTCCATAAATACTTTCATGGTTACTGTTCGAGTGAACTCTTCTCTATGCTAAATAGACTTTATGAATTTAAGAGCAGTACTAAACTGATGGCAAGGTCATACAAATTCAGAGTTGAATTGGCTAAATGTAAATCTACTTTCTATGCTAACAGTTTCTTTTATCGCACTTCTCGCTTGTGAAACTCTCTTCTCCATCATGGCTATCAGAAATTCCTTGTGTTTTGTAGCTTTTAATAAATGCTGTCTTTTCGTTATCTATCTTAACCTCTGTCCTGTCGTCCATTTACACATGCTAGCTAGGTAAGTTACGCTTTGCTTACTTCTGTACATCTTACCTTCAATATGTCTTACGAGTATCAAACTTTTCTACCTCTCTTATGATGTACCGTAGAATTTTCAATTGCCTCTTCCTAACTGGTATCTGCTTGGAATGTTAGACCGTGAAGGCGCAACATTTAACACTCATGGAGGTTTGCATCAGCCATGCTGATGAGCGGCAAAAAGGTGTTTTTTGCTCGTGTACTTTTTGTTTTCTCTAACACTTCATAGTTGCTCATATGTTCGGGCCATAGCATTTTTCAGATCTTTTTTTTAGAAAAAACATTTCTGTTGTTTCATGTCTCTTCTTCATCTGTGAAGAGAGTTGCCTTCATTGTTGTATAGTTCAGTATTCTTTTTTCTGCTTCGAACGAAATTTTCCTGTTTCATAATACTTACCTTAGCTTTTGGAAGGCATTTTTCGCTATCCGAATGTACCTTCAGATATATTGGTGTCAAATGTTTCTTCCTTTCTTACAACATTTCCGAGATATTTAAAACTATTTTACTTGCTTGATCATGTTTCTCCAATTTGTAATTCGCATATTAAGCTGTTCTGTTAGCTAACAACCATATATTTTGTCTCCTTGCAATTAAGATATTTTTTTCATTCCTTCAATAGCTTCTGTGGGAGTTATCGTAATCTTTCTATGTGTGCTATCGACATTGTGTCTACATGTCCTTTGTTGTGAAGATTGTGGCCACCAATAATGAATCCTGATAGGACATCTACTTATCTCAAAATCGTCTCGCAGTATAGATTGAATAATTCCTGTGAGAAGACATATCATTGCTTTACAGACCATTCTATTTGTTGTATATTTACTAAATCCATTTCCTATCCATATGCAGGTGGTTTGCTCCCAATATAAGTTCTGGGTTATTCTAATATCTTTCCCAAATAAGTTAAGTTTGACTAGCAATTCCAACAGATCTTTGTGACATACTTTTTTTATTTTCTTTTTATGTGGCATGTTCTTTCAGGACGTAGACGATCGTGGCTCTCCACCTCACTCCATCACTTGCAGCTCACAAGTTCCTTCCCTCTGCTTTCTCCCACAGATTACGATCTGTCATCCACGTGCTTAAGTCCATCAGGTACGCCACGGATTGTTTTCCCTTGTCTCTTTGTCCCTCAATTCAACCCGTGAGTATCAAATTCTTCAGGCCCTCCTTCCTCATTATGTGTACCAGGAACTTCAGCTACCACTTTCTAATATTAAATAAAAGCCTCCTCCTTTTATTGCAACCTCTCTGCAGATATACTTTACATTATATAAATTGTTTGATTTTCACATCCGAAATACATAGTTTATAACTTAGGATGCCTCTTTTCCTGATAAAGATTCATTTTTCCTTAAAGTTAATTGCTAATTGATTATTTTAGCTCCCCTTTATTGTCTCATCTTACTTTGCATATTTCTCTGTTTATACGGAGTTTAAATTAATTTGTCAGAAATAAATCATGATTTTATTTATTATTATGGTTATTTCCTTCCTTTCTTCCGTTCAGAAATAGATTTTACAGGATAGAAAGGGTTCATCTCAGTAAAGTAAATTTTGAAGGCGAAACTGGATATGATCACTCACGGTAGCTTCTTCAGCAGCACGGATTTGTCTGTTACGGTATGCACGTCGCAAGAGTCCAAGAAATAATCGATGTCAGAAATCTCGTCTGCAGATGACTTCCCGAATTATGATATCAATGTAAATACCGAAGTGAAAAGGTGTCATTGTGACGTCGTCCCCTGGTCGCAGCGCCAACCGTGACGTTCTATCCTAGTCTACCAGGGCACCAACTTTGACGTCCCTAAACAGCACCAATTGTAACGTCCTCGCCGCGGCGCCAGCCGTTCGCTCCTCGCTGCTCCGTTCGGGTGTCGCTGCTCCAAATGTGACGTTCTAACCTTTTGGTGATTCGGGTGCGAATCTGGTTAGATTTGATATGAGCCTCGTCGTTCCCAACTCGCTTCCAACGCCTGGTTACCAAGGTAACTGCACTGATCCCCCAGTCTGCCTACCCAGGTTGTGAATTGATCTTAGGCAGACGAGATCAAACAGTGGTTGGGGCCGTACTGCAAACCGAGCTCAACGGAGGTGATACCACACAAATATGCATAAAAGACAATAAAATGAAAACTCAAAAGTTCAAAGTATCAAAGAAAAAGGTAACAAACTTTATGTCTAGTTGTTCGATACATAGGACTGCATCTATCTCCCGACCCGTTCTATGGATTGTGACACGTCGTTTTCCGCTTGGCAAGTTTTAACACTTCAAGTTGTCTGCTCTTTAAGAAATTGGTGTTTCGGTGGGTCTTTGGACGAAAGTCAAAAAAAAAAATTATTTCAGTGATCTGGATCTAAGTCGCTCTTCAAAATAATTGTTCTTGGGTTGAAGAGGGGTCCGGAATGCGCGTGAATCTTGGTCAGCTATGTGCGAGGCTTGCTTCAACTGAAGACTGACTCTGGGAACTGCTGGAACTCAACTCAACTCTGCTCGTTGTGACTTCGTTTATATGGGCGCCGACCAAAACCGGGGTGAGTTTGTCGGCGCCGGGGGGTTCTTCGATTATTCTAAATACATATCCACCTCTCTGGTTAGGAATTTCCACCTTTTTCCATTTTTGGGAACCTTTCCTCACTCCCACCTTCTCATCATACTTCAGAGGGGCGTGAACTGCCCTCCCCACATCTTCGTAGCAACCTCTCTTACTCATCCTCCAGATGGGCTGAAAACAGCCTCCCTCGTGCGTCACGTGATCACCACGCGACCAATGATGTCTTAGTCGGGCGTGGACGAATCCGCGGCTTTGTTTCAGGAAGAAAAAAATATCTTGCTTAACTAAAAAAAAATTATCTCTTCTCTTTCCCTTTTCTTCCTCTTAATCGTGTTATCATTTCTCTGGCCGCGAACGGGACAATATGACAATGGCGGTCATAACTCTTGTTCTACACGTGGTTTACGTCAGGTATTTTATCGCTAATTATCAGAATGGGTGGTCTTCCTAACACAGTCTCAAAAAGAAACATCTCCAAAGTTCCAGTCAGTCTGTCGCCTCGAAGAAAGAAAAAAAAACACTTGTAGGTTCCCATTCATTTTCCTTCGGTACATATTTCTGATAACATAATTTTATATCTGTCCAAAGTCCCTTTAGTTGCCTGTTTTTCGTCACTTATCGAAATAACTTTTTCATTTGAATTTTTTTTTCTTTGGCCAGCCGGTCTGTAGTTGATAATAAGATGTCTTCCCGTACCAATAGTTTGTTTTCATATCCTTAGATAACACAGCCGATGCCAAAACATATCTGATTCTTTCCTTCTTTCTCTTTCTTTTTACTCAGAATTTCCCTGTCATTGTAATGACACTCTTTCGCCATTTGTTACTTATCAAAATATCCTTTTATCCATTGTCTCTTAGCCGTGTGTGTGTTCTTGCTTATCACTCACGATTCGGTCCTTAGCCTCTCCTTTTCTTCTTTTCTTTCTTTTCCCTTTCTGCCTCGTTAAATGGTGCCACATCATGATGGAGTAATGTTTTGTAAAATCAATGTTATGGTCAGGTTTCTTCCTGAGTATTTCGAGCGAATTTAAATGGTCGTCTTAACGTAAATCCCTTAACCCCTTTTAAACACAACAGTAATACTCAGGTACAAAAGAGTCCATATCTTTGATTTTATCAATGTCACCCTAATAAAAAAAAGCATAATTCTTTACGTCGAAAGTACTTTGAAGGATTACTAATAAATATATATAAACACACGTCGAAATCATTATATTACATCACCAACCTTTCTGAATCCATTGTTAAAGAATCTAATATATGTTTACCTAAAACAAGTGGTGTTTACATAAAGAAATCTCCCCAAATCAACATGTAAAAATAAACTAAACATTATGTTTAGTTTTTTTTTTTTGCATGTAGACATAAACAGGCACACGAACAAACACGCATATAGGAATATGCACTATCATATGAATTTCATATTGACGTATTACAGTTATCATATACTTACATACAACATGCAATATTTAGAGTTTTTCAATTGGGCATAGAATCCTTTAAAAATCTTGCTGCTTTGAAAGGACGGGTTTCCTCTCATTGGATTTGGAATGCCATGAATTATACTAGCGTTTGTTTAACAAGTCGAATGATTACGAAATCTGATTAACCAATGAAATAGAAAATAACATAAAAATAAAAATGTCAGAAATTCTTCCTTCTTTTTCTCCATATCAAAATGTCAAAATGGTTAAATGTAACCGTCTCTTCTACTCCAACAGCTTCCTCTCTCGCACTTCCCGTCTGTGGAACTCCCTTCCCTTGTTTCCCGATAAATATAATCTTCAAACATTCGAGTGTAATGCCAATCGACTTCTGACACCCGTGTTGTTTCCCGTGATGTTCCCAGTCCTTCTCTGTATCCTTTTCTCAAACATGGCTCTTTATTCTTGTTCTCAATCCTATGTAACCCATTGCGTGCTAATGACACTCCGCCTTGCTTGGAGTGAATTGCTTTAATAAAATCTCATTCTCTGATGAAATTTTAATAAAAGAGTGGCATGTTAGATTGATAAACTCTTCCTGTTTGATCTTTACCTTATCATTCTGTTGGATTTCTATCCATTGTTAATCTATATTTGATCTTAACTTACACACACACACACACACACACACACACATATATATATATATATATATATATATATATATATATATATATATTAAGAAATAGACAAAGTCCAACAATTTATTTATTAAAGACATTTTTATGTTTAACGTTCTTTTTATAGATACAAGTAAATACTCTGTTTATAATAAACAGTATTAAATAATATTTACCGGCCTGAATATCCGAGAAATTTTCATAGAAAATATTCGTCCTTTGACAGGATTCGAACCTGCATCCTATACGGAAGTATTTAAGTAAATGCTCTGTTTATAATAAACAGTATTAAATAACATTTACCGGCCTGAATGTCCGAGAAATTTACATAGAAAATATTACTTAAATACTTGTATCTATAAAAAGAACGTTAAACATAAAAATGTCTTTAATAAATAAATTATCGGACTTTGTCCATTTCTTAATGTATTATGTCATTTGTTTACATTTGATACGCCATAAGCAGTTATGAATGTACGAGATTCATGGAAGATTGAACTTTATAAGCAGTAAATTCGACCATGCCAACCGAACGATCCTTTGTGGCCGAGCGGTTAGGCACGTCAAGATAAATGATGGTTCCCTATAGGATGCAGGTTCGTATCCTGTCAAAGGACGAATATTTTCTATGAAAATTTCTCGGACATACAGGCCGGTAAATGTTATTTAATACTGTTTATTATAAACAGAGTATTTACTTAAATAATTGTATCTATAAAAAGAACGTTAAACATAAAAATGTATTTAATATATATATATATATATATATATATATATATATATATATATATATATATAAGTACAGTTATTCTAAATTGTAGATACGAAGTTATGTTTACTTCAATATGCAAAAGCTGATCTGTATATCTGTATCCTGACAAGTTGTTATGAAAAAGAAATTGATCTGAAATGTTCAATGTATATTTGATTTAACTGGTTAATATTCACAAATAAATTAAAGTAATTCGCATATTATGTTGAAAAATAAAGATTTATTTTGTAAAGCGTGTTAAATAACGTGCTTACGAGGTACTTAGTTTGCTGGGTTTCTAAACAATTTATTATGAATTTAGGAAGTTATAAAATTGAAAGTTTACTGAAAGGCTTTCGAAAAACTTCCTGAAAATAAAATAAATTGAAAAATAACATATTTTGTGGCATAATTATTTGGTCAGTTTTAGAAATTTTCAGAAGACATTTATATAATTACGCATAAAATGTATTTGATGTATTACATATTTGTTACTATCTAGACGCACACACAAACAACCACACACAAACAAGAACACACAAACACGTGTGTGTTTTTGTGTGTGCGTGCGAATCTATAAACACTCATATGTATGTACGCATGCAAATTTACATGAACCATCTAGCAAAAAAAAATTCCCTGCAAAAGAACCTAGTGTATATATATATATATATATATATATATATATATATATATATATATATATATATATATAAAGAAATATAGTCTTAAGGTGTGCTATATTTATGGAATAAAGTGCTCAATTTCAGAGATAGAGCGTGTGTAAATATAAAAGTGAACATAGAAGACAACACTTAGAGGCGACTGTCTGTTTCATGCTATATGCAATCGTCAGGCCTGACGATTGCATATAGCATGAAACAGACTGTCGCCTCTAAGTGTTGACTTCTATGTTCACTTTTATATTTATATATATATATATATATATATATATATATATATATATATATATATATATATATATATATATATTCATGAATCATTCATACAAAAAACAAATATAGGGGTTAATTAACCTCTATATTTGTTTTTTGTATGAATGATTCCTGAATTTATAAATTATAATTGCACCTTTTAATTGCAATATATATATATATATATATATATATATATATATATATATATATATATATATATATATATATATATAAATAAAAAGAAAGAACAGTAAGATATATAATCCGGTGTTCTTATAGATATTTTTATTTTTACAAAATAGTGCTCAATGTAAATTTACAGAGCATTAATAT
>OZ010573.1:132216317-132238817 GCA_963932145.1 Acanthosepion lycidas | reverse complement strand
TTCTGGTAATATTTTTTCCACAAAAATGTATAGCTGGTAATATTTTAAAACATGTATTGCTGGTAATAGTTTCTTTTTTCTTTTTTTTTTAAATGTCTTGCTGGTAATCTTTTTTTAAAAATATATAGCTGGTAATAGTTTTTTTTCTTCAAAAATTTATTTCCGGTAATAATTTTTTACAAAGCATTTCTGGTATTAAAACCTATTTTTACACTTTCATAATGCTTTTTACCACAGTTTCGCGGTTAACGATTTGCCCATAGCTGGGACACTAACAGGTGGTACAACCCCGGGTCAAGGTGGACCTGGGAACACCAGCAATTAAGAGGTGGTTCCAGGCTCCTCAAAGCCTCATGATAATAGGTCTTGCTGCTGGATGTAGTTTATCGTTTTGCCCAAGACGCGGATGTAGTTTATCGTTTTGCCCAAGACGCGGATGTAGTTTATCGTCATACCCAGGACGTGGTTGTGTGTAGGTCTCATGTAATATGTATGTATATTTATTTTATGAAATATTAGTTTATCCATGTATCCAAATCCTATGCTTCGAATTTCTTCAGGTGGTATACGTTAGAATTTCGAATTGAACTCAAGGACACATGACCCAGTGAATAAAAATGTTTGCTGAGTAATCCAAAAAGTCACTTGACCCAAAGAGTTGTGAGTTCAATGACTTACCAACGACAGAGGGAACATAAACTTGAAGATTTGGGTTACTAGAGGAAATTACTTGAAAATGAGATACTGTAAAGGTTTCGGTTCTCAACCCCAAAGTATATCACCTGAAAAAGGTCGGATCATGCAACAGCCTAAACGCCGTGAATATGGCAATAAAGGCGAGGACAACAATCTGAACGATGTAAATAGTGAAATATTAGGATTTATCATTTGCAAATTTCCCGGATTGTGCCTTATTTAAATAAATGTTTATCGATATAGGTGATTGATGCTTGCGTCGACTCTTAAAATCAGACAAAATAACAAAACATCAATCGTAAGATAGTGGAAAGAGGAAGATGAGACACTTCAGAAAACACGAGAAACTAAAATAGATCAATTGAAATGTGAAGAAATTAAAAGAAAATGAAAGAAAGAATCAGTTAATCCCGAAATTGAAAGATAATTTTAAGGCCTCTGTAGGGATAGAAAAGGCGATTATCTCATTTGGTGGAGATGAAGTCCCGTGGCTTACGAGACGGCCGTTTGGTGACATCACATCATACAGTCAGTGAGTGTCTTGGAGACAGGACAAACGACTTGTTCATCCTTCCCGAGCTTTTGCCCGGGCTAGCCATCTACCACGTGGTGCAGCTTACAAGCCCATGGTGGCGTTTACCTTTGAGAATATATGGCTTCTCCAGAAACGCAGATGATTCCCCATATTATTATTATTATTACTATTATTATTATTATTATTATTATGTGTGTGTGTGTGTGTGTATTTCGTTCTCCAATCAATCTGCTTGTTGTGTAGATGTATGTTATAGTTTCTTTGAGTCGGACACACTTGCAAATATGTATATATAATTGTGTGTATGTTGTATCAACATAATGCCTTCTCGAAGTTCAAACTTTGTCATTCCTTTTCCTTCAGCTATTCTCTTCCGTCCCTGAAATACCGTGTCATTACAACATGGATGTAACAATTCTCATAATGAGGAAAATGAAATTAGGAGAATAAGCATTTCTTCCCTAGCGCATCCATTAGGAACTTAAATACTTCCAAAAGAAATTACGCCTTGGTGATAAAAGACTGGCTGAATGACAATCTTCCTAAATTTTATTAACAGATGTGGCTGTGTGGAATGAACTGTTAGCTCAAAAGACATTGATATGTACATTTATATCAAGACTTTACAGTAAAAGGTAATCTATGAGAAGAAATAAAGGAAATGGGTACACCAAAAACTTAACCATCCATTCTTATTTTTCCGACGACTCGTATAACTGATATTTTCTTCGGTCTTCTTACTGAGCCGCTCGGGTTAGTGTTTTAAGGTAACTCGTAATTCAGTTCATTTCAAATTAGGATCCTTTTTCTTTAGTTACCAGCTGGTTAATATTAGGAGGTTGCTGAAGTATATGGAAGCATAATGGATGAGCTGATTGTTTAAGATATGTCTGTTTATAGCACAGGTAACAGCAACAACAGCAATAATAATAATAATAATAATAATAATAATAATAATAATAATAATAATAATAATAATAATAAATGCCTTGATATTGTGCAAGGTATAGCGCTCATGTTTTCTAATCTTAATTAAGTGGAAGTGCTTTGTACATGTTTCGTCTTGGGGAATTGAGATATATTGCTATATATTTATTGCAACTCATCCCACTTCCACAGTACCACATGTGTGCTTTGTAAGACCTTAACTATTTACATTTTTTTCTCTGAGACCTAAACCATTATTAATCTCTTTTCATAAGTGTGATTAGAACACCATGGCTGGCGATGATAGTTTTTTTTTAATATCTCTTTATATCTATGAGATGAGGTATTAAGATTACTTGTATTATTTACATTATTCGGACTGTTATCCTCATCATCATTAGCATATTCAAAACGTTTCAGGGGGCTTTCCGATCCGGCTTTCTTCAGGTGATTGGCATTTCCTCCACCGGGGTAGATTGTTCTATTTCCACGTGCCATGCCTCTTCCGGATGTCTCAGTTATTTCCCTTTAACACAACTCTCTATTTTTTTTTGGGGGGGGTCACCTCTGCTGTGGTCTGGTACTGAACTCACAACTCTTTTGGGACTAGTCACTGGATCTAACGCATACCTTTATCCACTGGGCCATGTGTCCTCAAGGACATGAAACGTGGAACTGGAACGATCTACCCCAGTAGACGAAATAAAGTGTTCGAATTGAAATTCCAATCACCTGAAGAAGGTCGGAGCGTACAACGGCCGAAATGTTCCGAATATGGCAATGAAGAAAATAACAATCCAAATAGTGTAAATAATGCAGTTTTTTTTAAGTTTGTAGGACAAAGTAAGAAGTACCCTCAATAGAAGTCCATCTTTGTGTACCGGTATACCAGACTTGAATGTATTTATATTTGGGTCTCACACCATGTTGATAAAAACTTGTTGCCAGATCGCTCACACTTGTCTGTGCTGTATATGCCTGGTATACACTTATTAGACTCAGTTTCATGATGAGCCTATTAAGCGACGATATAGACACCTTTTTGCATAATGTCTTAATAATAATAAATAATAATAATAATAATAATAAATTAGCCAAGAGTGAAGACAATTATAGGCGTAGTTAGCAGGGCGAATATATGCTTCTTGGAAATGTACAAGCGTCTATTTTTTTAAAAACTCAGAATAGAATATTTTTCTCGAGAATAAAACACTTAAAATACTCTGATACTCCCAGATTCAAACGTATCACTCAATCTAGGCCAGAAATCGGACCCGGTATTAATAAACAGGACGATAACATGCCAGGTAATGGATCTCACAGGTTGGATATGTATTTTAATCTTTATCAGTCGATATCACCGTTCTAGTATCTGTCTCGAAGACCTCGGGCTAGATGACTGCAGCCATCAGTTATTACTGATACCAACATGCAATGGGTCAATTACAAAAGTAATATTTTATATCCACAGATAGACCAGAACATATCAAAGCTACAATTTTAAATAACAACTGAAATACAAACGGATTACACAATGAAAATCAAAAGTCTGTTGACAGCCAGTGTAAGCTAAAAAAAAGTTTATTTGTCATATAGCGAATGTCGACGATCAAGCATAATAAATAGTGTAACTGATTAAGAGTGAAAAGAAATGAAAATATCTTAACATTAGAGAAGCGAAAATAACAATGGTGTGAAATATAAATTGTACGCATCAATCAGTCGTAAATAAACTTGCAGAAAACTAAAGAAATGGAAATCAAAAGATCAATTCTGACTCCATCATTATAAGAATTATCCCATATAATTGTATTAGTCTACTGAGAATATTTGCCTTCTTTCCGATAAAATCTCCCAATAATTTCTCTTTTTATCATAAGTAATTTCAGTCCAAAAAAGCAATTTTAATGACGAATGTATAATGTTATCTAATCATATGTGGCAGTACACTAACATATATTAGCTTTTACAAGGCTAACAGCAGCGTACATCGTGGATTAAAGGAAAAACGTCGTTCTTACCCTTAACAATACAAGATCGCAGACAGCAAGAATAATATAGAATAGATTGTTTTTTTACAGTTTGTCAGCACTTTATAGGATATTTAAAGCCGAAAAAGATTTTAGGGTTGCAAGCATTATTCTATTTTATACTAGTAAATACTTTTTAAATTTATTTTCAGAACAACAGCGGTTTTTCCAGGTGCAACTCCTATTGTTTACCTGCTCGTGGAAGGAGGTGATGGATTAATAGCTGTCTCGAGATTGTCAGTGCATGCATGAATGTAACAAGGCTGACTTTAATTCGAACACGGCACTTTGATTTCTCATTCGGAGGCGTTATCCATTACACCAACGCACATCCAAAATACCACTGGAAACACATTTTGAAACCCAGTTAGTCCGTTCTACACCAAATATATAAATACCTAACCATGTACCGAGCGATTATGAAATTTTTTATTGCTTCATGACGCTTTGATGTGGGAAATTTAGTCGTTAATGGACCCCAAAATCGTCGAGAACATTTTCATGTTAAAACCTGAGGAATTTCACTCAAAAGTGTTGTCAAATAAGGGGCAACAATAAATTTCAAGTATTGATGAATAGTGATAAATAACTATATATATATATATATATATATATATATATATATATATATATAATTATTTATTTAAAAATAGGATTCCAACACGCTACATAAGAGGTCTCATGTTTCAAAACAAGAGCATAAACTTCAATATAATTATTTGAATTAAATTGAATTAAAGTAAGCTCTGTTCCATCTTCAAGCGAATTTTTTTTTTTTTTGGAATAACCTATTTCTGAAATTTACGTGTTTTAATAGCATATTCATAATGGAATGGTAACAGCCAGGGCGAATTGTTTAAATAGAAAGGGGTGTTCAGTGTTAATAATTTGTATCAGTATAGAGTTACATTCATAGATGTCAAGTCAGGGTAAGGTGAGGATGTCTAAATTTAAAACGGATGATCTTTTCGCCTAGTCAGGTTTACGTGTCTATGAAGATTTTTTTTATTTTTTTTTATTTCTTTATGAAAGGGTTTTGTGTATATAAAAACTGACGTAACATTTGTTTTTTGACGAGTTTATAAAGGTTTATCTTTTTTTGTAGGGCATTAAAACTATTTATTGGGGCTATGGATTATAAAAATTAATTTATTATATGTTTGTTTTTAAGCTAATTATTCAATGCAAAAATTTGATGATGTCGGTAAAAAACCGTTAACTCATGTCTGTTGTTTAATAGCTATTTATTATTTTCAAACTTAATAATGTGCAGTTTCTCATGGAGGCACAAAGGGCATGGGTCATTCCAAGTTTTAGAAGTTCTAATAATGTCGGTTTTTGACGTTAAAAACTACGTTAAAAACCGACATTATTTTTGCACCAACCTAATATATTTGTGTGTGTCTGTGTTTGTGTTTTCTTTTTGAATTTATAGGTCTGATGAATTTGATCGTATTTACGATTCCAATGGAATAAATTATGACCTTGGAATATTAGTGTTTAAGCCTTTTTATTATATCCTTACTCTGTCCTGGACATTGATTTCTACCTGGATTGTATCCTCTTGGAATTATTTTTTATACAAATATATATGTATGTGTATGTATGTATTTATATATATATATATATATATATATATATATATATATATATATATTAGATGTATGATTGCATATGTATTATTTACCACTAATATTATCAATCTCTCTCTCTCTCTCTCTATATATATATATATATATATATACATATATATATATATATATATATATATATATATATATATATATATATATATATATATATATATATATATATATATGAATGGAAGCTGAAAAGAAAAACTCACGGTTTGATCAAATTCCTCAAATATGTATTCTTATGTTTGATATTGAAATACAGATTTTACGAAATGAATGGGGGTCCTGGAACTTCTCTGCATCCTATCATATATATATATGTATGTATGTATATATATTGACATACGCATTTAATGTAAACACGAGCGCGGTTATGTCAGCGTAATAACGGCGAAATTTATTCCTATTTCAATTGGTCCCGCTTCCTGATCGTTCAAACCCAATTATTCAAAAGCCTCCCTTTGTGATACTCTGATATCGTTACACACCGGACACCCGCTATTTTCCAGGCACCCGTTAAAATATTTATACCTACGGAACACTGCAAAGACTTAGATCCGTCCACCCATCTTCTCAGCATTAGCATAATGTGCAGGCAGGGAGTCTGTGTTTCGTACATTCATTTTGGAGTGGAATGCTTCGAGAAGATTGATGCATGGCTTTTGTAATTGATGTGCGTACTTCAGTTAAACAAATACCGCTTCTCAGATAATAGTTTGGAGATACCAGTTTCGAAATCGTGATGGGAAAAGAATCAGAAGTGTAAGGCTTCAAAGATGCCGCCTCCCAACTAAATTGGATAATTATATTTACTGGGAATAAAGTCGTCAGTATGTTTATCATTGACACCGATGTTTAGTTATGGTTATTATTATTATTATTATTATTATTATTATTATTATTATTATTATTATTATTATTATTATTATTCATTTTCTTAGTTGCCATTATTATTATTTATATGGAAATTAGACTATATTGTGTTTACTTACATAAGAGCTCCGTGCGTAACGTTTTCTGTAGTCTTACAGTAAAATTATAATTTTATATCTATAAATCCCACTATATCCTGCAAACATATAATGTCTATTGCTTTGTATTAGATTTCTAACATGGCACCCTTATGTACTTAACTGCAACGAAAATCTCTACTCAGTTATAATAAACTATAAGAGTTTATTTTAACAAAACTGAAAATTAAGGTTGTCTAGCATTGGTTGGCAGCCAGTCTAACAGAATGTTTGCTTTAAATTTAAAACTGTGTGCGGGATTAGAAAATGTAACCTGTAAAAACCATCTTGCTATGAACTCCACTGCACCAAACAAAGCGTCGTGAGTCCGTGGCTCTATATTTCATGTGAGTACATTATACGTATTCTTCTTCTTCTTCTTCTTCTTCTTCTTCTTCTTCTTCTTCTTCTTCTTCTTCTTCTTCTATGCACCGTATCCTATGATGCCGTTAGCGACGATAGCTCTCCACAATTCCCTCTCCTTTATAGCTCTTAATAAATTTTATCTTTTGTTATCTGTCTTAAACCTTGTTCTGCAA
Source organism: Acanthosepion lycidas (assembly GCA_963932145.1). Lineage (NCBI taxonomy): Eukaryota > Metazoa > Mollusca > Cephalopoda > Sepiida > Sepiidae > Acanthosepion > Acanthosepion lycidas. The sequence continues at coordinate 132,231,443 of OZ010573.1, read as the reverse complement.
TCCATTCATTCAAGCTTGCTAAATAGATTATGCTTTGTTTTCCCCTGTCCCACTTGCCTTCACTCTGTCTTGTGAGTACCAAATTTTCCAAGCTGACTTTCCTCATTATGTATCCAAGAAATGTCATCAATCTTTTCCTGATGTTAAGTATAAGTATCCTTTTTGTGTCCATTTTATCTAAAACTTCGTCGTTACTCACAGATACGGTCCATGGTATTATCAGCATCTTTCTGTAAAAGCACATTAACGTTGCTTCAAGTTTTTTCTTCGTACAAGAGAACTAAAAATATTAAATTTTATTTTCAGCCACTTTCAAATTAAACTATACTTATAGTCAAAACTATCTGATATGGAACAATAAGTTGTAAGTCCTATGCCTCACTTTCCGCCTTGTAAGCGATAAATTGTCTTCTACTATACAACATTTTTTCCACAGACCTAACAAGACACGCTATTCCCATGGAAAATATTCAAACGAGCTACACTTCCTAGTCGTACCAGTTTGAAAATATACAGCTGAGATCGGCCATAGCATTTAGACTGAATCGAATTATACTAAATCACTTGAATGGTAAGAATTTCCATTTGGACAGCGTCATCAAAGAGCCGGTACTTTATGGAAGACACCGAGGCAATGCTTCTCCAGACGCTACAATTTTAACCATTGCAAGTTTAAAATCAAGTGATGCCTGTTCTACTCTTACCTCTTCCATTTACTTCAATGCAACAATCTCATTTATAACTCTCTACAAAAATTTACAAGTGGGACTTATGGTGGGTGAATATTTAGTAAAAAAAAAGATGATAACTAGCTAGCTTGATAGTATTCATAGGCAAGATTCATAAATATAAATAAATCTATTTAATAAAGAAACTTGTGACTTACTTAACGGAGTGATGTCATCTAATGCATTTTCACCAGCTTTAATCATTGAAAGTAACATCTTCAAAAGACCTCATCAATTGGAGTTTTGGTCGTAAAGAAAGTTACATTTTACTGATGAGAAGAAAGCAATTCAAACTCTTGCTGAAATATATGTTTTACACACACCCATACCCACACATGCATATATATATATATATATATATATATATATATATATATATATATATATATATATATATATATATATATACAGATATATATATATACATACACACATATATATATATATATATATATATACACACAAGCACACATATAGATATATATATACACACATATAAATATATGTATATATTTTTACACACTACACACACACACAAACACACACTATATATATATATATATATATATATATATATATATATATATATATATATATATATATATATATTTACTGTAATGATGGAAAACGAATTGATAGCTCTCAATTTCTACTACCTGCATTTTTCTTTATTTGTTTTTATACTTCATCTATGGAAATCTGTTTAACTCGCAAAGCATATTCTATAGTTCTGAATGATATATGAGAAATTTAAAGACATTGCTTCTTCTGCTATGTCATAAAAGTGAATCGTTTGACATTTTGCATAATGGCAAACATCCTTTCAAAGAATCCGTGAAATATTTAATATGGTTCATTTTGTAAGTTTTATTCTAACGTGAATAGGTATTTCAGGTAACTTACTTAGAATATATATACTTGCCAGTTTATTACATTCCTGTGAAAGGAAAAATGAAACCCATTCAGTAACGATAGAGCAAAACATGTGAAATATATATAAATATATATATATATATATATATATATATATATATATATATATATATATATATATATATAGATAATGCATGGGCATTGCAAACGTCAAATATACTTAAATATACGCTATTCTGTTTCGCCTTTTTTTCTGTTTCGCCTTTTTTTCTGTTTCGAAGAAGCGAATATGACTAGACTCAAATCTGATTCTGAAACTTTACCAGAAATATTTATATAGAGAAAAGCAGGTGATACGAGATAGATAGATAGATACATACATACATACATAGATACATACATAGATACATAGATAGATATAAATATACTGATTTAGAACATATTGATTTAGTTAAACAAATATAAATATATTAATTTACATATATATCTATATCTATATATATATATATATATATATATATATATATATATATATATATATATATAAACATACTCCATTATGTAAATAGATATAAACATATTTAGTGTGAAATATATAAATATATTGATTTATAAATAGATTGAAAGATAGATAGATATAAACATATTTATATAAACAGATGTAAACATATTGATTTTAACAGATAGATATAAATGTATTGAGATATAAATTAATATTGATATATATATATATATATATACATATATATATATATATATATATGTATAGAGAGAGAGAGAGAGATAAACAGACAGATAGATAGATAGATAGATAGATAGATAGATAGATAGATAGATAGATAGATAGATAGGTATTGAGATAAATTGATAAACGGATATAAATAGAATAATATATAATTCAAGTAACTGAAAATTAAATTAACCGATATTTTGAGAAGGTACTTGAACTTAGAATCAGAAAGAGACTGTAGAAAATTTTGAGACATATTATGAAGAAGAAAGGTACTGAGGACATATGGAGAGCAAGTGAAACAGAATGAAACAGCGGGTAACCTACGGAATGCTATTGCATATAAGGATGGACAATGATGGGCAATGAGGTGGACAGTAAGAAAACACATATTACTTACATCTAGAAAGATTAGATTGTTGTGGAGATCTCTATCTATAAAAGGCAGGATGTGTGTGTGTGGGGGGGGGGGTGTAACGAATGCACGGCTGCAATTTACGACGGATTTGCACCAAAATTTATATGCACATGCCCAAGTTAGTGGGAAGGCTAAGACCAACTTTGCATTTTCCAACTCCCATCGATAGTGGGAATAATCGATTTTTTCATGCTTCTATGGCAGTTTTCATGTAGTTTGTGGCCATTTTCTACTGGCCTGAGTGACAGCCAATAGCTGGCTGCCACGAATAGGCAAAAAGATTCTATTGGCACCGTGAGAGCCAAAAACTGATTAAAACGAATGTTAACTAGCATGCTAGCATGCAAAAAAATTCGATACCTGCATTCGCTACAGGTGGGAAAAATTTAAATCTGCATGGCACTTTACTCAAATTGGCTCATTCGCTTGCTTAAAATCAACGTTGATTCTGATTCCGCAGAACTGGGTTGGCTGTGAAAAAGTATTTGTTGTTAACATTCTTTTTTCATTCGGTTTTTCCAGTTACGTGTCCTTTTTTAAAGCTAATCGTTTTGTGTTCATTTTGTTTAGTTCTTTTTTCGTAACAGATTTAATGTTTAGTATAGAGCTCAGAAAAAATTCGCAGTGTGAGATAGGCAAGAAGTAACGCATGTAGCAACATTAGCACGGCAAAGGGCACTCCTTGAAAGGCAAGGAAGGGCAAAAATATTTTAAGTCAAATGATAGCGATTGCTGTATGAGTCATACGATTTTTTAAACAAGCACGGGCAACGCCGGGCCATGCTGCTAGTTTATTATATACCAAGGCCTGAACAAACATGGTGTATAAAAGAAGAATAAATTATTCGATAGACAAATTCATAAATATTACAACTTGTTTGTGTCAAATGTTGGTTCCATTATAGTATCTGTTGTGTTTTTACAATCAACTTGTTCCTTTCGTTTTTAATTAACATTCATTTTTAAGCACGTAGGAATAACTGATGTGTTGTATTGATGGTCTCACACTTCTATCTAATGGCTTATAAATAAAAAACAAATACTTTTAAAAAAGTAATACTGGATTTTTATAAACCAATAATTAAGACTGGAATTTTGCAAGCCTATAATTAATACCGGATTATTTTTTTAGAAACGTTTAATTATTGCCAAAATTTGATTCTAATTTAAGCAGAGTTAGTCGTTAACTTTTTGTGTCATCACTACCTTTCACATGGAATAATTTTCTACCGCCTACCTGTGTAGTAGAAATTCAAAATCATGCCAAATGTTTTTGTAAAAGTAAACTAGTAAATAAAACTAACTTTATGATGCAGTAAAATTAACAAAGGGAGGTAACAAATACGTAACGGCTGCTGCTGCTACCGGATTAAAGAGATAACGAAAGCAAATTTGATCATTGAAAACTCTATATATAATTAAGTTTTATAGTCAAAGCTAGTCTTAGATTTAGGGCTGACAAAAATGAAATTATTTTTGCTTAAAATTATGAAATTAAAAATAATATACACTATTAGCAACTAATAAAAATTCAGCGAATATTGAATCTTCTTGTTGATGGTCTTCCCATATCTTATTTATATCAGAAAAAAAAATATTTCCTCTTAAGAACAATTTTAATATTAATGACCCTTCCGAAAACTATAGAAAATACTAAAATATTCATTGTTTGTGGGAATATTGATATTTTATTTAGGAATATGTTCCAATTATTCCGATTTAATCGACTGGGTTTTTTTCTTTTTTTTAAAGTTTTTTACATATCTCCTTTTTCGAGTAACATTGCTGAAATACCTTTTTAATAATCAAAATTCTATCTCGCCCAACGAAATTTCTAATCGCTTAGGATCGGAAGCCGGCGTTAATACATAGTGCATATATCTCATCTGCAAAATTTTGAGGTTCCCCCATTCTATTTACCCTACGGTGAGCATTTATTTTATTTTCTTTATAGCATTGCCTTTAGATTCCCGCTTGTCTTATTTATCTGTCGCATTCGCTAATATTCCAGAAATGTTGATTATCACACTTAATGTTCACATTCTTATACATCCTACATATTTCGCGCATCAGAATCCTTAATCATCAATTCTTGCATATAATAACGTTGAGGCAATAGCTTCGTCCACCGCAAAGAAAGTTGGCTCCCTATGCCGTGTCAGGAACTTTTTCACGCCGGAGTCGATCCTTCAAATCTACAAATCAACCATTCGCCCTTGCATGGAGTATTGCTGCCATATATGGTCTGGAGACTCCTCTAATTGCCTCAAGGTCCTTGATAAAATCCAAAGACGGATATGCAATGTAATTGGCCATGATCTGGCATTTCGTCTGCAGCCGCTCTCTCACAGACGTACCGTTGCCTCCCTCTTCTTTTTTACAAATACTTTCACGGTAACTGCTCCTATGAACTGCTTTCGCTGGTTCCCAGTCTTCATGAATTCTAGCAATCAACTAGGCTTCATCTCGCTCTCACCCTTTCACAGTCGAAACTGTTAAATGTAGCCGTCTCTTCTACTCCAATACCTTCATGTCTGGCACTTCTCGCTTGTGGAAGTCTCTCCCAATTTCTTGTTTTTCTGATAGCTATAATCTCCAACTATTCAAATGTAATGTCAATCGACATCTCCAACTGTCTTTTCATCCTTTTCTCTATCACTCCTCTTTGTTCTCGCTCCAACTCTGTAAACCCTTGTGTGCTAGTGGCTTCCCGCTTTGCTTGGGGTTGAATGCTTAATATATATATATATATATATATATATATATATATATATATATATATATATATTTGATTCCTCGCTTCTGCTTACTATATATTTCTGCATTACCTGGCCCAGAAAATGTAGTTAATTTTACCACCATTTCTCTCTACGAACCTATGACTTTAGTTACTGACATTCATATGATGTCCATATCTATGTTTGACATACTGTCCCTTTGAAATGTGTATAGCTTATGAGCTAATTTCTTTATTCCGCTTATTCTCGAATGCTACTGATTTTCTATTATATTAAATTCAACCTGATTTATCATCGTTTCCTTTTTATTTTTCTAACTTATATACAAAACTTGAAATTTATTTATGACCTGTGAACACCAAATAAAGCAAGACACGCTACCCCATAGATACACGTTCATAAAAGTAGATTCATCTGCCGAATTCTGAAAACATCCCTACAGGGTATGGAATCCAATTTCTGTCATAATTACATGCATTTACGAACCAACATACTTAGACAGTTGAATGCATTCAGAAGCTAAACCGTATTGGACCACACACATAAAACTCACACTTTGAAACTAATAAATGCAAACGACACAAGAACACGTGACCGTATAAATAAATACACAAGCACGTTCAAAACCATTTACACCTTAAAACAAAAGATGCAGTTATTGACATGTTGAGTAGTTTTATCCGTTAATGCAAAGTCCAGTCATCGTCATTTAACCTACTTGTTTTTTGTTTTTTTTGACATTGTAGTTAAGTGTAAGTCGTACTATTTCTTCAATTGCTTGTAGAGTGTAAAAGTAGTTAAGCTGAAAGAAGGCCAAAAACTGGTTATCGAGCGGAAAGGAGCTGGTCAATTAAAAGATAATGGACCTATTGTGGTCGATATAACTGGGCACTTGGCGGCAAAAACGGTCCGACAAGCATTTTGGTTCGCCTGTTCCGGCTTTTAATGGCTGATTACTTAGCTCTTCAATTCGCACCATGTTTATACTCGTCAACAATAAAGTTGGACTAGATAACATCTACGAATCTAAGAAAGTGCTTAGAAATAAGAAATGCAGACATTGTTTTCTTTTTTACATTTTTTATGATTTTAATTATTTTTATTTTATTTTTTTTTATTAGTTGCTATTATTTTTTCCTTAGTTTTCAGGTTTTTTTCACACATTTTTTCGTATACTGTAGTAACCTAGAAAGTTTACTGAATAAGAAATAACCAAAACGGAGATTAGAGATGAAATATTAGGTTGGTGCAAAAATAATGTCGTTTTCTCACATATGTTACTATGTGAAAAAACGACATTATTTTTGCACCAACCTATAGTAATGTTTATATCATCAACAAAATACAATACTCGCCAGCGGCGTGAAGTAGGTGAATCACTGCTAGTGATGAACTACTTAGACAGCATATTACGATATTTATCTACTTCCCCACGAAGTAGGATTTGGCACAAGGCCATAATTTAGGTGGGTGAATTCCAAGCCCGTGGGCTCGGACAAAAATTGCCTGTAGACCACGCATCATAGTGTATCTATCTACCCCCCAGGACGAAACTCTGCCCTTCGGAATAGCCTCGACCGGGTTCCTCTCTGCCCAAAGACAGAGCACGGCAAGAGCTTCCCAATGTAGACTGAATATTGCTGCTACTTACAATACCGTCCAAAGTATTTATGAGTAATGGGACATGCGCATTAGTGTTCATAGGTACGGTATATAACAAAATGACTGGGAGAAAGAAATGATAAATTGTGTTGTAACCTAGAAAGGATTACTGAATGAGGAATAAACAAAACGGAGGTTCGAAAGGAAATGGTAATTTTTATAACATCAAAAAAATACAATACTCGCTAGCGCAATGAAGTAGGTAAACCACTGCTAGTAGTGGACTACTTAGACAGCATATTCCCCCTAATTACAATAATGTCCAATGCATTTATGAGGATTGGGACATTCCCATTAGTGTTCGCAAGAACGGTATATAAGATATACTATTTTATATCTATTTCCATATTTCTTTTATTTTTTCTTTTATTTTTAACTTATTTTGTTTCGTTAATATATTTTTTAAGGATTACAGTGATCATGGTTCAACTCAAACGCTCCTTTATTTTTTGCTCTTACTAAACCTTGCCCCAGTTTTTGTAGTATCTTGTTGTCTATCCATTCAATTAATATACTTACTTTTACCACTTTTCCTATTATATTCAATATGTCAAAATTGTTAAATTCTTCAAGGCTTCTCATTATTTATATTATTTACATTATGTAATTGCGAGTTAAATCTATGTGACTTTTTTGCAGGAGAAATAAAACCAAACAAATTAAAATATCCATGAAGAGCGGAAGAAGAATAGTATAACACATTGATTAAATAAAGTGTTTAGTTGCAAATTCCCTAAAGGTTAAACGGATCGACAGTCACCTAAAGAAAGCCGGAGAGAAAAATATGGGCAAAAATAACAAAGATGAAATCTGTATTCCGAATATGAATAATAAAATATATGAAAATACAGAAACATTATTTTATGTCATTAGGAATATTATCGAATTACCGCCTATAGCCCTTAAAAAATTATAACCCGTTAAGTCAGGTAACGAATACAATAAGTCATCTTCTCTTTGAAGTATTGAAAATGGCAGATCAATCAGGCTGAAGCATTTTAATCAATACAAAATATGAACAAACCTTATCTGATAAAGTAATATGAAGCAATTCCGGTAGCGATAATATAAAAAGGTCATGTTTACTTAAAATTTATTTTGTAACATAGGTTGTATTATAATCAGCAAGTTCTTAAAAATGATCGACAAGCTTTTTAATAATGATTTTCTAAAATGCTTTTCATTTTGATCAAAATGCTACAGAGTTATAATATACCTCTCTTCATGACATTTCAGTATTAGTATTTGTCTATATTTCTGAGATGAGGTATTATGTATACTATTTACGTTATTCGAACTATTGTCCTCATCTTTGTTGCCATATTTATCTGATCCTTCAGTATCTGTCTATATTTCTGAGATGAGGTATTATGTACACTATTTACATTATTCCGACTATTGTCCTCATCTTTGTCGCCATATTTATCACAAAGTTTCGACCGCTGTACTTTCCGGCTTTATTCAGTGAGCGAAATAATGGGTTCAGTTCGACATTCCAAACACCTGAAGAAGACCGGAGCGTACATCGGCCGAAACGTTGTGATAAATATGACGACAAAGATGAGGAAAATAGTCCGAATAATGTAAATAGTCTATATTTCAGAATTAGTTCAGCAAAATGTTTTTTTTTGTTTTTTTTTGTTGTTTTTTTTTTTTTTTGTTTTGTTTTTTTTTGGTAATATTTATGAATGAATCGGGAAGCAGATGAGACAACATTTGGAGATTATAGACGTTTGGAATTATGTTTTTCAGCAGATATCTTACATCATTTCAGATGGGATCTTTCCGTTATGTAGTCGAACGTTACTATGATGAAACAACATACGCCTGGGACGAATGAAAGTTGGACTCTTTTTCTAAAAAGCCGTTTTTTGAAATCTGTGATCTCTTACAATAAGTATCTACTGTATCTTAATTGGTAGCAATTGAAAGTGGAATACACCAGTGCAATCCTAGGAAACATTTTACTTCACTGAAATTCCAATTTGTGTCAAGCTTTTACCGGTTTTCCTCCATTATTAAAGTCTCGTTGGCGTCAATGTCTGTACTTATAAATAAATACTGTTTCATAAACAGTTACTAAACTGTTAGAATATTATGGGATATGTTCAGGAGAATGTTGAAAAAAGTACATGGTTTTTATTGATATCCACATAGCGAAAGCCTTGAGAGCCACTTCAGGTAGAGTTTTACTATGATATCAACGTAGGAATCAAGGACTATGAGATAATGGAGGGTATATAACGTTTAACCATACACTTAAAGAGGTTAACATTGTAGGGTTCCGGGAAGCACCTACATTGTTGTTTTCCCGTCAGATTAACGATTCACGAAAAGAGAATGAGTGAGACTCCCTTCTTTCGAATGTGGTACGAATGATATGAGCGTGATTAAACCTGCGGTAGATTCTAGCGATAAAGGTCTGGAGTAGTACCACTAATGACAAGAGCTCCTTTGAAGATTTGAAATGAATGTAGCGATAGGGTTAGGTTGCGTCTTTGCCTGTAGAAAATGAGAAAAGTTTGGAAATATCATCTTCCCCAAGATCTCATAACCGATTCTGAATTATTTCAAGGCTTGGAAGTGAAAATTAGGAGGCTCCAGTTCAGATATGGCAGCAATAATTTATTTTTTTTTGTTTCATCTGATTCTAGCTAATATTACAAATGAGTCAGGTACTTTAATTTATTTAAATATTATTGTATAACAGTTTATATTTTTTTTTAGTCGGTATCACTCCAAGCAAGACAGTAAAGCCACTAAGACACAAAAAGTTACAATGTATGGAAGAATTAGGAACAGAAACATTAATAATGAGCGGGAAAATGAAAGAATAATCAGGAAGATAGTAGATAGCGATTGACGTTACATTTAAATTTCTGCAGATTAAAGTTGTCTGGAAAGTCTGCAGCCAGAAGGGAATTCCAGAAGTGAGAAGTTCGAGAAAAGAAACTGTTAGCATAGAATTTACGGTTACATATAGCCGGCAAAATTGTAAACTGTTGAAATCTCGACGCCAGTCTAGTACTGAGCTTAAATTTTTAAAAATTAGGTAACATAGCGAAGAGATCATCCGAAGAATTATCATGAAAGTATGTATAGAAAAGACACAAGAAGCAACCTTACGGCGGCGGGAAATTGACAGAAGTCAAGCTGCCAGATTAGGACCAATAATATTTCTGATTCTTCTTTGGATTTTATCAAAGGTTTCAAGGTAAATAGAAGGGACACCAGATTATATGTGGTAGCAATATTCTCATGAAAGAATGGTACACTTATAAATATGTACGATTAATTCTGGCGATAAAAATTGTCTTGGACGACACAGTGAATCAAATTTCTTAACAGATGATAATATCAATTTTTATATGATCGATTAGATATAATTTGTGCTCAATAATAAGTTTACAATTTCTAACGACGCAATAAGTTTACGGTTTCTAACGTACCAGTTAAATGCAGTTCCAGGAATTCGAACAATCCATTTTCTCCAACCGACTCTGTAAGTTCAAAATACACAAACCCAGAGCCAAATATGGAACCAAAATGAAATTAAAAATAGCTCGGCTACAATTAATTAATTACTTGTGGAAATTAAATTTTAAATGTTCTGTCAAAGCAAGGAGGGAATTGGTTTATTTTAAATTGGTTAGTCTTAAACAGCTTGCTACTAAATTCTATTTCCAATATATACTTTTTCTTGCTTTTTTGAAATATCTTATAAAAATATAGATTAGTCTAACGGCCTTGATTTTTATTGGCAATTTACGACTGCGTCATTTCATTGAAAGGTGAGATGTTTTTTACGATTTTTTCTTTCTATACACGTATGTCTGTGTGTGTGCGTGCATATATAACTAGATAAACGGAATACGATAGATAGACAAATAGATGCGTTCTGACCGACCCTGCCAAAATACACATAAACCGATTTAGACGTAACATTTCCTATGCAGATTAATTTTTAACAATTTCTATGTATGTATATATGAAGCGTATAGAAAAATTTATCTGTGGACATAAACATTAATATCGGCAAAAATTCAAAGGTTTGTTTTGATAGATGGACAGATAGATAGACAGACAGACAGACAGATATACAGGTGTTTTTTTTTATGATTTGCAGAGTTGCTACTAAGTAAACATTCTTCACACACACGCACACACATATTATATATATATATATATATAGATATATATATATATATGTGTGTGTGTGTCTGTGTGTGTGTGTGATTGTCTGGGGTGGGTGGGTGTGCGCGTTACAGAGAAAGAGAGAGAAAAAGAGAGAGCGACACGTATAGCAGAAGTGATGAAAAGTTTTCGTTCTGAATCACTATCCAAAATCAATATTTCACTTAGCAGCTTTGAGGTGTGAGTCAGTCCAAGAACTTTTAAGCATACGTCAAACACACATACACTGCACGCATGAACGCACATGTACAAGCGCAAGCTCACACACTAATACAAACACATATATATATATATATATATATATATATATATATATATATATATATATATATATATATATATATATATATATGCATAAGCGTATTTTCTCGACATATGCCTACTTATATGCATGTATATCTGTATGGATATATACATATTGTGGAATATATATATATATATATATATATATATATATATATATATATATATATATAGTCTGTGTATGTGTGTGTGCATATATATATATATATATATATATATATATATATATATATATATATATATATATATATATATACACACACATTCACACACACACCTACATATATAATATGATAAAAATAAAGTTTTGAAAATTTACAATATTTATCTGTTAAAATTTTAGATATCAGTTATTGAGCGCATGTAAATATAAAAGAGGACTTGTTTCATGGGTAAATGAAATCGTTAGGCACTCGATATTTATAAATATATATATAGATATAGATATAGATATATATATTATTTTTGTAGGCATGTTTAACTATTGATTGACGAGTTGACAATTTTCAATTTATACACGTGCATACATACATACATACATATATGATTATATACATATGGGAGTTTATGAGATGTTTTACCACTGAATGATGAGTGTATAACTTTCATCATATATATGTGTGCAAATTGCTGACATACATATAAATACTCGCATACATACACACAACGACACACACACACATATATATATATATATATATATATATATTATATTATGTTATATTATTTTTTAAATATGATTCCATTGCGACTTTGAAATTACTATGTTTTGAAACTACTAAAGTCTAATTTCAATATTAATCTTAAAATGTAGTGTACAGTTTCATTCTCGTGCGATGTTTAGAATAACTAACTGAAGAAATTTATTTCTTGGAAAAGTAAGTGTAATCTGGGATTTTTTTCTTTCATTATCAGGGGTCACTACTTTGATGAAAATATGAATGTTTATTATATGTTAAATTTTTGTTGTCGTATAAGGTTTGGTTAGGGGATTTTTTAGGAGGGGGGCTAGAATGGCCTATTTTCCCAGGCTTTGTTGTTTTAATTACTGCTTTTTAAAACTTACTGATGATGTTCTAGTTACAGTCTTTGTTGATATTTAATTATTTGTTTTTTGTTTGTTTTTTGTTTTTTTTTCTTGATGGTTTCTTACAGGGGTCCTTAGATATGATTGTGTCGTATTTTTTATCTTATAGTTTATTAATTTCATTTGCTAATAGATTTTATATGGTATGGTGCAATTATTTATATATGGTATTGTGTAATTTTTTTAATATACATTTTAAGATTTAATTTCTGTTGTAAATTTTTTTCCATCCATTTATAAATTACAAATTTTTTAAGCCGTATATTTGGCCGTGTCAGCAAAGAAACCTTTATTTCATTTCTTTGATTTGATTTTTCTTTTTAAGAAACTTGATAATGTGTAATTTTCTATGCTCTATTTCAGTATCAAGGACTGTTTTTTAAAAATAAAAACTAAAGAAATTTGGATCATTTATCTTTACTTTCCTATTACATCAATACGAACACAAACACACACACACACATAAATATATATATATATATATATATATATATATATATATATATATATATATATATATATAGATAGATAGATCTAGTGAGCCAGACAAACCTACCCAGGTTTCACCTAAGTGTATCGTCAGGGGAAGCTGGCTCTACGGTTGTATTGAGCTCTTTTAGTTAGTTGTTTACTCATGTCGGTGTTTTTGCTTTGGGCTTTAAACCTGTATCTGTGCGATTTTTTTCGACAAACATTCATTTTTCTAGCTCGTTCTTTTTTTTAAAACCTTTTTTCCTTCGTGATTGATTTGATTATTGGCAAATCAAAAATTCGAAGGTTTTTCGAAACGAGTATAGTTACCTATATATATATATATATATATATATATATATATATATATATATATATATATATATATATATATATATATAAATTACAGAAGCAAAGTTCTGATACCCACTCAAGATTAGACGAACAGACCCGTTTACGAAACTCTGGAGTCGGTACATTGAAAATAACATCAATCAGCTATATTCATTTATTGTTGTGTTTACGATCGTTTTACGCGACTCAGATATAAATTAAATCTCATATTCTTAGCTTCTTCTATATTTTAGTGATATTAATGAGATGTCAGTGGATTCAATGACTCGACTTCCTCCGTATTTCTCTCTGAACTCATCCCACCCTTACAACTTCGCATTTAGCATTCCCACGTCAAATTCATTTTTCTTTTTAGAACAACTTCTCCCTGTCTGCTTCAAACAGCCAAGCAAATACTACTCTCAGTAACATTTTATAAAGCAATAAAATCACTTAGTTTCTGAAATTACTAATTCCTTTCTATATAATACTAAATATTTCATTCATCCCTATATAATATAAGCCATACTTCTATTTACCGCGTCCCTTCAGCATATAGCTATTCATGACACTCCACAACGTCCTATATTCTTAGCATTTTTCTCCCTTTGCTAAGGCCCCGCTCTTCTTTCCGCCACCCGTTCCCATATTATTTCTAAATTGATTTAAATATGATTTTATATGTGCTTATTGTTATTTTAGTGCTTTGAAGTTTGTAATATTTTTAATGGTCGACGTAAACTCAAGTAAAACGACGTAAGGCGAGTTTTATTTTTCCATATAATATTTAAGAAAAACCGACTTATCTTTGAAAATTATATTTGTATTATAATAGAAATTACAGTTACATTTAACTATTTCAACAGTAAAACGACGAAGCCAAGATGCCAATTTAGTGGTACGTTTAAAATCATGCTTTTGTGGTACCAAGGAGGTGAAGTGATTAAAAGAATGTCCATGAAAATATTTATAGAAAAGACAGAGGGAAAACTACGGCACGACTGTGAGAAAATGACTGACGTCAAGATGTTAGTCATGACTAACCTATTGATTACAGAGTGTGCGGATTTTGAGTGGTTCTTTATTTATATACTGTGTCTCTTCAGGATGTAGGCTCTCCACAGCATCCGATCCATTGTAGCTCTAAGAAATGTTCATCCTCTTAATATCCCTATTAATGCCATCTATTTACGCCATCTTGTCTGGAACATAACTCAGTGACTCCTTCTGCCCCTCTTGCATTCGCTGTGATCATCTAATTCTCAAAGCCCGCTTTCCTCATTAAGCTTCAAAGAAATTTAAACTATCTCTTTCTAATTCTAAGTGCATGTGTTATTTTTGCTTTTTGTTCTCCATAAAACTTTCTCACCCGTGAATCTCACTTCCGGTTTCTTGCTTCCCTGTTGTTACCGATCTTAAATGCAACGTCAATCGACATTTTCTGCCTTCCTGGACCTGTTCTTTTATTACCCTAATGTTTTCTCCTCCTCTTTCACACGCAGTAACCCCTGGCATTTTAGCGGCATTATTGTTTTGTCGCGCATGAAATGATTTAAAAAGTAAAAAAGTAAAAGTTATCTGTCCGTACT
>OZ010573.1:132168817-132211317 GCA_963932145.1 Acanthosepion lycidas | reverse complement strand
AATGTCAGTTTTATGGAAACAATGGCAACGTTCAGATATGACGATTGCAATAACGCATACAGTGTTAAAAATTGTCTTTGGTTCAAAAAAATTCAAGAACAAAAGCAAAATGAAATGCGGAAAAAGTTGAGAATGACATTACAAGAGAAAGAATCATCATGCAACAGCGATTAAAAAATCATCGTTACATTATTTGTTTTACATACGTGGATTACTTAATTTAATGAATGTTCATTAAAATTACATAATTGATTTTTTTCCTTAAAATCAATTCCGTTATATTTCACTCAACATTAGCTTATTTTGATTACTATAAATCACTGAAAACAAATGTTAAACCTGATTTCAGTTCTTTTATTTTAATCTAAATATAACCCCTCATATCCTGACTTTGTAATCAATTCCTTATATCCGGAAGGCCTTCTTAGTCCGGTTGTCAGGGATTCTACTGTATTTATAATATGTATATATTGACGTTAGTACAAAACTAATTTTAGTACCGTACCATGTATCAAAAAAGAACCCAAATTCAGAGCCTTGATTCTGAACCCTTACACTTGCAAAACTGACTCGTAGTATTAAATAACTCGAAGATGGTTAGCTACCAATAAAAAAAACAACTGATTAAACCAATACAGTTCTCTTAACCATTTCTCCCTCTCAATCGTTTCATATTTCTCGCTAACCTTTGCTCGACAAAAGGCGTTATTTATCGATATTTAATATATTTATAATACAATGCCACCTTAGGCTCCAACATACAATGTTCCTCTGACCCCAAACTTGCTAAACGCCACCCTGCAGGAGTCGCTCTAATCTTGCATGCCTTAATTTCGTCTCCTTACTTTCGAAGTTACTTTGGAAATTCTTTACTTTCCACCTACCTTGTCTCTAATACCCTATGTCTTTATTCCATCATTTTTCTCTCTTCTTCCTCTCTCTCTCTCTCTGCCTCTCTCCCTCTCTCTCTTCTTTTTTTCCTTCCTCCAAGACGCAGTCTATATTCTTACTTCCGTCTTCCACACACTTTCTCCTTCCCTCTCATTCATTCTTTCTTCTACTTCATTCACCTCCCACCTCCTCGCCCTGTCGGTGTCCTTTTCTTCTACCTTTAATAAACGTCTTCATTTTTCATCTCATTTATTCTCCAATCTCGATGCTCTATTTTTAAATCTTGGCTTGTCCATCTGCCTACGCTATTAAATGAATAGAGCGATCAACGTGTCCTTTTCTTATTACAGTATTTTATTTGATGGGGGGCAAGGATCGTGGCAGATTTAGTAAAGACTTGTTTGTCATAATTGGACGTTACGATTTCGTATAGAGAAGCGGATATGTCATTTCTTTCGCTATTCTTTTTTTTTTTCTTTATTTTTCTTTTTAAATGTAACCAGACTTAACTGTGGTCGTAAAATCCGGGACAACCAATATAATTTATTATCTTCATACTTATTTTTATAGTTAGCTCTTTTTAAAATCATCGGAGTGTTTATCTTTGAATTAACGTCGGTTGTGTCTGTCAGTGCATTTTATTCACTATTAACTACGGTAGGCAAAGACCTATACATCCAGAGGTCGATGTCCAAACGAAACAGAAAATATATAGGAGATTAAACTAGTATCGTAGTATTAAATTTGGTCTTGTGCCACAACCTACCACGTGAGGAGGAAGGTAAATATCGTAATATGCTGTCTAAATAGTTCTAGCAGTGGTTTACCTACTTCTCGCCGCTGGCGAGTATTTTTTTTTTTTCCTTTATTTCTGGCTAAACAACATTTTGAAAAGATAAATATAATTCGCGACATTATTTTATCTGGAATATTTATATAATTGTTAATTACAAATAGTATATATTTAATTTGACCAGTTCGAAACTCAATTAGTCCTTTCATCATTTTAAAGTGATGGTTTACACTTGGGAGGTAACGGAAGCATTTTCCTCAAGACTCCATTATTTTCATCTGCATTCTATCTCTTTTCAGATACTTTGTAAGGATAATTATTTTTTCCCACGATTTCCTGTTCAACTACATTTTCATTTAAGATCTTTCAGTTATAGGTAATAATATTTCCTTCCTGTTTTATAGTTTTTTTCATTTCTCTAACGATGCCCAGATATTTATCCACCATATAAATCGAAAATCTGAAACGTATTTCTATCTGTTTATAAACAGATCCGATCTTTTAAATAGTTCCTGAATTGGACAATACTTTTGAATCTCAATGTTCTGGAGTATTTAGTCTTTTGCTTTATCTAAAATAAGTTTTGGGTTTGCATATAACTTTGGTTTTTATAGTTGATTCCATAGTCGCTTACATAGATTTCAACAGATCACACTTCCCAAACTGACATGCTTATTTTTTTCTAAGACGACTTTTTACATTTGTTTATTATATGTTTGAATATATCTATGTTATATAATCGTCTAGTAGACTATTATTTTTTAGACAATTGCATTCTCTGACTTCCTCATTTTGACATCTGAGGTCAGATACAGGAAAACAGAGAAAGTCATTTTTGATTGGTTAATACTAGAGTGACAATGTTAGTGAGATAGAAAGGAAGTCAGGGAGTTAAGTTTTTACATGTCATACACAGTAGACATGGTTATTTCATGTCTCGGGGAAGTGTACACAACGACGTGTTTCATAAAATAGATAAGATTAAATACCCTTTTGTTGGAGCTCTCTGTCATCTCCGTACTCCAAAAACATTTTGACACCCGGCCGGGACAAGTCGAGCAAGAGAGGGTACAATGTTATGGGATCGACGCTGTCACCCAACACCTACTTCCAACAAGAAAGAGTATACAACATCTTCTCTCGGTTCGAATTTTCTACATTTAATATTCTCATGTTTCATAATTATTAAATTCTTTATATGAGAGAGGCGGAGGTTTTCTTGGGTCATCCTGGAATAGATTTAAAAAAATAATACTTTTAATATTTTAGGTCGTGAAGGTTTCACTACCCCATCGTAAAATTTGTTTTCTGGCTTTTTTTTTTTAAAATAGCGACGAGGTTACTCTTTTAGTTGTTCTACGTTCATCTATTTCTATAGGGCTTTATTTCTTATTCCATCTGTCATATACCGTACCTATGAACACTAATGTGTATGCCCCAATCCTCATAAATACGTTGGACACTATTGTAAGTAGAGGTAATATTCTGTCTCAGTAGTCCGACATTAGCTGTGGTTTACCTACTTCACGCCGCTGGCGAGTATTTTATTTTGTTGATTTACCATTTCATTTCCAACCTCCGTCTTGGTTATTCCTCATTCAGTAACCCTTTCTAGGTTAAAACATTGTCATAAATAGTAAAAAAAAAATTAAAGAAAAAAAAACTTCAGAGAAGAAATGACACCAATTTAATAGACAACGGAATTTAGGCATTTTAAAAACAAAATTAATTTGCAGCTTATTCCAAGATTTCGAGTCTGTTATATACCGTAGCTATAAACATAATGGATATGTTCCAATCCTCATAAATACATTGGGCACTATTGTAAGTGAGGAGAATATGCTGTATAAGTAGTCCACCACCAGCAGTGGTTTACCTACTTCATGTCGCTGGCGAGTATTTTATTTTGTTCATGTTATAAACATTACCATTTCATTTCCAACCTCCATTTTGGTTATTCCTCATTCAGTAACCCTGAATTACAACACCATGAACATCGGTTCTGATATATTCGAACATTGATTACTTCACAGTCATCTGATTCATAATTTTCTCTTCCTATTTCTCTCTTTGTCTCTCTAATTGCGTCTAATGCAAACTTTATCTACTGTCTTTCCTAATTCCATTTGTGCAATCCTCAAACTCTTTAAACGAAATGTCAGCTCAATGCTGCTGCGTTCTGTTTTCCACCCTTTCCATCACTCATATATTCTGTCAACGTCACACCACAGTTGATAATATTCATGCATAGTGAACTGCTTTCAATGTAGTCAATATTTCTCAATTCTTTTCTCGATTGGTTTAAGAAGCATACAGAATAATTTAATTGTAACTAAGTAGGTGAGATTCAATTTTATTCTGAATTCGTGTCACCCTGTTTCTTTCAAATACACTTCCTAATCAGTGTACTTGTTATGGTAATTTACCCACGCACGCATGAACTCCCCCAGCTATGAATAGGAGACGGTACTGCCTTTTGGAGAGGAAAGTTTCCAGCAGTCAGCTCTGAGAGTCGGACCGAACATTCTTGCTGTAACACCCTGGTTTGTATATGCTTGTATTAATGTTTCTGTTAATATATCTCTTTAAATCAATTTTTCTCTTTGCGTCTTTATTTATGGCTCTAACGAGGCCACAACAGTATTGAAGATAAGGGGACATATGCAGATGACTTAGATCTTTACATTTGGGATAAGAAATAATCTAGAACAAAAAATCATTTTTTTTTCTATCTATTTTTCCAAGAATTAATCCAAGAGGTTTTCCATTCGTATAGAGAAACTATGATCTAGAAATGGAATGAAAGTACTGATGGCATATACTTTGAATATATCATAAACATTGAGGATGTGGAATTAATGGATAGTAAATCCTTCAACAAAAAAAAAACAGGCATATGGATCAGTTAAAAATAAATAAAAAGTTAAGTGTACATAGAAAAGAACGCGTTAGAGTTAATATTGTCCAACACAGCATGCTTTTACAGTACCAAACCATTAGTCTAAGAATTCTAGTCATGTTCCTTAATAGCGTCAACAGATCAAGACATTCATAGGAACGCCATCTATGACGATAAACTCGTTCAGAAGTATCTCAACGTTTAAATATATACAACCGCTTTCTCAAATTAATGATTAGAATGGCTTCAATGGAAGCGACCTTTCAGATCTGAGAGAGGAACAACCTTCTTCGAAACTGGGAAACTCGCGCTACAGCATTACAAAGTTATGTGCCAAATAACATTAACCACTTGAGGATTTTCAAGAGCAATAACAAGTAAAATTGATAGCGCATTTAACTCGTAGAGAAAATAATGATATAATCAAGACGTTAGTATTCCACACTGTTTCGAATAAAATGTTAGACGTATGTCCCCATCAGTACTAGAAGAACCGAACAGAGAGGCAAGAGTTTAGAAATCGATTTTCTTGAAAAGTTGATTTAACAGTAAAATTTTATAAATTCAGTCCGGCTGTATCTCTGGCTCTTCAGTCAATGAATGTTGAATGTTTTCTTATAAAGAAACTCTTAATATTTAAATTATAATTTTTATTAGTAACAGTATAAATTTTCAATTGTCTTCCCTGAGCTTTATGATAAATAGTAGTGCAAACTGGCCAATCTAGATATAGTTGGCAAACCGTCTAAGAGAACGTGGTGAATTGAAATCCGGTTGAGTAATTTAACTCACTAAAAAATCTGACGAACACCACATAGTCTGTTGAAGTTGTTTGCTCTATACGCTAGAGTGTAACTACAGGGTGCCCGCGCAACAACTTGTTCAAGTATTTATTCCGTATACTAATATTTTTTCTGCTATTCTTTCTAACTTCTGTCCTGGGTATGACGATAAAGACCGTTCGGCAGAAAAAAGCCTCTGAATGGGAGGATTTGAGAAACTTAGAACTACCTCTTAATTGCTGTCGTTCTTAGGTGCAACCTGACCTAGGGTGACAGCACTTGTTAGGGTCACAACTACGGGCAAATAGTGAACATACAAACATGAGTGAAAAATGAAACTATTACAAATACATTAGAAAAATTAACAGCAATACATTCTCATAGTAAACAGCATTACAAAATTAACTTCAATATTGAAAACAAATTACCAAAACTCGCAAGAAGACTATATTTTGGCATTAAGCAGTTTATATACCGTTTATCAAACAAATCAAAGCAAACCAGCTTCTTATTTCATTGGAATTCACTCAATGTAGGATAAGACCAATTATGCGTTTCACCTCAAATCGAAAGTTTTATAATTGGGTTTGATTTTGGAAAGGTGATTGTTCAAAAAAATTTTAGTATCTGATTATATTATCCAGTGTTGTGGGACCATGTATGGTGACATATACATATCGCTCCCAGGATAGTCTTTCTTGAACTAAATTCTTTCTATATATTTTTATATTGTATATTAATTTTTTCTTTTGTTCCTCGAAAAGAGTCCTTGGCTTTTTAATAAGAATCAAGCAGATGAAGAATTTTAAACGCTAGGAAGTTTTTTTTTTTTTTTTGCTTTGTTTTGTTTTTTTTTTTTTTTTTGTTGTTTTGTTTGTTTTTTGATAGAGCATAAAAATGGGGACACCAAAATCCCCAAAACAATTGGACTAACGAAAGAAGCATTCCAAAAGCTGGAAAATGTAGGGAGAAACATTGCGGGATTTTCATATTATATCCATTCTTTTATATCGCAATGCTGGACAGTTTCCCCACGGATGAAGAGAAAACTGGTCGCAGCAGATATGTGGATGCTGAAAATTCCATGGACGAAGCCAGAAAAAAAAAACAAGGCAGTTTTAAAATAAATGGAAGCAGAAATTACAATAATACACGGAATCAGGAAAAGACAGCTGATATTACTTAGACACAAAATGAGGAAGGAGGGTTTGGAAAACTTAAACTTTGTGGCGCATATTCAGAGCAGGAGAGATAGGGGTAAACAACGAGTCACCTATCTGACGAGGTTGTGTGTATGGGTGACGCACAGTGATGGGAGAAAAATGCCTAAGGGTCACAAGGGATAGGAAATTGTGGATTGCCTGTGACATGAAGGGATTTAAGACATAGAAGAAGAAGAAGAAGAAGAAGAAGAAGAAGAAGAAGAAGAAGAAGAAGAAGAAGAAGAAGAAGAAGAAATGTACTCGACATCCATTCCATCGTGATCGAGTATTTATCCACTTTTTCTGTGGTGATCAATTTTTTAATTTTTTGTTTTTAAAATTTTCTTTTCATCTCTCAATCCTTTCCCCCATGTTGGCCACGATTCTTCCACTTTCTACGGCTTGGTCCCGAGATGTTTTGCTTCGAGCGCCATGTTCTGCTTTTGCTAGTTTCCTCAGTTATTTACAAAAGAAATCTGTTGTTAAGTAATATCTTACTATATTGTGTCTAGTATTGGCATCTTTATTTATATCTCTTTAGTCTGATTTCATGTGTTTTTTTTTGTTTTTTTATTGAACATTTCAATTATATTTTTGTTCTTTATCAGAAGTATTTGTTTTTACGTCCTCAAATTGTATTGAGTTCTATGTCGCAACTTTTCGTATATTTGTTTTAATTTGCTCTTGTCTCACCGTCCATCCAGCTTTCGTTCTTTTTTTTTCTTTCTGTCTGTTTAGTTTACTTGAGCATCCTGTTCAATATTAACCTTCGTCTCTCCTGCAAATTAGTTATGCTCCCAGTGATGTTATCAGTTAAAATATTTGCAGTATCTATTTTTTATCAGTTTCTATTTCGGTACATCTCGAGAAAACCACCACATTTTCATCAGCAACACAATTTAAGAAACGAAATCCAAATTATACAAAACGAAGATTATGAATCCTAACGCATTAATGGATAATGTGTTCCGATAAAAAAAAATTCATTAATATTTGCATCCATGACGTTATTATCTTATCAAGGCGTCTAACTTTATATTCCTCGGACGATATCTTCATAAAAGTGCATTTAAAACAACACGGAAAATTAACAGCTTCCATACGCAATTTACTCGTTTAAAACACAAATATAATAAACATCTCTAACTAAAAAAAATAGTCCAAAAATAATGGAAGCACTGATTGTAAAAAAAAAAACAAGCTTTAAAATCATCAACTACAAACACTGTCATAATATTATGACCGTTTTCTGGGATTAAATTTCTGTGTAGGTCTCACCAATTTTCCCCCCATTTACAAAAGCACAAAATCATTGAAAACAGTTTATCGATTAACCGATAAAAGCTTGGAGGGAACAATCATTAGTTCAATTCTAAATATTGTACAATTCAACACAGAGGATGTCACCTGAAAAATGATGTTCACAAAAATAAAACCACAATAAAAACAATTAATATTAGTACCTTTTCAGTCATTTACAATGATATACACTGCGTGCCAAATTATTATCGATATAATTTTTTTCTAATATTTCAAAAACCGTCCAATCAATTCACACAAAATTTTCACACAATGTTGGCAACACTAAGCGTGTCAAATTATTAGAAAAGTGTAAGAATTTAGTGAAAAGATCGGCCGTAAAAGCGGTTTAAGTGATGCTGAAAAGAAAACTATCACCTCAGAACTCTCAAAAGGTAAATCTACCCTAGAAATTTCTAAAATGATAGGGAGGTGTCATCAGAGAAAAAGTTCACCATCGACCCTACACAAGTACGCAAAAGGGCAGATAAAGGCAAGCCGAGGGTTATTTCACGTCGTCTCGTGTCACGACTTAAACGAGAGGCCACGAAGAACACGGCACTTAGCAGTCAAGAGCTTTTCAGTCGCATTGGGGATCCTACTGTGTCTGAAAGTACTCGGTGTCGGTATCTGAGGGAAATAGCAACAACAGTCAAACCTGCATCGAAGCCTCCGTTGACGAGAAATCACATTCAAAATCGATTGAAATGGACCGAGGACAATATGAAGATTGACTTCTCTAAAGTTTTGTTCACAGACGAAACTCGAGCAACACTTGATGGGCCAGATAGATGGTGCAAAAGCTGGGTAATGAACTGACAGAATCGCCATCAGCGTTTGAGACACCAACAAGGCGGTGGAGTCATAATGATCTGGGGTGGTATTATTGGAAAAACATTAATGGACCCATGGAGAGTACCAGATAGCGTCAAAATGAATGCTGATGCATACATAGCGTTTATGAAGGAGCATCTTGAGCCGTGGATGAAAAGGCAAAGAGTTGCCTTCAGAAGGGCCATTGTTCATATGCAAGATAATGCTACCTCACATGCTGCTCACAAGACTACTGAATATTTGAAACAATTAGGCTTCGATGGACCTCGAAAAATGAAGTGGCCAGCAAATTATCCGGATTTGAACCCAATCGAAAACCTTTGGAGCATCATGAAGCGAAGACTGTACGCCAACGGAGGACAATTCAGGAGCAACTTTGAGTTGTGGGAAGCAATTCTTGACATATCTCGCGGCATTACAGCAGATGACATCCTATAATTAACAAATTCTATGAATCGTCGACTTCTTCAAGTAATTTCAAAACAGGGAAAGCACATTCCTTATTAATTTGTTTGTATCTGTTATTATTTGTTTGATTATCTTATTTATTATCTTCTTTTCATCATAAATATTCACGTGCAACATTAATAAAGGTTTTGTTTGCTCAAATCTGGGAATTTTATTAAACCTTTCTAATAATTAGGCACGCTCAAATCACCGTGGTGATAACAAATATCGCGCCAGTTTGTTTACATTTGGCAGATCAGTACGAAAATTTCAGTGTTTGCGCAGGTCAATGTTGCCAACATTGTGTGAAGACTTTGTGTGAATTGATTGGACGGTGTTTGTAATATAAGAAAAAAGTTATCTCAATAATAATTTGGCACGAAGTATATATATATATATATATATATATATATATATATATATATATATATATATATATATATATATATTAATAAGTGTTTGTTTTTATATTCTAATCTTTATTTCACTGTAAAAAATCTGTTTTAGAGAGTGAGTTTTTTTACTAATATGGTAATAGAGCATCTTATTTGTTCAACAACTATATAGTTTGGAAAGTTGATATAAATAATTGTTTGTTTTACATTATTTAGTTCATCGTAAAAAGCTGTTTAACAGATTAACAATGAACTAACCTTTAACAGATTTTTACAGCGAACTAAAGAATATATATCTATATATCTATATATCTATATATATATATATATATATATATATATATATTAACAGTGTTATTCGTTAGAAAAACATTGTATGACTCAACTTGTAGAGACCTGAGAGCAAATGGTTACCCGAGGAAAAAATAGAAAGTAAAAAAAAAAACAACTAAAAATATCGAACAAGGCGAAAAAACTCGTCAAGTTTCTTAAGTCCTTAGTCCAAAGAAAAAAAAAGAAGCGAATATAAAGACAACGAAAACGTAGAGGGCTCAATACGCTAAGTAGAGCTATAAATTAGAATAAATCCTAACAAGGCTGGCCAACCTACCTAGGTTTCACCTAAACGGATCTTTAGGGTAGCCAGTCTACCCAGAAGACCCGTTAAGTTGAAACCAAGGTATGTTTGCCTGGCTCGTAGGATTTATTATATATATATATATATATATATATATATATATATATATATATATATATATATATATATATATATATATATATATATATATATATTTACACACGCTGTATCTCTGATATTGAGCACTTTATCGCATAAATATAACACACCTTAAAATTATATTTCTTTATATATATATATATATATATATATATATATATATATATATATATATATATATATATATATTCTCGTTTTTATATCGAGGCGAAATATTTTTTTTTATACAAGTGAATTTAATTATAAGTTTATTTTATTTATATATAAAATAAGGCACGTCTGAAACAAATAAATGTATAAATGTTTTGGGATATTTTATAATTATTGCTTTAGTCTATGATCCTTACCGTTATAATGTTCAAAGAAACAATAATAACAATTTTTCTTCTCCACGTTTAAATATTAAAATCCTACATTTGTAATTTTCTCTACTGCGTAAAAAGGAAAATTTTAATAAAATATCTAAGTAACATTCTTTTTGCTAAGTCTGTAAGAGATTTGCATTCATAACAGATATCTATTCAGAAAGAATGGCTGAATGTTATACGTACACACCCAAACTCATATATATATATATATATATATATATATATAGGAATGCACTTTTCCCTAAATAAAAGAATCTAGCAAATCACCCTCATACGCTAATTTTCGTAGAATAATTACAAAATTTTTACAATCACCATTTTTACAGAATAATCACGTCTCGCCTGGTATTGATTCAAAAAGCAGCTTAAAGTGCAATTTCATTCTGGCCCGTCGACGAGTATTCAAATTTTAAGCCATCGACAAAGAATTGCCGGAGGGAATAAATAAAATATCGACAATTAAAAAGTAAAGAATGAAAAGCTTCTGTTTAATCGCAAATAATGTAGCGTGAATAAAGATTCTTAAATCTCAAATTTTCAGAGTTTCAAATTTCGCTCTTAGACGAAGGCTAAGGAA
The DNA here is from genome assembly GCA_963932145.1 of Acanthosepion lycidas. Lineage (NCBI taxonomy): Eukaryota > Metazoa > Mollusca > Cephalopoda > Sepiida > Sepiidae > Acanthosepion > Acanthosepion lycidas. Next base: position 132,200,094 of record OZ010573.1, on the reverse strand, counting down.
GATGGGCAGATCTTTAAACGAAAGAGCGGCATCACAGACAAAAAGGACACAAGTTAGATAACAATCATAAGTACCGTAACAAATGTTGACAGAAGAATAACTCCAGATTTGAAACTTCATAACCTCAATATTAACGTACTGTTATCACAAGCGACACTTCACACGTTATAGTTTTTGTAGAAGTAGACATCAGAAAGCTACGGGAGTGTACTTTATGTGATTGCACCGTTCAATGCACACTGGTAGCCAGATTAAGTCCATCTACAAATATATCCCGTGCTATCTGCTTCGGTTCATTTATTACGTAAGATTTTGCAAGGTTGTGCTGGAACGGCTCTGAGATCTTTACGTTAAGAACAACGTGTCTCCATTAAGGTGCTTCGTAATGATTTTGCCAAACATTTCTTATGTCAAATATCTGCGTGAGATTCAAGGCTGGTAGAGTATAGGTTCAAGATAATTAGCGTTCAATATGGTCAGCCTACAACAAAAAACCGTGGCCACGACGAGCCTATATGTTGGAGAAAATCGTCTGTAGTCTGATCTGGAGATGAATGTTCTTCGCCAGGTTTCTTTGCCGAAGACGAGCTATTGATGAATTAAAAACTCTTCGGCTTTCAGTCAGGGTATGTGTAGGGACTGCTGAAGTGTGAGGTGGGAAAATTATCCTAAAACCACACCGTAATACGGCTGATGATGTTGACAAACACATATTATATGAATATTGCTTGAAAGGGAATAAAAACTGAACCAGCCTTGCAGCTAAATGAGTTCCACGGTCTGATGATATCTGCGACACCAAAAATTATTCGACTAGCCCTAAACAACAGGAACCGTAATTAATTTGATCACAGCACAGGTTACTAGTCTTATGAAGCCACACTAACGCTGTGACAGTTGCATTTGAGGCGTTCTTTTCGCTTTTACCTTGCTTTCTGATCCGATGTTCGATGCCATCTAGGGAACATTGAACTGAGCCGGTGGATAGGATTCTCGTAACACCAGCATTTAATGTAGATGTGAAAATATGCTGCTTTTATCTTACAGCAGACAGACTAAGCTGGAAAACATTGGTCCGATCTTGAATTACCCGTCGCCAGGAACTGCGCTGCCCACTCTGTGCCGTAACATCTCCCATCAGGTATTTCCGGTACATACATTGCAGATCAAGCGATGTTATATTTTTGAATTTAAAAAATGGAAATCTTTTCCTTTTTCTTACATAGTGATCGCCCATATCTCACGTCGCAATGACATGAGCTTACGCACCTGCATTTAAACGGTATACAACCGATGGGAGACTGATATAAATATTATTTCCGTGATCAGAAGGAAAGATTCGCTTACGCACCATTGACTTTACATACCGCTATCAATTGATGTTTTAGTACGTCACTGTATATGTAATCATGGCTAATTCCGTTGGTATAATCCAAGTGTGTCCGATTGTCATAATATAGAATTTGAAATATCATATATTAAATGTTAAAACTGACTCAAAATGAATACTCAATGTTTATTTTCATTAAACAGAGTACAATTCTTCTTACAAGTGAAATCAAGATACCTTTAGTTAATGACCATTTTCATCTACGAATTTTAAATTTTAAATTCGCAGGATTTTTCAAGCTGTTTATGGTGTCATTTTGTATCAGTTTTCAAACTGTTTATGGTGTCAGTTTAACTAATGCTATCTTAATTCCAATTTTAAGATATATAATTATATATATGTATGTATATATATATATATATATATATATATATATATATATATATATATATATATATACATACACACTCATTATGTGCACATTGTAATATGTCTGAACTGTAGCTTTTAAAAGCGTTTTGTATATCCCGACTGATCGACTCGTCAGGAGGGTAGGTCCATTCAAACTGTTCTGACAGCGAACAGGAATAGAAGCCAAACTATTCAGAAAAGGTTATCTTACTTAGACTTTTCTTTTTCAGCCAATTTATTTCCGTTAGTGTCTGTCAGTTGACCCTTTGATACTCGTCCTTAGACAAACGAAGCACAGAGAAGTAACAAGACACATTCAGCGAAAGAGAGAGAGAGAGAGAGAGATGAGAGTCGGAGAGCGAGAGTCAGAAATCTCCAAAATATCAAGGTACGCTGAAAAATTATCATACAGATCAGAACGCTATTCCAATCACAATTCTAATGCTTAGTCATTTGGTCAGATTCTGGAAAGTCGATCAGCCCGCCCAAAACACACACACACACACACACACACACACATATATATATATATATATATATATATATATATATATATATATATATATATATATATATAAATATATATTATAAACAACACCACTTATGAAACATCACTTCTTGTGATTTTAAATAAAATCCTTTATTACCACCAATGTTAACCACCTGATCAGATGCCTAAATTAGACATTGAAACAAATATGCATTTTTGAAGAGGTAACTTGCATGTCCCAGTGTAACTGTTTTAATAAATATTTATGGTCTACACTTGTATTGAGCTCCTTTTAAATTAATGCTATGAAAGTTTGAATTTATATTCTTTTCGTTCTTTTACATTTGTGTGTGTGTATATATATATATATATATATATATATATATATATATATATATATGTATGTATATATATCATTAAAACTTTAAAAAAGCCAACAAAATAATAACAATACTGTCAATAAGACTGTTGACATTTCTTATATTGATTTTGATTAAATTGTAAAAAAAAAGAAAAGAAAATCATTTTCGAAACGGATTTTTCGAAACACGTGTACTTTATCAACAATAAGAATAATATACAATAACGTGATACTTTCTCTTCCAAGCAATTCTGTTGTTGGTGGGTAGTGGCCCCACTGTGGAAATTATACTCTCTGAGTGAGACCAAATTTAAATCCTTCACTATTTGGTTTTATTTTGAAACTATATGTCATCCCCGCTCTGCTCATTCTTCTAGGCTGTTGAACTATTACGCTAAAACGATATATTTGATGTCATTGATGCTACCGTATCTGGTAGAATAGTATTGCATAATGCATTGGGTATACGAACGAAAGCCTATAAATGTAATTATTGGAATAAAAGAGAAACTTACACTGAGACATGCCCCACAAAGAAGCAAAAAACTAACTGTTACGATTAGATCGCGACATATACTGGGAGATTACCACCAATGTTAACCAACTGAAAAGATGCCAAAATTAGACATCGAAACAAATATGTATTTTTGCCGTAGTAATTTGCATGTTCCGGTGTATAAAAATTAACAGGTAGGACAATATTCAAATATGCTTAATAGAAATCATAATGTTGCTAATTAGCTAACACTGCATCATATAATTGAATATAAATCCTACAATTTACAAGTTAAGCCTTAAGTGAACAATACTAAAGTTGCAGCACATCATTAAAACTTCCGAAAAACTTGTTTTTGTATATACACCCTTGTGCAAATTAATTGAAACAACCACTTCAGTTTCCATTCTTTTACAGAGTGCAATCTATTTCTATTTTTCCCTCAGATTGGGTCATTCCCAGTGATGTGCCGTAATATGAATCTATTTTCGCTATGTATGATGGAATTTTCAGGCCTTGAAAAATATTGCGTCATCCGTGATTGCATCAGATATTCATCTTGACCAAACACTATTATCTCGACTGTCGATTAGTTGTCCTACGGTCATTGTCTGCGATGGATATTACTCCAAGGAAGCATACGAAAATTGTAACTCTGCACAAACAGAATGGCAAGACATACCAGTGAGCATATCAAAGTACTATCGACTGGCTCGGAAACTCTCCTGATTTAAATCCAATCGAGTATCTGTAGTCAAGTTACAAGGAATGACTTCAAGAAATGGACATACGAAGTATTAACATGTGCACTTGGTCATATTTTATTGAAAAAATACGACAAAAATAAATAATAACGGAATTATTCCTTTTGCTTCAATTAATTTGCACAAAGGTGTATATATAATTGACCTAAAAACACTACAGATCTATACAATATACTTACCACACATTAACGATAGCAAGCTTATCTTTTGAAACTAATGATAGGACGCGTGTGCAGGTATACAGGGAAAGGGGGGGAATCCTACTGAAAACAGCACAGATATGTTTTAGATAACTTATTAGAAATTATTAGAATTGTTTTTATTAACGTTAATTTCATCTTAATTTCAGTTGATTTTTATCGCATTTTTCATATAATCAGTCTACGATCTTAAAAAGCAGTTTTTATTAGCAATTAATAATGGTCAGGCTGGCTTCCAATGCCTATAAGGATTTGAGCGAGATCGTAAGATTGAATATCTTTAAGAAAACCGTAATAAAACAATGGATTCCCGGTGATTTGTAATGCCAATTTGAGTCTCTCTGCGATATTGTCTTTTATTTCTAATCCAGACATCTTTATCTCGAGTGTGGCGTGTTAATCTGAAACTAACGATTAAATGTTACTGATAAAAATATAAGCCAATAAATAATAACCAAACATTTCATCTTAAAATGTAAGCTATTTCATAATATAATAAAAATAACTTTTTCTTTGTGTCGTGTCACTTGTGGACATGGCTGATCACAGCTCTCCATGACATCCTTTCATGTATTAGCTATTAGAAAAGTTTACCCCCTATTCCCCGATGCGACATCCATTTAAACAAGGGCGTTCGGCTGCATCATGTTAATAAAACCGGTTCCCGTAAGATCGCCTAAGTTGAACAACGTCGAGTTATGAGTACGTAGATTGGTGACCATTTTTGAATATCAGTTGCTGTAAACTTGAATGCGCAGGTGATATAATGGATAATAGCACGGAATTTTTAGTCAAAGTGACAAGTTCCAATTCCAGTTGGGTTCGTTATATTCAATTACGGGCAAATAATCTTCGGAAGGGTATTAATCCACTTCTACTACAAGCTATGGGATAATTAATAAGACTCGTATTACTAAAACAATGTTATGCCCAAAACAAATTCTTACAATCGAAAAATATTTTCTGGCTTTAAATAATCTACAAAAGAAGGGTAGCCAATAGAAAACGAATCAATTAATCAAAAGATCATTTCCACAAGATTCTGATAGCGGTAACTCGCTGTTTCCGTTTGTATATTTTTCCTTTGGTATGTACTGAGTGTGTCAAATTTTCCAAGCTTTCATTTCATTATGTCCTCTGAGTATTAAAACCTGCAAACCCACTTCTCTTGTTATGTGTCCTGGAAATGGCATCTTGTCTCTTTTTGTACCTAAGTTTAAAAACTCATTGTTCTTTTATTATTTCCCATTTTTAATAGGTTATTTCTTTCTCATATGCTCTCACGCTCAGTAACCCCATTGCGTCTTAGTAGCTTTATTGCATTGCTTGTGGTGAAATTATTAAAATTAAAAGTACGATCTGTTATATATATATATATAATATATATATATATATATATTACTACTAAGAAAGAATATGTATTTCCTTCAATATCTCTCTGTATCTCTGAGATGAGGTATTATGTAAACTACTTACATTTTTCGGACTATCTTCAAATGGTTGGAATGTCGAACGGAACCATTTATTTAGCGCACTGGATCTAACTAACGCCTTCACTGTCTCATGTGTTCTTGAGGACACATGGCACAGTGGATAAAGGTGTTAGTTAGATCCAGTGACAGAACCCAAAGAGTGTGAGTTCAATACCTGCTTAAAGCGTTGGAGAACTTGGACAGGAGAATTAACGGGAGATAACTGATAACTGCCATCGATTAGACATGGCATGTGGAACTAGAACAGTCTAACACAACGAGCGAAATAAAGGGCCCAGTTCGACAGTCCAACCATCTGTAGAAGGCCAGAGCGTACAACGGCGGAAACGTTGTGATAAATATGGCAATAAAGACGAGGGTGATAGCCCAAACAATAAAGATATTATATATTTCCTATTGAGAAAGAAAATTAAGTAAATAATTAGTAAATAATATTTCATAGCCAGTACAAGTATAGAGTTAAAATTGATTTCAGAAGAAACAGGGAACACTATCTTAAACAGGAAACAATAAAACTCTTCTTCTTTTCAAATGACAAGTGAGGAGTGTGAACCGGGCGATCTTAATATTTACAAGTGTCATATTAGACTGAACATGGAGTATCTTTTCACAGTTATTTTCACCTTATACAAGGCCAGAGAGGCACTCAAGTTATTGGTTTACAGTGTATGAGGAACAGTTTATGTGGATATGTGGAAAGGATAACGGTTAACTTTCGACATGAAGAGGTTAAGATAATAGTGATCGGAGAAGAATCCTCCTGGGAGTCGGTTCCAAAAAGCAGCGGTTTGTGGCAAGAAGCAGCCGGAGTGGAACTGTTGTGACCAAGTAAATGGTTAAGTAATAATAAAAACCAGGTTTGCAGATATATCGTATATTAAACAGTAAGAACACCGGAAGAGTATTACACGACTAGTTAATATTTAACAGCCAACCCCCCACGAGGGATTATGTGACACAAGGCCGAGTTTACCATGGGTTCTCCGAGCCCGCAGGATCGGCCAAAAATATTCCCTTAGAATCCGCATAAACGGGTTTAGAGTCTATCTTCCTCCTTGGACAAAACTTTGCCCTTCAGCAAGCCTCGTCGGGTTTCCTCTCTGCCCAAATGCAGAGAGTTCGACAATAGCTGCGAACAGTCACAGCCGGGTAGAACAATCTATTCACTGTTATATTTAACACCGCACCACGTGGGTGGTATGTGGCACAAGGCCGGTTTATCGTGGGATCTCCAATAAATGTTCTTAGCCTACAGAAAATATATTTTTTAAATATATTCCTGTTTCTGTCCAAGCTAATTTTTTCTATTGCATATATATGTATAGTGATTTTCCAAGCATAGCTTAGATGTGGCACAAGGCCGAAAGTATGTGGCACCCAGTGAGGACCGAACTCACAACTCAGTCGAAATTGTTCCAGCAAGACAAACTTGCTAACCATTACACCGCCTCGGGGTGTCCAACTATATATATATATATATATATATATATATATATATATATATATATATATATATATATATATATATATATATATATATATATATATATATATGTATATGTGTGCGTGTGTGTGTGTCTTTGAGAGAGAGAGAGAAAGAGAAAGAGAGAAAAAGAAAGAAAGAGAGAGGGGAGAAATGGCGGTTAATTAAAAATGTATTTGGTTGCATACAGAACTAGTAACACACTCACTAACACACACGAAGTTAAAAAAAAAATACAACTGACGTGGTGAAATATTTGCAAAATAACCGAACGCTCACACCTATCTGCAAACCGGTCTTAAATAACCAAATAAAAAAACAAAACAAAACAAAAAACAAACCCAACTCGGACAGAGAACGACAGACCCAATCCTTCTATAGATGCCGATCTCGGCCATACAAACACGACGTTTTCCCCGTAGCGCTGATAAGCACACAAGAACGCCGACTGACCGAACAATGCACGGCTGAAGATTGTCAGTGTCCAGACTCTATCCAGTTATTTCCACAATTGCTCCCTCGTGTTCTGGGTAATTAAAGAAACAGTCGTATCAATAGAAAAGAAGGGCGGACATGAGGCCGATTCCGCCGGCTATTCAACGATCAGATCCCCGACTGACACTCAATGTGAGGAGTTTGTATTTACATAAGCAAAAGGGTTATCCATTCATTTCCGAAAGATGACGATTGAGAATGGCAGACTTGAACGGATCTTTTAGCGTATACACACAAACATATATATATATATATATATATATATATATATGTGTGTGTGTGTGTGTGTGTGTGTGTGTGTGTGTGTGTGTGTGTGTGTATCACACGTATATACTGACTTCCCATTATTTAAAAAATAGACAACCTTACATGCACACACAAACAGAACGGATTGATGCGTGCCTGTGTGTTTTGGTGTGCGCGTGTGTGTTTAAAACTAAACATAGGTTTTGAAAAAAAAATCGAAAACATACTTGTTGCATTCTTTCCAAGAGGTGCATTTTAAAATAAAACTTTCAGCGACCTCAGGCGGTAAACATTTCTTTTACTGTTTGCAAATGAAATGCGCTGTCGTTTCAAACTCGTTTATGTGGGAAAATGAACATATTAACAAGAAGAGTTATTACTGGAATAAAAATACAAACTTTAATTGGTTAAATAACTTAATAGACACTAGCAATTATCGATACTGAAATGTCACAGCGAGAGATATATTTTAAAGAATAAATGAGCAAAGTCTTTCTGTAAAAAAAATCCCTGTATCTGTATACGGTAACAGTTGATGTCTCCATAAAACACCGTGGAGAAGACCACTTCACGATCAATACCAAGACAAATCATGATTAACAACTCAGATAATGTGAAACCTAACTGCGGGAAGGAGGTTATGCCTATGGCGATTAGCTCCTCGCTCGATAAGTGCTGACATGCGCAACAGGTGTCACCTGCCCGTCATCCAGCGACTGCTATCATAAACGGTGTAAAGGGGATAACACTCCTCAGAACCTATCCGTCGCCGGGAAAGGAACGACATGAGCGACAGTTGTCACCAGACCGTTATCCTGCGACTACTCTCATCAAACACAAAATAAACATTGGGATATGGAGCATCCGGACACTGAACAATTGCGGTCAGTTTGATAATATCAAACAAGGGATGAACAGGTTTAATATCAACATTCTAGGTGTATGTGAAACCAGATGGCTAAAAAAAGGTGACTTTGTCACCGAAAAACACGGGATAATTTATGCAGGCGGTGAGAACAAAGGAGTAGGACTAACACTAGATAGTCCATTTCAGAAATGCGTTCTAGGATACCACCAACTTCCCGAAAGAATTCTGGCAGTGAAGCTGAAAGGAAAGCCTTTCAAAGTCGCTATTATAGAAGTGTACGCACCGACGGCCCAAAGCCTGGAAGAAGACATCAAACTTTCCTATTCCATGCGGGACAGTGCCAGCGATCTATGGAAATCACAGGAAATCGTCATTATCATGGGAGACCTAAACGCCAAAGTAGGCAGAGATAGAGGAGGGGATATAGCATGAAGATTCGGACTAGGAACCCGCAACGTACGGGGAGAAAATTGGATCCAATGGTGCACAGCCAATTACCAGGTAATAGTCAACACATGGTTCCAAGAATATCCGAGATGACTATGGACATGGAGACGTCCAGGAGGAGAAACTAAAAACCAGATTGATTATATAACCATCAACAAGATTCAGGAATGCAATGATTCACTGCAAAACCTACCCAAGTGCTGACTGCAGAAGCGATCATCGCCGAATTTTATGTAAACTAAGAGTGAAACTGCAGAAATTGAAGAAGCCTAACGCAGCACCCAAACTGCAATACATCAAACTCCTGATAGATCATAACATAAAAGAAAATTCATAGACAATGTGAATAGAAGATACGTGGCACACAATGGAAACTCTAAATCGGACGCGCTAAGAGACGCTTTAATGATATATGCAAACGATAACATCCCACAGAAGAATGGACGAATATATATATATATATATATATATATATATATATATATATATATATAGCATAATGAGAAGCCACGTATACTTTCTTAATATGTATATATAGACAAAGTTGCAAATGAAAAAATTATGTTTTATTTTATGAAAGTATTTATTTATATATATATACATATATTTCTGATGAAAGACAATTTGAAATATCAAATATATATATGAATAAATAAATACTTTCATAAAATAAAACATATTTTTTTTAATTTGCAACTTTCCCTCTCTCTCTCTCTCTCTCTCTCTCTCTCTCTCTCTCTCTCTCTCTCTGTATATATGTATGTATGTATGCGAATAATATATACACATACTAACAATATATACATTTTTCCTCACCGGTAGAATAAACCTGCGTATTATGTGCGATGTAATCGCCAGGTGCGTATCGAAAATTGATCGTTTTAAAATTAAATATTGATTTTTTTTACGTACTTTTATGATTGTGAAGATATACGAGAGAAAAAAGGAAAAACATTGTATATATATCTATATATATATATATATATATATATATATTGTTCACACCAAATTATGCCCACTCACCCAGAAACTGTAAGTAAGCACCGCTAATCTTAGTTGACAGGATCTGAGATCTGGCATCTGGGGGTGTTGAATGCACACGGATCTGTGTGTGCAATAAGGAATATTCTTTTTATATAAACAGTCCCAAAGGAGACAGGACGAAGAACGCGAAACGAATGGAAGACTGATGAGATTGTCGACATGATGGAAAGAAGACAGAAAACTCGGCCAAGATTCGGAACGGAGTACAGAAAATTATACAATGAAATAAATACCAAATGCCGGCAAGCTAAGGAAGAATGGCTAAACGAAAAATGTGCAGAAATAGAAAGATTGAGTTCCACAAACAAAAAGAGACATGAACAAACAAATAAGATAACAGAACACGAGACATGGTCGTCAACAGGCTGCCTAAAATCAAAGGATGGAACACTCATATTAGAGAAGGAAAAACTTCTTCAACGCTGGAGTGAGTATATTTGGGAACTCTTTTCTAAGACGTAAGGAAACAACCAGCAATACACAGAACTACCGACGGACTTGCAATTGTGAAAAAAAGCTGCACTGGTAAAACTGAACAGAAACAAGGCAGTTGGACTAGACGGAATGGTGAAGGAAATGCTGACAGCCTTAGATGACTTTGCCATAGACTAGAACACTGACATAATAAATGAGATCTATAACAGCGGGGATACACCTGGAGACCTCAGTTGATCTATCTTCGTAGCTACGCCAAAGAAAACAGGCGCGAACTCCACCGAACAATAAGCCTAATGAGCCACGTGAAAAACTCATCATCCGCATTCCAATGAATAGAGCGCTCAGCAGAATCAGTTCAGACATAGGACAAGAACAGTGCGGGTTCGTTAACAACACGGAAACAAGAAACGCCATACTCACGATCAGAATGTTATCAGAAAGAGCGTTACAGATGCAGAAGGACGTGTACCTATATTTTGTAAGCTATGCAAATGCCTTCGACAAACTACGCCAGAAGGATAAATTACCTTTATAGTAAGAGATTTTATTTATTTATTTATTTTTTCCATGTCAACAATATAGATAAATTCCTAGATCAATTCTGTGGTCAAGACAGATTGGTATAAATAAAATGACAATTGGAAAAAAGATCTTAGATTTTGCCGACGCGTTTCGTCTTCCGACTTTTTCAAGGCAAAAATGAAATCGAAATGTTCTTGTTATATGTTACATTATCTATATTGTTGACATGGGAAAAAATCTCTTACTATAAAGGTAATTTACATTAACCAGAAAAAAAAGTCTTAGACTGAAGCGTCTATCTTTTTAAATTTGGATTTTTTAATGTAACTATAACAAGAACATTTCAATTTCATTTTTGCCTTGAAAAAGTCGGAAGACGAAACGCATCGGCAAAATCTAAGATCTTTTTTCCAATTGTCATTTTATTTATAACAATCTGTCTTGCCCACAGAATTGATCTGGGAATGTATCTATAATAACATTTTAGTGATACGTTTATAATCTCGGATGTTTGGCTCGTGTAATAAATAATATTATTAATCTTTTTTTTTATCTGCTGTGTCCTTTCAGGATGTAGGCGATCACGACTCTCCACTTCACCCTATCCCTTGTAGCTCTCAATAAGTTTCGACCCTCTGCCACTTCCACCAGATCACGTTGTGTCATCAACTTTATAATCCCACCAGGTATATCATGCGTTGTATTCTCTTGTCTCTCTTTCCTTCTATTCGACATGTGAGTATCAGATTCTCCAGGCCCTGTTTTTCCATTACGTGTCCCAGAAACTTCAGCTGCCTCTTTCTCTTGTTAAGTATAAGCTTCCTTCTTGTTTGCATCATCTACAAGACCTCACCGTTGCTCACACGTTCGGTCCATGTTATCCTCAGCATCCTTCTGTAAAACCACATCTCCGTCGCCTCGAGTCTCTTCTTCATCTATTAGGAGACCGTCCAACATTCAACAGCTGCCGTAAAGGAGGACAGATGTCACCTAACTGCTCAGTAGTCAAAGAGATGCTCCTGTCTCGCAATATTCCACCCAGCTTTTGGAATTTTTACTATTATGATGTGAGTGACCCTACATCATTTTGCTAACCACGACGTGTATCAAAGACATATTATTTCCCACATCATTTTGGTAGCCCCGATGTGCTTACGAAAAACATAGTAATACCCACGTCTCTCCCCCACAAAATACTATTCGTCATATCATTTGGTGTGAAACGACATATAAAAACAACCTATTCACCACACTGTAAAGCCATTCTCAGACCAAGTGTGAACATTGCATTGAAGTGATAATCATTATGTAATGTTGAATTCTGTGAGCCCACTTTTTATATCTATAAACGCTGTCATTTTTAATGGGTATTCTTCTTAAATGTAGCATATTTCAAACATTATATATATACAGTATATACTAAACAGACACGAATACATTGCTTATAAATATAGAGGGTGAAAAGAAACTCACTCGTTAAAATTGTTTGGATTGGTATGTCTTTTTTTACGGCATATCCACCCCAATGGTTTATTTAATGCCGACAAGATTTTTATTGCTGGTAATAAATTTTTCAAAAATGTATTGCTGCTAATATATTTTATTTTTCCAAAAATGTATTGCTGGTAATATTTTTTTCTTCAGAAATGAGTTGTTGGTAAAAATCTTTTTCCTCAAAAATGTATTGCTGGTAATAAATCTTTCTTCAAAAATTTATTGCTGGTAATATCTTTTTTTTCAAAACTGTATAGCTGGTATTAAAACCTATTTTGACACTTTCATAGTGGTTTGACCCCGGTTTGTTTGTTAACTATTTGTCCATAGTTGGGACTCCAAAAGGTGCTACCACCCCGAATCAGGGTGGACCCGGGAACACCAGCAATTAAGAGATTTCACGCTCCTCAAAACCTCCTGATCCTGATCTTGGATGTAGTTTATCGTCATGCCAAGGACGTTCATAAAATTTTCAATAGGTTATTAATTATTGGACGGTTTTCATAAAACTTTTCTTTTTAATATCATGGTAGAAATAAAGTACATTGTTAAAATTCTACCTGATGCACTTTTTTTTCAACCAATATAAACGTTGCAGGATGACTGCAACTGTGTGTATCTACCACATATCCAGTACTCATCACCATGAGATGAGAATTTTTGATGGTCTTTGCATCCTACTAAAAGACAATGTCCACAAACGCCACCATCTCTGCACGGATTGTAAAGCTTATGCAATGACAACTACACTTGTCATTCCGATATAAAAACAGAAATTTCAAATGAAATTCTACGACTTTAGGGATGACAACTTTATTTGTTTCGTGCAAATGAGATGAAAGTAACAAAAGTTATAAGCAATTTTCTATCGGACGTTACTTTCTCCCTGCCTTGCACATATATATATATATATATATATATATATATATATATATATATATATATGAAGAAATATAGTCTTAAGGTGTGCTATATTTATGGAATAAAGTGCTCAATATCAGAGATAGAGCTTGTGTAAATATAAAAGTGAACATAGAAGTCAACACTTAGAGGCGACAGTCAGGCCTGACGATTGCATATAGCATGAAACAGACTGTCGCCTCTAAGTGTTGACTTCTATGTTCACTTTTATATTTATATATATATATATGTGTGTGTCTCTGTGTGTGTGTAACTAGCTAGCTAGATATTTGAAATGATATGAAAGTTGTATTAAAGTGTTATACTGTCTGTCACTCTGCAGTGTTTTTCCTATGTTTACACTGTCTATATCTATAAACACTCTATCGCCATCATTGAATATTCGTTAAATATAGACATTGTAAATGTTAAACAATACCATTATCTCTTTCTTTATATATATATATATATATATATATATATATATATATATATATATATATATATTCAAATTTTCTTAATTATACAGCGGCCCTTTTAATAAATGCCCTTCAGTTTTAATTCCCTCGCCCCATCTCTCTCCCCAACCCCTTTTTCTTTTATTTTCCTCTCCCTCCCTCCTTCTTCTGATCTTGAAGATGAGATCGTATATTGTGTGTGTATGTCCACACAAAATGTATCCTTTCCGGTTACATCTTTAATGTATTAGACAACCGACAACATTCATATTTCTCTCACTTAAACCGTCTTTGACTCCCCTCTTTAAAACTTCTCTCTGTTAAATTGTAATCGCCCAACTTCTCTCGTCTGTTACCCCTCTCTATAGCTCTAACATTCGTCCGACACTCTCATCCTTACACTATCTCTAAATTTTATTTTTTATTTCCGGAGTTGTTTTTTCTGTTTTCTTTTTTTAATTTGTAGGTCTGATGAATTGGATCGTATTTACGATTCCAATCGAATAAATTATGACCATGGAATATTAGTGTCTAAGCCTTTTTATTATATCCTTACTCTGTCCTGGACATTAAGTTCTACCTGGATTCTATCCTCTTGTAATTTTTTTATACAAAATATATATGTCTGTGTATGCATGTATGTATATATATTTATATATTTTGCATATGTATGTGGATATTTACCACTAATATTATATATATATATATATATATATATATATATATATATATATATATATATATATATATATATATATATATGCATATAAAACGCCTATAAATACATATGCAATTCATTTTAAAAATAATTATTCACAAGCTTCCAATCATATAAAAGTTATCAAGACAGAGAATTTCAAAGCGAGATAAAAGGACAATAGCACAAGCAAAATAAACATTACTGACTTCGTCTTGCAACAATAAGACCTTTCGTAGTTTGTGGGGCGGCGGCCATTTTTTTATTAGACTTTCGTTTCACTGAATGCTGCAGATTTTTTTCCACGTCAAACATATATAAAAATCAAGTAAAGATACTTATCTGCATATACTCTAGGGAAAGAGTGTAGGAACTGGGAAAAATTATTTCCATTTATCCTAGAATTCTAATCATTAACGGTCAAAATGAACTTGGTTCTTCGTTATTTTTATAAGAATATCTCGATTTTTTTCACTTTTATCATTTCTGTTTATCCATTTATACCAAAGGCAGTATTATTCCTGCATTCTCCACTTATTGTGCAAGACAGTCGCAGAATATATATATATATATATATATATATATATATATATATATATATATATATATATATATATATATATATATATATATATATATATATTAAAGATTATATATTTTCAGGAGTAATATCGTACATTTGAAGATAATAGATATTGAAAAATATTCAACAGTATAAATATTATTAATAACATTGAAAGTATATGACCGTAAATTAATTTTTTTCTTTTGTGAAAGAATTTAGTACTTTGAATAATACTATTTCTCATAATATTGATTCCTTCTATTTTTTTAATGGTTTTGCACCGGACAGTGGCTATCTGCGATTTGATTAAAACCAACCCCTTTATAGACTGACTGTTGTGTTAGCATACTGCAGTAAATATCGCATCCTAAAGATTTCTTTTTATCGCATCCTAAAGACTTTTTTTTCTCAAGTGACTGTTTACTAAACGAAAACAAAATGATTATTTCATTTGTTCGGTTTCTGGTGTATACTCATTTATTTCCGGGTCCCGACCGGAGACATAAGGTCATTTGTGGTCTCATGACATTTTCCACTAATAATTTTTTTGTGAAAATAAATTAAATAAAAAACTACACGTATTTTTATAGATAAAAACCCTTCGTAAGGCATGGGCTGTACTTGTAAGAACATTTTTTTTATATTTCTTTAAGGCATGGGATACCTGAAACCCCTTGAATGAATCTAATGAAAAGTTTTCCAATCGATTCCAGGACGTTAACTAGAACAGGAATTGTGGATGTTCCAATGTGCGACATTTTGAAGATATCGATTTCAAGGTTTTTGTATTTTGTTAGGTTTTTTGAGGACCTTCCAAGATAGATAACAGTTTACAAGGACTCAGCGTCTACCATGTCAATAGGAAAGCAAATTTTGTCTTTGCGGTCTCTAATCCCGATGTCTGGGCGATTAGCTTTGATTGTTCTGTTTGTGTGTATTGTAAAGTCCCATAAAATTGTTACATGCCCTATCTCTTAACTGTATCTGGGTGGTTTTCATACCAATTCCTTGCAGATTCCTTTCCATAAAAGTGCATATTTTCTCAGTGCAGATATTGGCCCACTCTGTCAGGCCAATTTCTATACTCAGTGGTTTCTTATAACGTACAATCTGATGCAAGATGGTCAATTGTATCTCGACATTTATCACAGAATCTGCATATCAGACTAACATATTTTTTCCAGTATATGTGCTTGGTAATTTCTAGTTAACAAGCACTGATCTTGTACAGAAGAATAAAACTTTCGGTTTCAACTTTTAGCCCTGCACTACGTAGCCACTGATGAGTACGGGGTTTGTCTACATCAGCTTGTTTGGTAGGGGGGAGTATTGACCGTGAAGAGGTCTATCTTGCCATCGTTTCTCTATCTGGTGTGCTGCATTTGCCTTTGCTTTCATTTTTAAGTATTTTGCAGCTGTAGTAGGTATATTATTATTTACTTACATTTCATCACCGATTTGAAATTCCATTTTGAAAATTTTGACATCCTTTTTCCCTGGATAAATGTTTACTTATTTCATGTTTTTTGACAAATATCATCAACCAGTCTTTTGTATTTTTCAGGTATCTGAAAGCCAATTGTTGTAGTTTTGTAAGCCAGTTCTAATTGTACTCATCCTCTGCTTCCTTCAGATTTGGGCACATACAGACAATCAACATCAGCTTTCGGATGATGCATGCGCTGGTAAGATGCTTTCTCGTTTTGGCGTCCATTTGCTTAATGTCAGCTATGGTTAAGTTAAGGGTTTTGAAACTGTGTTGCACCACAGGGACAGACAAGGGGTTTATGGCTGATATTCTGTTGTTGTTTTTTTTTTAATTCAGCTAGATATTCAGTACCAAACACACTGGACTGTAGAACTCCTTTCTTACTTTCTCTTTCATTTGGGTATGCTGTATTCCAATTCCTTCGCTAATTCCCAGGAACCTATAGGCTTCTTCTTGTCCCAGTTCCCTAACCTTTATGGCAAAATCTAGATCTGTTGAGTGTTTTTCTGTGATTCTTTTTCTTGAATATTACTTTTGCCTGTTTAACTAATCCGAAATCCATTCCTATGTCGTCACTGAAAAATTTTACAGTATTGAGAATACACTTCAATTCATTGTCTTCTTTGGCAAAGAGTTTGAGTTCGAGTAGGTGATTGAAGACATACTTGTTTAGTTTGTATTCATAACTATTATTGTTTAGTTTATGCGTAAGGGGGATTAAGAACACAGAAAACAGAAGACGTGACAAGGAATCTCCTTAAAAGATTCCTCGTCGTATATTCCGGCGGATGTACGTGGCAGTACTTTTTCTATGATTTTGGAATGATGTAGTTTTCCATATTCCCAGACTGTGTTCTATGAACCACGGAGAAAACTTAGTACATTTCGAAAGTGTCAAGAATTCAAGAGTTTGGGAGACGATCAATGACTTTACGGTAATCTATCCATGCTGTGCTGGAATTTCTACATATTTTCCTGCAATTTTCTAGAATTATTTTTTTCTTCAGAAGTTTATCTTTCCAATCATATGAACCTCTCCAGCATCCCTTTCAGTTGTTTGTCTATTAACAGTGTTTGCCGTACAGCGCTGTATAATTGCACATTGGGCTTATTGGACTTTGTCATATAAATTTTTAGGAGCTGGTCTGATATTTGTGCGAGAGTTGCCCTGCTGAGTACTTGGATGATGTGGTTTTTTACTTCGAGGGTTTCACCTCTGTTGTTTTCAAGGAATTCTATCCTAATGTAGTCGGACTCATCTTCAGTGATATATTCTGGATACCTGCAGGTTATGTCACAGATTCTTCGGTTTTATTTCCTAGAAGATTATTATTTTGTTTCTCATTTATCTAAGCTTTTACGTCGTCCTCTGTCATATTATTTATTTCTACTCTCATTTTTTATTGTTTGAGTTGTGGGTTATTGTATTCTGTATATCTTGTTTTATTTGATCTATTTCTGCATTTGAGCGTCTTTTTTTTCGCGCGATGTCCTGGTAAGCATGTTTGGGTTTGGGGTCTCATTCTACTTTCTACCATAGTTTTCCATATTTGGTATGCCTGGTGTGTGATGTTCTTCTGTGGATTTTCGAATGCGACGAAAAAGGATGTCATGTCTTGTTGATACTCTTCGCAAAACCATTTCGTTTGCTATCTTATTAGTTGTTTTGGCATTGAGTATTTTGAACCAAGGTTGGAAATAATCAATGATCAGGTGTCTCTTCGTTGTTGAAAAAGCTTGTTCCGGTGACAGATTTATCGGTCCATGGTTCTTCTTTGAGGTACGCGGCCCTTGTTGACTCGGTTGACGGCCAGACTTGTATGAGTATCATTGAGACTTGCATTTTTTTGTGTTTTATCCTTGACCGCCAAGGGGTAATTTTGTTTAAGTTACCAGCTCTAGGAGGACTGTCGACCAAGACTAAAGACAGTAGGTAGGTGTATACTCAAAGGCCCATTGTTCAAGAATCCATCATCTCGTACTCTATCCAGTCGGGTAGCATAATGCTATAGACTATAATTTTTTAATTGATTTATGTCGCAGTGCCCACTACCAGGTGAAATCTATATGGAGGACATACTTTTATATTGATTGTTATAACAAAAAATGTAAAGGAAAAAAATAAGTAAGACCACTTATAGAGGAGAACAAAAGACTGCGTGTACTTTATCCCGTGCAGCTGCGGAAAGAAATATAATGTGGAGACAGGTCACCCCTTTAAGGTAAAGAAAACTGTAACACGAGGGGAAGTGTAAAAATCAGGCGTGGCTGACTACATATGGAGAGAGAAGGGATATCACCGCCCTCTCTGGGATCAGGTTGAAATCATAGACAAAGAAAACCATTGGAAAATTCGTAAACTTAAGGAATCAGCACATATACTAGCCCACAAATATATCCTGAGCTGACCAAGCATAGAAATGAATACAATATGGTAACCAGTAATAAGGAGTGCCAGAAAAAAGCAATAATAACAAAAAAATTGCAATATGAGCCCTGGTAAAAAATGATGCTGAAGAATTTAAGTCTATAATACACAGAAACACATACACAGATGTCCTCAAAGCAAGGATAAAGGCGTTTGTTAGATCCAGTGACAGGACTCAAAGAGTGTGAGTTCAATACCCGGTTAAGACAGTGGAGAACTTTCAGAGGGGAATTAACAAGAGATAACTAATATCTGACATCCATTAAACATGGCACGCGGAACTAGAACAGTCTACCACAGTGAGCGAAATAAAGGGTTCAATTCGACATTCCAGTCACCTGAAGAAGATTTAGTCTTTCGTCGAATAAAGTCCTTCAGCGACCGAAACGTTTGTAATAAATATGGCGACAAAGATGAGGACAATAGTCCGAATAATGTAAATAATGAAAAACTTAAACTTAAATAAATTCAAAGAGACCTAAAATAAAATTAATGAAAAGAAAAATGTAAGTTCAAATTGTATAAAATATAGCATAGTTTAAATGTTGAAAGGTGGACAAAGAATTCTATCCGAAAAATGAGAGTGATATATATCACGTGATATAGGGTAGATCCCCCCACCCTGACATCAAGTTATCGAAAATGTCACCAAAGAATTCATTGAACAAAGGAAAAGAAACAAAGAAAAAAAAAAACAAATAGATGTTACATTTGGGGTCATTTTTCATTCCCCACTACCTACCCCCAAAATTAAAATTCTCACTGAAAGAAAAAAAAGTCAAAATAAAAAGCAGAGCATTTTCGCATTAGTCAACCTTTAGTCATATGCAAACGGAGGGGGAGAGTAAATAATAATAATAATAATAATAATAATAATAATAATAATAATAACGGGATGACAAAAATAGTACTCTTTATATTGAAACGTCTAAGCATTATTAAGTATTTTTATTTCGTAACTCGGGAATAAAAGTTGCAGTAAGCTTGGATGTGTGGATGGTGTAATTGATAATGGCATAGAATTGTTAATCGGAGAGCACGTTTCAAATTTCAGTTCGTTTCGTTATATTCACTTGCCCGCAAATACCCTTGGGAAAAGGTATGAATCCACCTCTTAACCCCCAGGTATGGGTTAATTGGCAAGACTTGTATCAGGAACTCATCATTAGCTCCCAGCCCGCCAAAAACTCTTACAATCTAAAAAATATTTTCTTGCTTGTAATAACCTGAAAAGTGTTGATAAACTAGAAAACGAATCAATCATTCGATATTTCCTAACTCTGTTTTAACAATAAAGTTTGGCTATGATTTTCAGGCCACATTCTCTCCACATATAAAACATGACATGTCAGAGGGAAAATGATTAAACTTTTCTATTTCCGTTTCGGATAAAAGACACCAAATTTTCTAAACGGTTGATGTACATTTATTAAAAACGGGTAATTAAGCTATATACATTTGTGTAAGAATCACTGTTGCCGAAACGGTGATGAAACCTCTAGAGGTTAGATTTTCGCAATAAGAATGGAATGCAAGTTTGTTTCCTGCTGAGATACATTTTCAGTGTGCCTAAGAGGGTGTCTGCGATAAGGATTAGCTAATCCTTCTCGAAGATGAGTGATTTTCTTGCTACATTCTTTCCAATGATAAAACCTACCATATTATGATTTGACATTTAAATAATATTTTATACTTTTTTATACTAACGTTCACCCAATAAAAGGCCGGAGTGTCACTCGAGGTAGAGAATTACTGTGTCGTGTTGTATGTATGAAAAAGAAGGTAAGAAGTGAAATTCGTGCAGTTCTGTAATGATAACGTTTAACCCAAGAATTAAAGACGTACAAATTGCAGTGATCGGGAAGACATCCCGCTAGCAATCTGTTCCACAATAATTTTTTTTTTATGAAGCAGCTGTCTGAGTGGATGATTGATTTTTGTGGATGTAGCATGGCGAATCCAAAATGCTGTAACCAAGGAATGTAATTCGTTAGAATATTTGCCATGGAAAGCGCGATGGAATAGCAAGAGGCTTTCAAAGATTCGTCTGAAGGAAAGGCGTTGTACAGTGTGAAATAATTCATCCCCTACACTGCTTCCTGGACGCATTTTGAACTAGGCAGCACCAGTTCAATTATGGCAGCAATACTCCAGTTTTGATCTGATCTGTTTCATACTATACTTAGATTATAGCAGAATGGATTCAGAAAAGGATATTAAGACAAATACTTTATTAAAAGTGTGTGTGTGTGTGTGCGTGTGCGTTTCAATGAATATGTCTGTCAAAGGGAATTTTAATTGAGACTGTATGTGTAAATATGCTTCATTTTGCAATGTATTTGTTTGAATATCCTTTTCAGACTTGCCTGTAGTCGTCTTTAGTCTTACATATTGGAAATAGAATAAAAGTCCTTCGTTAAGTTTTGTTTAATTTGTTTTGTGAAAAAAATAAAATTCTTGAGAAATTTAATAGGTGATTAGTACTTCCATTAGCCGGATTGAAAATTATCGTTTAGTACAAAATATGGCCAAAGAAGATAGAAAGGTTCTTAACATAAAGATTAAAACGAATTTTGCCACAGCTTAAGCTGCTTACAGAACAAGCTACGCTTGGGGCTTCAAAACGGACACTGGTTAAAATAAAAGTGAAGTATATATTTTTAGATTAATATTCTTGTAATTTTGATACGAATCTTATCTTAATGTTTGGCACTAGTATTTTTACTATTACTATTAATTTCTTATTATTATCATTATTATTTATTTATTTATTTTAAACAACCATTTACTAAATGTTTCACCTGAGCGCTAAGGTAAATGAAGTTACTTTGCAGAAATGATTCCAAGTTATTTTCTCAGTGTGTGAGCAAAAGCAGAAGTCAACCATAAGATTTATTCTAATAGATGATTCTTTCGAACTTCTCTTTCTTTGGAACACTCTTCCAGGTTCTTGCTTCCTTGCCACTAACAATCTTTAAATGCAACGCCGATCATCATATTGTCTCCCATAAAACTGTTCTTCTATTATCCTTTCTCCACACAAATGTTTTGTTATTCTCTTTCGCTCCCAGTACTCTCTTAGGTCTTAGTGGCATTATCGTCTTGTTTGGGATGAAATGGTTAAAAAATATTAACACGATATTTTGTGCACAACATGATTACAAATTATATGCCTCAATAGATCATTTTATTGTTTCTTTCTTTCCACGTCTTATTAGAATTATTTTAGGTGGTCCAATATTTGGAATCAACCACTGACAGTGTCTATTCTCATTGTTTGGGGGAAGATTATAACGAGTTTATTTTTGACTCCAGGTTAATTTGGGGTCAGAAAATTAACCTCTTTAAGCTGCGGCCCCGAGTAAACAGCTCGACGGTCAGAGCAAAATCAGGTTTCCCTTACATCTATAAATAATTATAAAAAATCCATTTTATTCGTTCTGGTAATGATAGCTTTATTCGTGACATCAAATCTTTTTAATCGATATATATTAAAAACAAAAACTATTATAATGTGAGTCACAGATAAAAAAAAATGTTAAACAATTTACATTACCCCCGCCTTTTGAAAAGCCTTGTCTTTATTCCAGTTGTCAAACCTGTAGCAACTCTTCTCACCAAAAAAGCCTGAGAGCTAAGGTAAATGGAGTTATTTTGCTTAAATTATTCCAAGTTATTTTCTCAGTATGTGAGCAAGAGTTAAAGTCAACCATAAGATTTATTCTAATAGATGATTCTTTCGAACTTCTCTTTCTTTGGAACACGTTTTACAAGCCGATAACCCGGCCAGGTGCCGATAGTACATCGAACGAGTAATGAAAAATGAAAAAAAAATCACAGGTGTATTTTATCACTGACAGCATTTGAACACGAGATTCGTGGGTGAGTTTAACTAGGGTGATGTTCTGTAGTATATGAGATTAGTCTTAATATATGAATCTGGTTTCAGAAGGAATTAGAGAAGAACAAGTCATAAAGTGTCGCCTGAGAGATATCGATAAGTATCGGGACATATACATGAAAAGGTGGAGACATGCAGAAAAATAGATACATAGATACATAGATACATAGATAAAAGAAATAGCTGCGATCTATGTATAAATTTTGTTCATCTGGTGTGTGTATATTTCAACCAAAAATACCTGTTTTCAACTGTCCTATACTCGTTCATATATATATATATATATAAATGAGAGAAAGAACAAATAGAGTAAAAATCCTCTATTGATAGCATTTATTTTTTATAATATTATTTATTTTATTATGATATTTTATTAAAATAAATTACAATAAAAACATTTTACATCACTACACAAAAACTTTCACGTTTCAGTACTAAGATCGTACGTCTTCAGACGATGTCATATAACTAGTGATGAAATGATGATTATTAGGGAAATTTAAAAAAAAGAAATCTGTATATATTTTTGTAAGCTAAAGGGGTCATAAGGTCAGTATTAAAATATACTTATGGGTATGTTTAGATTCATCTATACATGCCGCGTTAACTTACGAAAAGAGGTTTTATTATTATAATATACATACTTACACACACACACATACATACATACATATATATATATATATATATATATATATATATATATATATATATAGTGATGGATGTTTCATTAAATAATATAGACAAATTTTGTCTAAGTAAGTTCCTTTCATATTGTCTGATAAGCTTATTAACATTATCATTGTAGGAGGAAAGGAAATCACCATATTGATACATGTTTAAATCAAATCTAAGCTTTCGGCTTACATAAGCCATTATCAAAGATGACAATTACTTTTCAATATATCAAACAATACACGGAACAATAATGATAGTATGTTTGTTGCATGAAAATTTTCAAAGCAACGCCTAACTAGTCTATAGGAAACGCGGAAGCGAAAATCTCGTCGCAGCTCGTCACGTCACATATGACCACGCGAGAGTAAAAAGGAGAAGTATTAAGTATGGGAAGCTGTTGGTATAAACCAATAGCTTCTGTTATCTATTATAGTAGGTACCTCCACGAAATGTAAACAAAAGAGCATAGCATGATGAAAAAGACGCCGAAATTGACGAAAACAAAATTTTATCGTCTAATGTTCATATTATTATTAAAGAGGAAAGATCAAAGTATTTTGGGGGTATTTTTTAATCGTTCCTAGCACGTCTGAAATTTTCGTTAAAAATATTGTTTTTTTTTTGTCAAAAAAAGGACAGAGAATCAATCATTTTCAATCATTTTTTTCGATTTGATAAAAAGATTAAAATCTGATTTTGATATTTTAAATCAATTATCATTTTTTCAAAACTGATTTTAATAAAATCAGAAATTATAATGTTTATTTAAAATATTTTGAACCAAGCTTAACTTAGCTTCTGCGCCGAAAAAATGTAATTTGAAAATAAAACAAAGCGTCGCTTGACAGGTGACAAAGACACATTCATGACGTTTAGATAACTTACGGGAGGATAATTCTTTCTACGGATGGAAGGAAGTGAAATTATTTAGATTTAAGTGAACAAATTATTTACCTCGTTACTTTTAAGGAAAACTTTCAGCGCTCTAATTTTTCATTTTTTTTTTTTTTTTTTGTACTTAGCTTTCATCTTTAAGTTTACGATGCTTTATGGAAAATATAAAGAAATTAAAAAATAAGACTGTTGTTAGTGAGATTAAATTTTATAAGAAAGGTATCTAATTAATTTATAGGTACCTTTCTTATGAAATTTTATCAGAAGTGTACATAAAATATTATAATTTTATGTACATTTATTACATTTTACTGTGTTATTTGTATTTCCATTCATTTTATTATTAATTTTGATATTTCATTTATGGAAAAATGTCATAACAGATTAATATAAAAATAAAATCATATAAATTAAAGTTTAGCAGTAGTTAAATTTCATAAGATGATACTGATACTTATAGGTAACCTTCTCAGTTGAAATTGAAAAATCAAATTAACTTCTCCATACGTGTTTCGCAAAAGTAAAGGCCTTTACAGCGGAGAACAATGCTGAACTCAAATAATGCAACTAAATTGTATTCTGGTTGGTCTTCCGTACTTTATAATTACCGCCCGGTTATAAGCACAAAAATTACATTTTTAATTACTGTGGATCTTCTGATTGGTCCAAACGATACAATTTTCCAAACGCTAGACAATGACAATCTCATATGGACACTTTGAAAGGTTGACGTTGCTTTTAACTAATGTTATAATATTTTTAAAAAACTTAATAACTAACTTTGTAAAAATCTATTATAATTAAAGAAACGACAATTGTATTAAAAATTCAATTTTCATTGAAAAAAATTTTTGCTTTCAAAATTGTCCATATTCATAAAAACAACTAAAAACAAATAAAAGCATTTGAAATTAAATAATATATTTGTTTTATTGAGTTTTGTATGTTACAATTCAGAGCTGATTTTCAGGTACGTTGACTCGAATTAAAAAAAAAAGAACATGATTTGCATTCTTCAAAGCCTTGTGCTTTTAACTATTGTAATCATTAAACCCGATGCGCTCGAATTTCATGAGTTTTTCATAAAATTAATTATAGGGGTTTTAGTAAATATAAAAAAAATATTTATGTCATGACTTTAATAAAAAAAATACATATTTATAATAATTTCGATATTCTGTGAATAGTTTCTGAAAGTTATTAACATCTGACAATTATTTTTATTTTTCCAAGATTTTCCAAATTAATGTGTGTAATACAAAAAAAAACGCGCTAAAAATTATCTATGTTATTTACAACCCCTTGTTGCAACAAAGAGAAACAAGGTTTTTAAATCAAAATTTAGAATATTCTAAAAAGATGGAAAACGTTTTTTTAAATAATTAAAAAAAAATTTGGTCTATCCTCTTCATAAAAACATAAGCATTTAGACGATAAAATTTTGTTTTCATAAAGTTTGGCCTCTTTTTCATCAGACTATGCTCTATTTTTTAGCGATTTCGTGGAGGTACCTATAGGCATTTAATAATGTTTGTGGAGATTTAATGAAACATGCATCAATGAATAATTGTTGCCTAAATATACAATATATATATATATATATATATATATATATATATATATATATATGTATATATATATATATATATATATATATATATATATATATATATATATATGTATATATATATATATATATATATATATATATATATATATATATATATATATATGTATATATATATATATATATATATATATATATATATATATATATATGGGTATGTTTAGATTAATCTATGCATACAGCTTTAACTTAAGAAAAGAGGTTTTTAATGTAATATATATATATATATATATATATATATATATCGATGGGAAGATAACCTAAGATGCGAGAGAGTTAGATAAATATAGGCTGAGATAAACATGAATATGCTGAGAGCATAGATGTTAACAGAGATAGATAGATAGATAGATAGATAGATAGATAGATAGATAGATAGATAGATAGATAGATAGATAGAAAGAAACATCAAGATTGCACATTGGAGACTAATATTAAGTCTATGATTTCATGTACTTGTTTAGAAGGAAATTGTATATAAATAACTGCACACTGAAGGGCCTGTCATCGGAATTTTTTTCTTTCACTTTTCTTTATAAGATTTGATAGCGATCAAGATCTAAGCTTGTCAGGCGAGGCATCCACAGGTTTAAAACCTCCGTAGTTATAATAAACATTTCGACTGATAATGCAACGAGTACTCTTAAGTCTATCATCACCGCCGTCTGGTGGCCAGAAAAAGGGATTTGGGATGACTTGTCTGAGAAAATCTATCTCCGCGTGATAAGAAATCATCACTGCCTGATAAGAAAATGTTTGATAAGGGGGAAAAATGCACTAAACCAAGTTCACTTCAAATAAATGAATAGAGTGTCGGTAATGAACGAGAACTTCCTCGTCTTTGAGTCGACCACACGCGCAGAGAGCATTTGTTATGTCATTCAGTGTGAACTGGGCCACGTGCCCTTCTAAAAGTAAGTGCTTCTCTGCACAGATTAAACACGAAAAGTCTCGACTATACGAATGGATTGGCGATGCTTATCTTTCCTTAAAACTATAAATGGTATCTTCTAAAAGAGAAATGGTATCTTCTAAAAGAGAAATGGTATATTGAAAATTATCAATTTTATAGATTTAACTGATCTATCTGTCTATATTTCTGTACATTATTATGTTCATGCCTTAACCAGGTATTGAACTCACACTATTTGGGTCCTGTCACTGGATCTCACTAATGCTTTTATCCACTGCACCATGTGTCCTTAGGCAGTGGAGGTCTTTCAGAGGGGAATTAACAGGAGATAACTGACATCCATTAGACATGGCACATGGAACTAGAACAGTCTACCCCAGTGAGCGAAATAAAGGGTTCAATTCGACATTCCACCTTAAAAAGGCCGGAGCTTACAACGGCCGAAACGTTGTGATAAACATGGCGACAAAGATGAGAACAATAGTCCGAATAATGTAAAAAGTTAACTGATGTAATATACTCAATTCTTCTTCTTCTTCTGCCGTGTCCGTTGAGGACGTTGTTGATCGTTTCCTCTCCTTTGTAGCACTTAATAAATGTTGTCTTTTTGTCATTTCTCGTAAACCCTCTCCTGCCATTCATTTCCTCAAACCCGCTAAGTAGGTTATGTGCTTTCTTCCTCTGTCTCTCAGTCAACCCTGTGTGTAACCAACTTCCCAAGCCCTCTTTCCTCATTACATGTCCTATAAATTTCATCTGCCTCTTTTTTATAGTAAGTATTAGTGTCCTTTTTTTTGTTTTGTCTCTAAAACTTCGTCGTATCTCATTTGCTCGGTACAAGGTAATTTTAGCAAACATCTGTAGAGCCACTTTTTAGTTACTTCAAGTCTCTTCTTAATAGTGATTTTCCAAGCGTAGCTTAGATGTAGCACAAGGCCAAAGGAAGGGGGCACCCAGTGAGGATCGAACTCACTACTCAGTCGTAATGTTTCTAGCGAGACAAGCTTGCTAACCATTACGCCGCCTGGATGTACCCATGTCTCTTCTTAATATGTGAGGCGATTGTCCAGCATTTACTGCTATATAGGATGACTGATATGACATAACAGTTCGGTAATGGTTTTCTCTGTTTCTAACGAGATTTTTCTGTATCGTAATTAATATGCATTAATTGCTAAACAAAACAGCATAGTGCCTTGATTAGTGACTTAAGCTAAAACATGTTTTCTATAGACTTCTCAATATAGATATGTTTTTTGTAGACAATGATTCAGATTGTGCTCTTTATGATTTTAAACGAACACTGTCAGGAAGTTGAAATATTTTGGTTGATAACAATAGAATACCGAAATATTACACTACATTAAACAGTTTCGAGTTTATCTTCAGAGCATACGCGAATATGGTTCTCCATAACTTCCGTTTATTTTAATGTCTTAACCACAAATATCCATGGGGAAAATAGTAGAGTTGTTTTCTGTTGCTTTAACCAGAGTTATGAAATCAAAGTTCTTCAATCCAACTGGTTGCCTTCTCATGCCAGAAAGTCAAGTTTGCCCTGCTAAATAAGCTATAATTTATGGGAGGAGATCTGGGTTAATATCTTTCCAAAATGCCTTATTGCTAAGTGAACTGTCTCATTCGTAATTTGATCTCAACCCTCTGATTCCATTGGATTTTGTCACTGATTTGGTTACTTTTAGTTTTCTTCCGATTCCGTTTTTAAATTATGTGAAATCAATATCATAGGAACAGACGTAAGCTTCGGTTAGCTTACTCTCTTCTTTAACTACATGCTTCTGTAACCTCTGATACTCAAAGCAAGGATCTATTACAGAAAGGATTTATGACATAGAAGCGTCAGAATTTCCATTCACTGTAATTATTTTAAAATTGCACAGCTAATTCTAAAAGTATATATATTGTCGTGTTTGCAGGGCGGAGAATACGTCTACTTCAAATCCAGCAAAATGCGCCACCTATAGAGTAAACGATGGCAAACTCAGATACTTGGGACCAATGTTGATTTACAGGTTCCAGTATAAGAATTACCAAAATTTACCTATAACATAAAATATAAATCCCACCGATAGTTACGAGTGTAAACATGACCAATGTTTACATATTGACTCATGTATAAACTCGATAAATGTCTTTCTATAGACGTAATTATACACAAATACACTGTTTACATTTGGATTAAAGTAAAAATCCGACAAATATTTAGCTATTGAATACCAGCAATGATTTCCTATGAACTCAAGTAAAAACCTCAACCAATAATAGACACGGCCAATATTTACCAGTGAACTCAAGTATAAACTCTACCAACACATCAAATATGTTCGAAGTACTAAAATATAAAAACGACAAATGGTTACCTATATAACACAAGACTAAACTTCTTCCTGTGTATGACGATAAATTACGTCCGTGTCCTGGGTAAGACGATGAATTATTAGGTTGGTGCAAAAATAATGACGTAATAATGTCGTTTTTGACGTATTTTTTAACGTCAAAAACGACATTATTACGTCATTATTTTTGCACCAACCTAATACATCCGACAACAAGTCCTTTGATCAGAAGGTTTTGAGAAACGGGGAACAATCTCTCTTAATTGCTGGTGTTTCCCAGCGGCTGGTAGCACCTGTCAGGATCCCAGCTATGGGCAAATAGTTAAACACCTCAAAAAAGGATCAAATCACTATGAAAGAATAAAGATAGGTTCCAATACCAGTAATACTTTTTTGGAAAATTTTTTACCGTCAATACATTTTTGAAAAAAAATATTACCAGCAATATATTTTTGAAAAAGAAAATATTACCAGTAATAAAAATCATATCGATGTTAAGTATTCCATTGAGCTTGATATGCAGTAAAACAAACCAAACCAAACCAAAGCAAGACTAAACTCGACGAATATTGATCTGTGGACTCAAGTATCATAATGAACAATGCTTTCATTTCGAGTAATTATAAATCCGTCCTATATTTAACTATAGACTCAAGTAAAGTTCGTTAATGTTTATCTATATACCCAAGTATAAATAATACTAATGTTTACCTATGGACAGGAGTATAAAAGCAACCACTGATGACTCAAATATTAAAATGAACAATATCTACTATGTTTTTAAAATTTGATCTTTGAATCGTCTAGTATTTCATGAAATTTCCTGTTAACTATTTATTTTGATATCGTGTTGAGATGATAAAAAATCTAAAAGTTCATCGCATCCCGACTGGTTAGTAATAACTCACGCTTTTTGATATTGCAAGCAGGTAAATAGGGAATCATCTTAAAACAGATATAAAGATATTAAAACTTTGCTTAATTATTGTACAGTCTGGAAAAACTAAATGATTACCAGTCTTCATAAGTTATAGTAAGCTTTACCATTACACAGCACGAAATAATTGATAGTTCTTCAGTATCTATCTATATTTCTGAGATGAGGTATTATGTACATTATTTACATTATTCAGACTTATTCAATAGTCCGAATAATGTAAATAATGTTAATTTAATACTGTATACCATTGCAAATGATTTTACTATGTATTGGAAATAATCTTGAATTCCTACAAACCTATCTTTCATAATACAAAACACACGCTTCATTAATATTTTAAGAGTAACCACCTACCTTGAGTAAATCTCAATCATTCTAATGGAGGAAAACTATCATAAGAAATCATTGGTAGAAAGATATGCTTCCTGCTGAAGAATTAAAACAACCATTACGGACATACGAAAGATAGATTTTATATGTATAATTCTTTTAAAATATTTCACTTTATAACTTTCCTTACTTTTTCTTAATCTTTTGAGAACACACTACCTACGTCTCTGATTTTTCTTACCCTGCACTCCTGTCCTATTTATTGAAAAACAATTTATTCTAATTCCTTGTCAAAATCCTGCAAATTTCAAAATGGCGTTTGTAAATCAATACTGTTTTCAATTGGTTCTTACGAGTGCAATTACTTTTCACCGAAAAGTCTTTGAAAATAATTTCTTATCAGTCATAGCCTGTCAGACATATGCATTCTTCAAGATATTGACCATTGTCCAGTCGGGACAGAAGGAACAGCAGATGTCATATCTTGGTCCAGACATCTGCCTGTCTTATATCAAGCC
>OZ010573.1:132083817-132166317 GCA_963932145.1 Acanthosepion lycidas | reverse complement strand
AAATGTTAGGGTTTCCTTAACAGTACCTATTTCATCAATAGGATACATGGAATACACAAATACAATGTGATTTAAAACGTTGATAACAACTGAGTACATCTAACAAATCTGATTAAGATATGTCATCAATTGCCTTTGTAACATATTTTTAAATTTTAAAGATACTTTATGGACTCTCTCTCTCTCTCTCTCTCTATATATATATATATATATATATATATATATATATATATATATATGCGCTTGTGCATGTGCGCATGTGAGTATCTGTGTGTTTGTGATAAAAACAGACTTGTAAAGTATGCGATTTTTATGGGTAACAGAGCTGAAAATCAGATAATGGAGATGGAAATTATATAAATATGTGTTAAACTTGAAAATAATAAAAGGCCTAATCGTACCATTCAGTAAACACAAAACGAGCACAAAACCTTCCTTGAAAATCAAGAATGAAATTGAAGTAAAATGATTCCAGTCGTGGAAAACATAAGAAGTAAAATATGGAGAAAAGAAAATAAGAAAAAAAGAAAAATTGAGAAATCAAAGACAAGAAAAATAATGAAAGAATTTGAAGATGATAGAGAAAATATTCAACCGTTTTAATCGCTGTACAAAAATTCACAACGAAATAATCTTTAAACTAAACAAATTCGTCCTTTATTTACAGAGGAATATATAAAAAGCGAAAAATATGAGTAAATTAATATGAAACATCATGAAACATTGATATCTAATATTTTGAAGGGCCTAGAAAAAATGTAAAATTTAATCAAAATGAAAAACAGCCTAAATAATTGTTGATGCTTAAAAGGTGAAATAAAAACAAACTATATTTGCAAAGACGGAGTAAAAAAAGGAAAATAAATAATTGAAGTGAATGAAAAAAGAAAGATAGAAATAAAACAAAATAGAGAGAGTAGGATTTCAAACAAATCATGACGAAATAAAGAATGATTAAAGAGGAAAATAAAGAGGTAAAGAATGAAAGAGAAAAATGAAGAAAAATCGAATGAACAAAAGTAGAAATGAATGAATGACAGAAAGAAAGAAATAAAGACAGTAGAAAAGTAATAAATGAATGAACGAAAAAAAACAACTCGTGTAGGTAAATGGAACATTAGGAAGGAAAGTATAGAAGGAAAATAGCTGGAAATGAAGAAAGAAAGAGATAAATAGAAAGATAGATATATAATGATCAAACTGAGATAGATAGATAGATAGATAGATAGATAGATAGATAAACATCAAACTATAATACCAGACTAACACAATATTGCTCAATATCACGATTCTCTTGCTTCGAATGATATTTATCAAGCGAATCCTGCAGACCATCAATTCGTTTAGTAAGTTCTCGGCTTATGGACGCCTCCTTCATATGCACTTGTACCAGACTAAAGTAACTAAAATATTTATCGGCAAAGAAAGTAATAAGTTAGGAAGGCCAAGAAAGCAGACAGACTATATCTATAAACTATGCAAAAAGACGAGTAGAGTCGATTCAATTTGCCGGTGAGAGAGCGGGAAATTGAAAAAAAATATATTTTGTCCGAACTGCGACACGACAGAAACAGGTCTAGTCATTTCCATCCCATTTAATTGCCAATAACAAATTTCACAGCCTCTTTGACAAACAAGCAGTTCTTTGACATCATCTTGTCTTCCCTCGGGCGACGGACAAGCCAACTGTGGTCAACCGAGAGATCGTTGAGCCATGGCTACCTCTTCGTCCAACGGTAGAGAATTTTTTTTTATGCCAAGCACGTCCGCCGGCAAGCTAGAATTCATATTTATTATATTTACACTTGAATGTCTCACATACTAGCTATTCAATACGTACATCTTGGTTCAATCCGGATTATCTCTATTCTTTCTCCGAGGTAAGACATCAATATTCTCCGAAAAAATATATTAAAAATCAGCTTAAAATTAGCGTATTAACGGAACCCTTAAAGTGATGCGTAAATTAAATTGATATTTATAATTTTTTAAGCTTAATCTCAGATTTTTTTTGTTTTTTATTAAAATCATATAATTAGGCAGAAGTTGTCTTCCTTTGATTTATTTTGTTTTTCACTCTATTTAGCAAAGGATCGGTTTGAAGAACGTATTGTCGAAAAATCAAAGTTCTCTCAAATTTCTTTTTTCAAAAACTTTTCGTACAGAAAATGGAGATTTAAATAAACATATATTTAACTTCTCCAAGGTCTCTCTAAAAGGAACGGAACCTTTGTTCTTTCGAGAGGATTAGATTTTTGCACCCCCACCACCTCTAAAGTAAGAAAGGAGAAAATTTTCGCTGAGTTTGAGCTTTTGTTCTCTCAGATAAACTTGCACAGGCATGCCTCTCTGGAGAAGCTGCCCCTCCGTAAAACAAAATTGTTCGAATTACAGTGTAACCCGAATATAAGAGAGTTGTCGGGACCGGAGAAGAAGTATCTTATATCCGGGTTTCTCTTATATCCCGGTTTGGTCTATTTTGTTTACATTAACACAGGCTCTAATTTGGGACCAGATAAAATATCTTTTATATCCGGGTTTCTCTTATATCAGGGTATCTTATATCCTGGTTACACTGTATCTTGCGATTATGTCATCGCTCTCTGCCGAACCAGATTTTCTCGCTTGGCAGAGTGCCCACTTCCAGACTATAAGATCGTTAAAACCAGAAGTGATATTTATATCACTAAGCCTGACAAAGGATCGGGAGTGGTTATTCAGAATAGTCAGGATAATTTTGATAAAGTGGAAGTCATTTTACATGATTCCTTGAAATTTCGGAAAATTGGTCCTGCAATTTCCTGTCACGATATAAGACAAATTGAGATGAGGGTACAGAGACGATTCCTCTTTGTATACAAGAGTAAAATCATTTCTAAAATGGAGTATGATCGTATTAGACCTGTAGGGTTTCGACGTCTAACTATATACGGCTTACCAAAATTGCCTAAAATAATGTTCCCTTTAGACCTATTCATCCAACGATTTCAACATAAAACCCAAATTAGTACGTTCCTTCCAGTATAAGATTGGGTAGCTTGAGTCTGTCTTCGACAGTAACTCAGTCTGTGCATAATTTGGCCATTGACCATTTAGCCATTAAGAAATATGTGAACAATTATTTCAAAGTTTTACACAGAGACTCGTCCGCTCGTCATTTACGTCTCCTTAAAGCGGTTCACTTTAAGTTACATCAACGGACACTGTGTAAACAGAAGGTGCATTTTATTGACTACCTCAATCTTTAATAGGCTTAGTGGGTACTATTTTTCCATTTTATAGTGACTTGGAACTATTTATTTTTATTCGTAAATTATATTAGCAATAATTATATTTTAATTGTTTCATCATTTTACCTGCTCACCTTTTATTTTTTTGCTTTGTAAATTATACATATCTTTAATTAATTAATAAATATCATTAATTATGCCAGCGTTTTACTTCTGATGAAGTGTTGGCTTAAAGGAGTCCTCAAGGTAAAAATGACCTCGTGGATTTTAACAACGGCAAATTACTGGTAATTTGTTTGTAATTTGACTATTTATTTAATTTAAATTATGTATTGCGTTTTTTTCCTCTTTTTTGATTCACTTACACATAGATTTTATCAAATTAGAATTCCAGATGAAACTAAGTTAATAGTTGCACCATGTAAATAGTAAGATTAACCTGACAAAGCAAAGAAGGAAGAAAATTGACGTTACGTTGAGAATGTCTTAGAATTGTCTCCGCAAAAACCATTTTCCATTTGCATCATTATTTTAAAACTGTGTAGATTCAATAAAATTTCGGACAACTTCAGATTCTTATCATGGTGTTTGTCATATTTCCCCTTGGGTTTGTCTTGATACTTTGATTCAGTCCTACTCAATTTTAGCATAGACCCCTGTAACTTGTCAGACTTGT
The DNA here is from genome assembly GCA_963932145.1 of Acanthosepion lycidas. NCBI lineage: Eukaryota > Metazoa > Mollusca > Cephalopoda > Sepiida > Sepiidae > Acanthosepion > Acanthosepion lycidas. The sequence continues at coordinate 132,162,411 of OZ010573.1, read as the reverse complement.
AAATTCATTTTTTTTCTTCCTACTCTAATTAAAACTATTTCACGATGGCCGTAAGGAAGAACTTGCCTTCTCTTGTGGGTTCAATGTCGGAAACAATCCTATATGAGTCATTACATTTTCTGCTCGTTTCAATACTTTTCAAAGTGGGGCACAGCCATGTTTTAACATATGGATATGATATTTACTGTTCTAATTGACGATGCATCTCTGAGGTGAACCTGCTTGAGATCAGTCGTAACTCATCAAGCTCATTAGAAATTCGAGGCAAAATGTGGGCTCAATGAATTTCTGTTTTCCGAAAGACAAAATGACGACCAAACTAAACTTATACCGTGAAGTTCCTACTAGATCATTATCAAATAAACATCAAAACGCATTAACTTATGCAGCTGTAGAAAATCTGCCACACATGCCGATGATAAAAGCTTGGATATTAGACAAGATAAGAAACTATTTTTGTACTTACATCAGGCAATACAAGTTAGAGAGATACTGGATGAGGTGTGTGATATGTATGTAAGAAGGGGTTGTAGGTACAAGAGAGGGAAAGAGATATTGTTCCTACACGGTGACTGACAGAATTTTATTATGTATCCACCGATGTCTATAAACGATCTGCAACAAAAAATCACAATCTGTAACAAAAAATCACCCGAAGGCTTGATGATTTGACTTTATTAAGCATACTAAATAATTACATATATATATATATATATATATATATATATATATATATATATATATATATATATATATATATATATATGGAGAGAGAAAGAGAGAGAGATAGTACATAATAAAATCGCAAAAGACCTATTTCAACTGACGAAAGCTTCGCTAGTCAATTCAACCCCGGTATATGAACAAATATATAGATTATATCAATAGAACATATTGTTTTTATGTTAATTATAATTTTTTTAAATGTAAATTATCTAAATATAAATTATTTTCCATTTATTTAAATGTATCTTATATTCAACTATAATCTGTCATTGGAAGAGTATTTTGAAATAGGAATTTTGAAATTTTACCTTAACTATATATTTTTTTTAAACCCATTTTCGTTTCTCTCAGGTTCACTTAACTCTTCATTCTTCAAATAACCCCAAATCAATATCATAAGTTTAATATCCGGGTTCAGTTAGATGAAACCTCTTCCTTTAAGTCAATACCATCCATAGGTTCTTCACCTCTGAAGCGTACCACTCGTCTGACTGAAACATTGAAATGGATGAATTCTTTATTAGTTTTTCGACAGCTATCACAGATAAATTTCTAATTCCGACAGGAAATCGGTCTAACTACCGGGGTTGAATAAGAGTAACGAAGCTTTCGAGGGTGAAATAGGTCTATTCCCTATATGAGGTAATTTTGGGTTTTATTGCGTGATAATCATATACTGTGCTCTTATTGTGGAACACTTGTAATATTTTATATTACTAGGATCCACTAGGATTATATATCAAAGTATTTATTACCTTTACGATATATATATATATATATATATATATATATATATATATATATATATTACATTTACTATACATATATATATATATATATATATATAACTGTCGCCTCTAAGTTTTGACTTCTATGTTCACTTTTATATATATATATATATATATATATATATATATATTTAAGTTATGAAGAACTTGGTAATCCGTATGGGTAATCCCAATGAGGATGAAATCATGAGTGCTCAATGTAAATCCAGAGCTAATATTTTAAAGAAAAACAGACCACTTTAAGTTACCATTATAATAATTTATTTCACTAGAGTCCTTTACATATATATATATATATATATATATATATATATATATATATATATATATATATATATGAACGGCCTTAGGTACATACATTATTACATACATATGAATTGGCTGAAAAAGATAGATAGATAGATAGATAGATAGATATGTGCTACAACATGTTTTAACAATCAATGTCATATATATTAAATCTATGCTAAACTAATATTATTCCACTCCAGAGCCTATGATCTGCTATCTTGTCATTGATTTGCTCTAGTTATATTGAAGGGTTTTACTCAATGTCTGTTGCATAAAATCTCCGATAACCATTCAGTAAATATCCATCTATTTCTCTGTCACTAAATATAATGGAAACAGGTAGTCAAAATGTCAGGTTAAAAGGAAAAGCCTCGAAGGTAAAAACGCAAGAAAACATGGAAAAGCACCTAGCGCCCTCTACCGGAAAATGTCGCACAGATTATTAATCTAAGAACATTTCCCGGGGAAATCTTGTCAAACAAGCGATGAGAGGAACACATCTCAATAATATGAGCTGAACGACAGTCATGCAGACACACACACATACCATTATAAAGAAACACGAATGCATAAGAAAATGTAGAAAAGGCTTAATAGATTTTTCTGTGGAACATAAAAATATATAATCTGATATACAATCTCAGAGCCATGCGCAAATGTTCGTAAACATCTGGAGGTGCGCATGTTGTGAACGTAATCGAGTATGCAGAATAAGAAATGAATTTAACCGCTGGGAAATGAGCGATGTATTTTTAGAAGCAGACAAAAACACAGACATTTAGGGATGACTTACATGCTCAAATCTTCAATCTGCCTGTGACAAATATTGTAAGATGAAGAGACAAAATATATTAGGATATATGGCAATCGAACGGTGTTAAGGGATGTGAGTTCATGCCTTTTTTTAAAGCTGGTTTACTGTCAGGTGCCAGATAATTTTTCTGCTCAGAATCCATTTTGAGCATTTTTAAATCTACCATTTGTCCGTGTATTGAATATTGCTGTTATATTTTGTTTGTTTTTCCTATTTCCTCCTCCAGGTTCTTGACAAAACTCAAAGAAGGGCCTATAATGTAATCGAGTTATCCCAACTTCAGTCTCTTTCTCCGCAACGTGACGAAGCTTTCTTCTGTCTTTCCTAGAAATATTTTCGTGGAAATTGGTATGACAAGATTTCTCTCTTGGTGTTCCGACTACATGAAATTGAACGTTCTACTAGATTGGCATCTAGGTCCCACCTATTTGAAATAACTAATAAAAGCAACAGCTACTTGTACTCCAACAATTTCTTTTCTCGCACTTCCAACATATGGAACTATCTTCCGTTTCCTTGCTTCCCTGATAAATACAGTTTCCAAAAAGTTAAATGCAACATCAATAACCATCTCTTGTCTTCTTGAATCCCGTTCATTTTTTTTTCCTTTCTTGTCCGTCTTATTTGCTTTGATAATGATTTTATCTGATATTTTAATCTTTGAAAGGTCCTTTAGCATTTCTTTTTTTGCTAATTTGATGGCAGACATTAAGAGATTCCTGGGATGGACGGGTAAAAATCACAAATATTGAATTGGATGAACGTACTTTATATATTCCTTTTTATATTAAAAAACTATTCTATGGTTTAGGCATGTTTTTTGTTAATTTCATTGTAATCTAATTAGTAACTGATGCCAATGGTTGTATATCAAAGGACAGGTTTCAACATTTCTTTCGTTCTACATAATTCATGTTGATTTCTTTACAACACCCAAAGAAACTATTGAGGGTGAACTTATCAGTGCACTAGAGATGATGAAAAATTGCTTCGTAATGTAGTTTCCTTGTATCTTGGACTTGTTTCATAGAAGATAATTACACCGTCATCTCTGTGATGTCCGCTGTTCTTAATGTCGAAAATGAATCGTAGTTGCCATACGAACAGAATTTCGCATGCTCCAAAAGAATCCAAGGCACCCATAGTAATGTTAAATTTTACATTATTTCTTTTGGTCCAGAGATAACCATTATGGCATAATATATGTTTTCCTGAATGCTTTAGGATTTTAATTTTGCTATCGCTAATCATTTTTTCCTAGATTGATGGTAGATTAGAAAAACATTCTATGGTTTATGCTGTTTTATGTCACAGGTTAATTCTAAGAACATCTTTCGTATATTTGTCTGCGTTTTCAATTAACTTTTTACTAATTTTACTGATATTATTTTTAGTTGGATTGAGTAATCGGTATTGGGAGTTGCTTAGGAAATTAGTTTTGATGTCTTTACCTGGTAAATATTGTTGTTTATGGACTTTGTAAATCCTGTCGACATTTTTTTATTCAATGTCTATTTTTGGCTTCATTATTGATATTATTATTATGAATAATCAAGAGTGATCACCCCTTGTTTTCTTACTCCTCTTTCAGAGAGCAATTTCTCTTTACTGGGACTATAAAAGGACACTATACGCGAACTTTGTATTCTCAGTTGAATAAAGCTTTCTTAAAGCTTACACCTGCGTACTTTTGTCATTACAATTATTTTCCCAGTTGTTGGGATGGTTTTTATCCACATAGATTTTGTGATGATTACCCATCTTGTCTGCTTTCATAACTATTTTATCTGATTTTTTAATCACTGAAACGTCCTTTTGCATTTTTCGTTGTAGATTTTTGGTAGTTGTAGTAAATTTGATTTTGTCTTTTACCGACAAGAGATCCTTCTCGAAGTTCAGTAGCTGTTCGCCATGTGGTCATGTTTTCGTAGACTTAAATCCATAATGACACGCAGCGTTTAGGTTATTGTAATCGTTCTTGCGTTTAAAGTTTCTAATTCTTTTTATTTAAATGCAACATCAATCGCAATCTTCTTTTGTCTTGAACCTTTTTTATCTTTTATCCTTTCTTTTATCCCTCCTTCTACCCAGTCTTTTAATAAATATAGATAGATATAGATAATATAATATAGAAAGATAGATAATATAATATAGATAATATAATATAGATAATATGATATAGCTAGATAGATAATGTAATATAGATAATATATTATATATAATATAATATAGATAGACAGATAATGTAATATAGATAATATAATATAATATAGATAGATAGATAGAGAGAGAGAGAGAGAGAGAGAGAAAGAGAGAGAAAGAGAGAGATATATTTATATGACGCTCTCGGTCTTATGTAAAAGAGTCGATTTATAAGATCTGTTCCCAGCAAGAATTCTGCCTACTTCTACTGACTACTCATTTTTCTATTCCCTTTACCTTTTTTTACATTCATTCTTTCTTTCTTTCTTTCTTTCTTTCTTTCTTTCTTTCTTTCTTTCTTTCTATTGTGAGACCGGAAACTACCTACACAATAGACTCTTCCAGGCCTATATTAAGTAGGCGACATAGCACTCTACAGAGACAGAGAGAGTCTCGTACGACTACCAGTGTTGGACACTAACTTATAGTAATCTCCGCTTACACTATCTCTGTAACCTGTTGTTAATATATCTTTCTTACATCTAATCCGTGTTCCGTGTTTTACTTCTGTGGGCCCAACTTTGGCACCCACATCACTTTCTTTCTATCATTCATTCATTTCTACCTTCGTCTTTTTCTTCATTTCTCTCTTTCATTCTTTTCATCTGTATTCTTTCTTCCCCACTTTCTCATCCTCTTACTTCTAATCTTTTTACATTATGCTTTCTTTTCTCATTTCTTAATACTTCTTCTTTTTCTTTTTTCACCATTTTCTTAACGTCAATTTTGAAAATATAAGTTTGGTATCAGTCGCTTCGCTTACGGCAAAATGAATAAATATTAAATCCAAATTGTTTGTAAATTTAAAATACTAAATTTACTTAAAAATGTATTCCTTTTAAATGTAAGGGTTTATATATATATATATATATATATATATATATATATATATATATATATATATTGTATTCTCTTTAAATATAAGGGTTCATATAATGACCTCAAACAACTGCACAATTGGACTCAAAACCGTCACTGAAGAATTATCTATTAAAGAAAAAAAATTCGTCAAAGTCGGATAAAAACTATGGAAACGCATGATGAATATCCGTTCACACACACACACACACACATACATACATACAATCATTTTGAGATTTATATATATATATATATATATATATGTATATAAAGAGAGAGAGATGCATGTATCTGTGACTATTAACACACAGTCATCTCACTAGTATAATTAGTCAACTGTATGTTTCGAAAGTTAAATTCACCCATTATTATTTCCCTTCATTTCATTAGAATCAAAATATTAGCATTTTTTTTCTAACGTCCAGTAAAAAACACATTAGTGAAATATAAAATTAATTTAAATGTTTAAAGCTAATTGTGGCCAAATGTTGTCGTTCATTATCGACAAATTTGCTCGATTCTCTTTTACTGAATATCGAAATGAAGAAGACATATCCGATTAAATAATCTACATTTAAATTCTTTGTTTTTCCTTAAGGTCAAAACTGGTCATTTGCACCATTACGTCAAATCAAGCTATGCAGTAAAACCTTGAGATATTGTTTTACAAAATATTTACATTTCTTGAATGTATTTTGATTCATTTGCGCCTTGCAAAACATTTTGAATTCTTTCTTTCCAATGAATATACTCGGGTTGAATAAGAACCATTTAGATAGAGTTTAAGAGAAATTCGGAAGTTCAACTTGACTAAAATTATATCAGAAAATATATATTAGGACATTAAATAAGTCCAAGATGATTTTTCATGAAAATTAATGTTTTAGTTACCAAAATTAGTAAGAAACATATCACTGAAAGTATTGCCCATCTCTAGCCACTACTGTTTCCCATATGTATGTCAGCATTTGAATTCCACGTCGGAAAAAGGACAGAGCTTTTAAGACTAACCACGAGCCGACCTATTTTTTGGCATCTTCAAAAGAATGAAAGTGCTGCTCAGCCAGGCCATGTGCCATTGATCGGAACAAGTGATAATCGGATACGGCAATAGCTGGTGAATACGGCGGTTGAAGTAGGACTTTCCATTTAGACGTTTCCAAGTAGGTTTTCACCCGTTTTGCAACGTGCGGCCTTGCAAAATCATTTTGTCTTGTCTCTGTTTGTATTGCAGTTATATTTTTATTCAATGCTCAACAGTCAAATGCATCAACTGTAGTCGATAGCGATCTCTTGTGATAGTTTCGGTCGGTTTGAACAACTCGTAACTAACTACACCCTGCTGATACCACCAAAAGCAGAGCAGAAGATTCAAACCATAGATATTCGGCTTTGCCGCCGGCGCCGATGCATGACCGGATTTAACCAACGATCTTCTACCCTTAGGGTTATTGCACTGTATCCACTTTTCATCTCCGGTCTTGATACATTTCCTTTCTGCTTTTGAATCAGCTGTTCAAACGTGACAAAAGGCCGTTCATATTCTATTGGCTTCAACTCGTACGGCACCCAGTGACCTTGCTTTTGAATCATTCCTAATGCTTTCAAACGTTTCGAAACTGTTGCGTGATCAAATCTTAATGATTCTGCAAGTTAAGCTTGCACTTGACATGAGTCTTCATGAAGTAATGCATCCAATTCTTTGTCTTCAAACTTTTTCGGTGCGTCAGCGCATTCTTTATCTTCAACATCAAAACCATTATTTTTGTAGCGTCTAAATCACTCTCTGTCTGTTGTTTCCGACAGAGCATGGTCGCCGTAAGTCTCTACAAGAATTCAGTGTGCTTCAACTTCAGATGTCTTTTGAATAAAGCCCTCAAATACACTTTCTTTGGCACAATATTCAACATGTCTAACGCTATGAAAAACAAAGATGTTTACACTTCGGCGAAATGACATACACTGAATATCAAGCTTGCTCATAGTACTTCCTTATAGATGCGTTACCATCTGAAACTACACGCACGCAGTTCTGGGAATGCCATCTGTTAGAAAACTGTGAGAACGTATTCAAGGTCCTAATACAGTTTGGTGTGTGCATGTATATTTTAATCCAATGATAGGCCTAAAATAGTATTACATTATGTAAAAAGAAAATTTAACAATATAAGTTTATTTATCAACAAATAATTCCGAAAGTTTCAATATGATCTTATGATATTGTGTTTGTAGGTTTAAAAAAACGAACGAATTTTCCTGCGAAAAATTCGTCTTGCAGTTTTTATTTAATCCCCCTTGAAATGTTTCTGTCTGAATAATAGTTGTTTCGCCTATCATTCGTTTCACTCTTTTTCTTGGTTTATTCTTTGTTTCCTGTTTAGGATAAGGTTTCTGGTTCCTTCTAAAGTCTTCTAATTCTCTTTCACTCCCAGTAACCACTTGCGTCTTTGTGGCATTATCGCCTTGCTTGTGGTGAATTGATTAAAAAAAAACTTTTCTGAATAATATTCTTTGGTAAATTTTATACTAAACTCAATTTTTCTTTATGAATAATATACTGAACATTTAATTTGTGGCCCGCTCTGTGCTGTCAGGTTTTAAGTACAAATAGATATAAGAAAACTGATATAGATAGATAGATAGATAGATAGATAGATAGATAGATAGATACGAATATATTGAAGTATATGATAAATATGAATGGATTCAAATAGAGAGACATGAAGAGACTGATATCAATAAATAGAACCTGACTGAAATAATTATTGATAAGAAACTGAAACTCCGTCAGTATAAATATATATAAATAAGAGAAAAAGGCTATTTTTTTCATTTTTTTAGTTCATTATAGCCATACACATATGTAAGCAAAAAGACATTTTCACAGCGATGAAGCTGTTGTTAATGCTTCTGTCTCCAAACTTTATTACACAGCCCAAATTGGTGGTTGTCTAGACAGAGTTGGAGTGGAATGCATTATTCCAATATTTTATTTGAAATTCAGTATAATTGTATGTCTTTTTAGCAAAACAACAGAAATACGCAAATAGATTTAATACGTGCATGAAAAGTCAAGCGCAGACAGTATGCGAACGGAGAATCAGCAGTTCTTTATCTTATAACATCCGGAATACCCGGCGTTGCCCATGTGTACATGTCTGAAATTGTATAACCACCCCCCTCTGTATAGCCCCAACCCCCTGTCTAGAAATGTATGGCTGCTTCACAGCTTGTATGTATCATCCGTTGGTATATTAATCGAATTCCCACTCATCTTTTTTACGGTATGTCCTTCGCAAGTTTTGATTGTTCTTAATAAAGGAGTACCATCGATAAAATCTTCTTGTGTGATTGCTGCTCGAGGTTAAATTGTTTCAATGTTTTAGATATTCAGTAAATTTCCTATGTTCGTAATAACTTTCAAATAGTATGACATTGTTCACAAATCTAAACAAAAACAGGGATGAATCATCAGAGTTTGATTCAGCAGCAAGTCTAAACGCATGAACGCACCCACCTCCTCCACACGTTTACTGTAAAGCTGGGGTTAATAAGAAATTACTTTGAAAGTTTTTCCCTTTAACGTTTCAATAATCCTTCTCAAATAATATTTGTATTAAAGGTTATTCAATTGCCAATTTACTATGGAATCATATGAAGAAACTATTGGCTAAATGGCAAAACCCGTTTTTGAACTTCACTTGTCTCACATATAGTCAGTTTACCTGAAATAATCTAAACCAAACATTCAGTTATGTGACATACGTGATACACGCTTAAGCGATCATGTATCTTTCGATACAGGACTGACGAGGCAGATTTTTTTTTCCCGCGGTAGGTTGCCATTTCTTTCTGCCGTAGACCAGTTGCCATCCAAGGCTTTAGAACACGGTCTCTTCTGCTATTTACCCATAGTTGCGGGATGGGGTGGAAGAAGAAGATGATTCATAACTTTCCCAAGGGGATTAGCACGTAAGTGAATGTAATGGATTTGACTGGAATTCGAACTCAGCTCTCCGATTCAACACACGACAATTTGTGTGTCATATGTAATTTTCATGGCAAATTTGGAAAGCAATGGATAAAAAAAACCAGGGAGTTATGACCGAAAAACGTTTTGAAAAGTTTTTCGTGATTTTTTGTTATACGTGGGGAAGCGAGCAGGACTAAATGTCCACTATCGTATTTCTTACATGATGGCAAATCTTTTACAACATGTTTGAAGAAAATCAGATAAAATTATGAGGAAGATATTCACGTTTTTATTTTAAGTAGTACGAATACCCCGATTGTTTTAGAGTTTATTACAAGTTTTTTGGGAAGTCAATGTCGCAGGAAACCTATCAAGTAATAGTCATAAACCTCGTAATATGAGCTAATGCTTTTCATTAAGGGCAAAGAGAATCATTTCATACAGTAAAAATTTTGTTGGCGTGTTACTTTGACTTGTATTTTTCAAATGTCGTATCTATCATTTATATATATATATATATATATATATATATATATATATATATATATATATATATATATATATAAAGAGGATGGATTTTTTAAAACTTATTAATCTGAGAGATTTTTATTACTTAAACGTTCTTTTAAATAATTACACGTATTTGAGTAGATGACCCGTTTATGTATTAAACAATAAATTTTTGGGATTAATAATTTAAAAAAAAAAATCCGATCTCTTTACAAATTGCTTGTTTTACGTTAACATACGAAGCTGAGTAGATATGTCTATTCAAGAGATAGAGAAAAAAATTGTTTTTAAAGGCACGTCAATGAATAAAGTACGTCAGATCTAATGATGGTTTCCCATAGGGCAACGCAGGTTCGAATCTTACCGGAGAGAAAATATTTTTGTCTAATAAGGTTTCTCGAATATTCTGGCCAGTAGACAGACAAAAATAATTATACTTTTTAATAAATAAACAAAGCTTCTACCCAAATACGAATATACACCAAAAACATCCTTTAACATATATATATATATATATATATATATATATATATATATATATATATATATATATATTAGGTTGGTGCAAAAATAATGTCGTTTTCTCACATATGTTACTATGTGAGAAAATGATATTATTTTGGCACCAACCTTATATATATATATATATATATATATATCATTTCACCTAATGCAAAACGATAGTGCCATTCAAAAGCAAAGAGTTAATGAGGTTGAATGAAAATAAGTAAGACGTTAGTAAGGAGAAAGTGCAATAAAAGAACAGCATTCAAGAAGATGATGATAGTTAAATATTTGACCGTCGTAGGTATGACGGTCAACTATTAGGTTGGTGCAAAACTAATTTCGTTTTCTCACATAGTAACATATGTTAAAAAACGAAATTATTTTTGCACCAACCTAATACATTCGCGTCCTTAGTAAGACGATGAACTACATCCAACAGCAATGCCTCTGATCAGGAGGTTTTTAGGAGCGCGGAACCACCTCTTAATTGCTGGTGTTGCCAGTACCACCCTAGCCTGAAGTGGCAGTACCTGTTAGGGTCCCAGCTATGGGCAAGTAGTTGACCCCCAAACTGGGATAAAACACGGTGATAGTGTAAAAATAGGTCTTAATGCATACCAGATATACTTTGAAAACAAAAAATTTACCAAAGGTTGATATGCAGTAAAACAAAACAAACCAAGCAAATTAAAATATTTGGAGGTCGTAGGTGAGCAGTAACGTGAAATATAGATTTGCGGGTGAAATATGCGAGAGAAGATACTAGCAGAGTGCAATGGTTGATTATTGCTATTTTCCTTTTATGTGCTATGTCCTTTCAGGACGTAGGCGATCATGGCTCTCCACCTACCGCTACCCCTTGCAACTCTCAACAAGTTCCTTCCGTCTGCTTCCTCCTCCAGACCACGTTCTGTCATCCACTTTATTAAGCCCGCCTTTCCCTTGTCTCTCTTTCCCTCTATTCGACCCGTGATTATCAGATTCTCCAGGCCCTCCTTCCTCATTATGTGTCCCAGAAATTTCAGCTGTCCCTTCCTGATAGCCTCTTCTTTGTTTACAAATATCCTTGGCATCCACTGTCGCCTCGAGTCTCTCTTCATCTTTGAGGAAATCGACTAATCATTAAATATATTCGTATCTATCTATCTATCTATCTATCTCTCTCTCTCTCTCTCTCTATATATATATATATATATATATATATATATATATATATATATATATATATATATATATATATATATTTCTATCTATCAATATCAGTTTGGTTATACCTAAAACCTGACAGCCCAGAGCTGGCCACAAATTAAATGTTCTGGATATTATTCTTACGGAAAAGTGAGTTTCGTATAAAATTTACAATATATATATATATATATATATATATATATATATATATATATATATATATATATATAATTTAGGAAAGTTTCTATTTATCAATTCACCACAAGCAAGGCGATAATGCCACAAAGATGCAAGTGTTTACTGGGAATGAAAGGGAATTAGAAGACATTAGAAGAAAATGGAAACCGAATCCTAAACATGAAACAAAGAATAACCAAGGAGAAGAGTGAAAAGAATGATAGGTGAACCTATCTACAGGTGGAAAGGTGGAAAGATCACCAGAAAAATGGTCATGAAAATATGCATAGAAAAAAGAAACAGACTAAATGTGAGAGTAATATTCAATGCATGTTTGAAGTGTAGATTTATTAAAGGTTCAAGATGGATTTAGGAATTAAATCGTTTTTTGAATATTTTTGTTTCCTATTTAATTCAGGTGATTTTTGTAATTCTTCTGCAGGAGTATCATTGTTCTTCCTTTTCTCATCTTCCCATTCCTTAACGACCTGTCTCTTTATCACACTGGAACTTTTCAGTAACCAACATTTGACTGATCCACACTTAAACAGAGATATAAGAAAATTCGTCATTTAAACTCGTTATTATTAACAACGAATGTATGTCACGCATAAACAGATATAAAAGAAATATCTCTGTAGAATATTCCAAAGACGCCATCCTGCAAATGAAAGTATACTTCTTTCCATAAGGAATGGAACTAAAATAATTACCTGCTTTTAATTAATATTCTTTAATTAACTCAATTAATGAGTCATTTTCTTTGTTTGCTTTAATTTTGGAAACAAGAACAGAATTTGCCAATTTGATTCTAATAAACTTCTTTTATTTGTTGCGTCTTGCAGACGGCTTTGTCTTCTATTAGGAAATTGTTGCTTACTTTTTCTTAGTTTTAGTCATTCTTATTTAAGCCGTAAGAATTGTTCCGATTGAGTGCACCAATTATATTTTTTACAGAGACGAAAATGAAACGTTAAATAAATAAAAAAAAAAGAAAACGAAAACGGCAGGAAGCGTATAATTCTTGAAAGGAAAGTGGAAGGAAATGTTTGAGTTAAATGAAAATAGAGATGAAATAAAGAAAATAATAAAAACGGAGGAAAAGAAAGAAGTGAAGAACAATGGATGGATGAATGGACGGAAAAATTAAACTGCAAAAGATAAAATATTGCACATATATATATATATATATATATATATATATATATATATATATGTTTATATATATATATATATAAAGTATAATATGTATATATATATGTGTGTGTGTATGCGTGTGTGTGCGTGTATATGATATATATATATATATATATATAAAGTATAATATGTATATATATATATATGTGTGTGTGTATCCGTGTGTGTGTGTGCGTGCGTGTGCGTGCGTGTATATGATTTATATATATATATATATATATATATATATATATATATATATATATATATATATATATATATATATATATATATATATTATATTATTTATATATTACATATGTCAGTATTTAATGCAAAGCGCTCAATATCAGTGATAGAGCTAACATATTCAGTTGTATGGATATGAGTTTGTGATACTGGTTTTCACGTTCATAGGCCTAACTCTTACTGGACTGATCGCAAAAAAGTTAAAAGCCAAGGTCACAAACTCATATCCATACAACAGAATACACACACACTCACACACACACACACACACACACACACACACATATATATATATATATATATATATATATATATACTTTGGCACCATGTTTTCATTAAGACATGTTTCGTTGAATAATTTAGACTTGTCCTATTTAATTATTTTCAATTGAATTCCTTTAATACTTGCGGATAAGCTTTTTGCTGTCAGGACGAGAGAAAATCGCTTTGTTTGATACATATTTCTTTTATGCCGATTCTCATGAAAAGAATAAGCATAAATTCAAAGTTCTCGAAGCTATCTATATTTAAAAAATTAAAACCAAATAAAATTCGCAGGATTTTTCAAAATATTTCATATGAATTTTAAAATTTCAATTTCTTAATGAAAATGGTCATTTACTAAAGGTATCTTAATTCCAATTGTAAAGAAAATTTGCTATGTTTAATGAAAATAAACATTGATCGCATTTTTTTGAGTCAGTTTTAATATATTCCAAATTCTATGTTGTGTTACTAGGAGTCGCCTGGTTTATACCAACAGATTACTACATATGGTGTTGTTTACAATCTTTTGTCTTCTGCTGTTTGAGATATACTTTTATTCGTAAAGTGACAGATAAACTTTCGAGATAGATTTGTGCTTATATATACACTGAGGCACGGTGGAGTAATAGATAGCGGTTCGGATTGAGGAATCGGAGTGCCGATTTCGAATTCCAGTCAAATTCATTACGTTCACTTACGTGTTAATACCCTAGGGTATTAGCACGTAATGTATGAATCCTCCCCCCCTAGCTATGGATAAATAATACGACAGATCCGGTTCTGGTTGGCAACTGGTCTACCGCAGAAAGAAATGGCAACCTACTGCGGAAAAAATCTCTCTCGTCAGTCATGTATCGAAAAATACATGATCGCCTGAGTGTGTATAATTCATGGCACGTAACGGACTGATATACAACGTACGAATTTGATTTTCTGTAAGAAATCTCGAAATTGGAATAAGCATTTTAAACTGTTGCAGTTTAGTTGGAAGGAAATAAGTTGGTATTATATGTACAAATATCATCAGCTGATAAGACCGAATGTTTTGCTCAGGAATTCTCATCCGATTCAACGCTTGATTGATCCGAAGTACCCATTCTTGATTTACCTCCACAAGAATTGAGACTATTGAGTGAGATTAAAATAACCCCATCTATGGTATTAGACATCATCCCTAAATTAGACTCCCATAATGCTAGTGACGCGGATGTGACACCGGTGATAGAATTGAAGAAATGTGCTGTGAACTGGCTCTAGTCCTCTCCAAACTATATAACTATTGCCTCATTTCTTGCTTTACAGCATTTTGGAAGTACTCATTTGTGGTCCCTATTTTTAAATCTGGAGACTCTTCTGACCGATCTAACTACCGTCCTCTCAGTGTATTACCACTCTTTGGCAAAGTCTTCGAGGCATTAATCAAAGTTGAATCGGTTAAGCACCATACATCCTTTTATCTGCTCTCTGATAAGCAATATGGTCTCCGCTTTGACGGGGCTACCGCTGACGTACTCACGTTCGTTACTGAATTTGTATACAAAGCAATTGACAATAGCTAACTTTCGTGATTTTCTTTCATAAATATCCACCCAATACTAAGGCTGTTGTATGTACTTAAAAGCTGATCATGAGGATATGTGGGATAAATAACGGTTGACGCTGTTATAAGACTATTAGCATCGGTTAGGCATCATCTCATGTGTCTGTTCTAGTGTAGCGATTCTCAGGAAGATGCTGAATAGGGAGATACTGTTAGTTGTGTGCGAATGATTACAGCGTTCCGGATCTCAAAAGAGTTGACGATCATAAAATTTATCTTTCTAATATATACCAGATTGAACCGTCCTGGATGTGAATATAGACTACATTCGTGTCCAGGGTCAGAGGATAAACTGCATCCGACAGCAAGGCCTTTGATCAGAATGTGCTGAGGAGTGTGGAACCCCCTTTTAAATGCTGCTGTTCCCAGGTCCACCCTGATCCGAATTGGTAGGGTCAATTAAGAGCAATTAAGAGGGGGTTCCACGCTCCTCAACACATCCTGATCAAAGGCCTTGCTGTCGGATGCAGTTTATCCTCTCACCCAGGACACGAATTGGCAAATAGTTAACGCACCAAAAAGAATCAAAACACTATAAAAGTATAAAAATAGGTTTTAATACCAGCAATAGTTTTTTTTTTTTTTTTTTTTGAAAACTTAGTACCAGCAGTAAATTTTTGAAAAAGAAAAATATTACCAGCAGTACATTTTTGGAAAACAATATTACCAGCAATAAAAAATCTTGGAGTTAAATAACCCATTGAGGCTGATATTCTCTAAAACAAAACAAACTAAACCAGATTTGTTTATATCGGAGCCTTAATTTTATTACTAAATCTGTTTAATACAAGCACTTAATATCTAAAGTTATTTATGAAAAACTAATATTTGATCCACTATTTTGTCAGCATTCCTTATAACTTTTTAAACATTATTAAATGAGTTTCATTTAGTAATTTAGTCAATTTTTGTTCGATTTTTCCGTAACTCATTTAATATTTTTTTTAACTAATCAGGGACAATTGTGATTTATACTGTATTTAATTACATTTATCCTATTCGCTTTTTTAGCATCTCGCCCCAAACAAGGCGGTAGTGTCAGTATTGCGCAAGGGGTTACAGAGAGTCAGAGCAAGAGTAAAGAGGGGTGCTTAAGGAAATGATATAGAGAAGGACGGGGATCAGGATCAAAGCATCAAAAATGTCTATTGACATTACATTGCAATATTTGAAGATTATAGCTATCAGGGAAGCAAGTAGGAGTTCCACTGTCGGGAAGTGCAAGAGAAGAAGCTGATGGAGTAGAAGAGGTGGTTACATTTAAGTGTTTCGACAATGAAAGGTTGGGAATAATACGACAACTTAATAGAACGCAGTAGGGGTACCAGTGAAAGTACCTGGTAAGAGCAGTTGAAAATATTTGTAAAAAATATTTGTAAAAAAGACAGAGGAAAGCCACATTTCGTCTGTGAGAGGGTGACTGTAGACAAGATGCCAGATCAGGATCTGTCACATTGCATATCCGTCTCTGGATTTTGTCAAGGAGCTCCGGATGAACAGCGATGGCACCGGACTATATATGGCAGCTGTATTCAATACAAGGATGAATAGTAGATTTGTACATTTGAAGGATGAACTCAGGCGAGAAAAATCGTTCCTTGCGGTAAATGAAGTTATTGATTCAATGTAGTTGTCCCCCCGCTTCAGGTCAGTGGAAAATGTGAGACTAAGAAGGCGCAGAGAGACGTTCCCGTAGATGTGACCATCAGCCATGGTGATAGGAGGCAGGGACCCTTGTCTGTTGTGGGTAAATGAGAGCAGTTTTAGTTTTGAGGGCATTAAAGTTTAAAAGCCATTTCCTGCCGCATTGGAGGTCATTTTCGCGACCAAAGGCCAAGTTTGCCATCAATGCCGGATTTACTATTGAGACAAGAGTCAAGAGTAGTGTCTTCTGCTTATATGCCTATTTGGGAACTGATGATATCAGGAAGATCAGGACCCAGGATAGAGTCTTGATTCGACAGTGAAAGGGTAGGAACGAGATGACAACTTAATAGCACGCTTAAATTCATGCAGTTGGGGTACCAGTGAAAGTAGCTGATAAGAGCAATTACTATGAAAATATTTGTAGAAAAGATAGAGAGAAGCCACATCACGTCTGTGAGAAAGTGAATGTAGGCGAGATGCCAGATCAGAACCTATCACATTGTATATCTATCTCTGGATTTTTTCTAGGAATTCGAGATGCAACTGAATGGCCATATACAGCAAAAGTATTCAGTGCAATGTTCAATGTAGATTTGAAGGATGGACACAGGCGAGAAAAACCTGGCGCGACACAAAGAACTTTCCTTGCGGTAGATGAAGTTATAGATTCAACGTAGTTGTTCAACGTCAGGTCAGTGGAATAGTGTGAATCCAAGGAGGCGTAGACACACCATCTCGTGGATCTGAACATCAGCCATGCTGATAGGAAGCAGGGAGGTTTCTGTATGGTGAGCTTCGGAGAAAAGCTATCAATTTTCATATTTTCTCTACAGTAATACACTGATTTTTTAAATATGTTATTATTCCTGAGATTACTACCAACAGAAAAACTATGAATGCCTTGCGGGTGGTATATTGGCGCGCAAATAAATATTGAATACACGGAAGATAACAAATGAAACAAAGATTTTGAATAAAATATATATTTTCAAGTTAGTTTTCATTAAATGTAGCGGATGAGAAGTCTGGTAAGAACGTTGTCCTAAAAAGGACAATTTTGTAGTTCCTTGAGAAGGTTGTCCCAAAAAGGAAGATTTTAATGCATATCGTTGCTGCTGGCGGGAGTGTGTAGAGCTGGAGGCGTACTAGAGATGACTGACACGGTAGCAATGGCGAGATGATGATGATAGCTGGTTAGCTGTAATTGCTGGTGAAGGCAGACGGAACACAATGATTCTCGTCATCTTGATCGCAGAACACCTATTCCTTTACTACAAGGCCATTCTATTTCATTTATCAGTTTTACAATGACATTGGTTAAGATTTTTCTTCCATGTGTTTCAAAAGTCGTGGGAGTTCCGACAGGACACGACAAATGACTACGATTTTTGTTGAATAATATATATATATATATATATATATACATTCACACATACATATATATATATATTAAAGACATTTTTTTATGTTTAACGTTCTTTTTATAGATACAAGTATTTAAGTAAATGATCTGTTTATAATAAACAGTATTAAATAACATTTACCGGCCTGAATGTCCGAGAAATTTCCATAGAAAATATTCGTCCTTGGACAGGATTCGAACCGGCATCCTATACGGAACCGTCATTTACGCTGACGTGCTTAACCGCTCGGCCACCAAGGATCGTTCGGTAGGCAAGATCGAATTTACTGCTTATAAACTTCAATCTTCTATGAAAGACGGTTTGTCTTGTATTTCCAAAAGGCTACTTGAATTCCTCGGAAGAACATAGCTTCTTAATTGGAGAAAGAATTTGTGCTGGTTGGGCCCTACGTTCCTCATGCCTTACTGAAAAAATATTAAAAACATACATTTCCTCTCCCTTATAACTACTACTGGTATCACGTGGTAACAAAGTCGCGTGGCCCCTGTAACCATATAAAGTTAGAAGAACGTGACAACAACATTTAGTTAGTAAGAATCAAAGAACACAAGGTAAGTACATTGCTCTTCTCCCGCCTGAACAACTAAATTTTCCACAAAAAGTAATGAAAAGTTAATGATATATACATTGTTTGACAAGTTTAACAAAATTACAAGATATATATATATATATGTATGTGTGTGTGTGTGTGTGTGTGTGTGTGTGTGTGTGTGTGTGTGTGTGTGTGTGTAAGGCATATATTTACACAAATATATGAATCATTTCAACCCAAGGAATGGAAATAATTCATTGAAACGCAAGGGATTAAAGACGGTCAGGGAATATGAGAAATGGTTTTAAAAGTTTTGAAACATTATAAAAGGGAGAGGACAATAAAAGTACAGATATTAAGAAAACAAAAGATAACGCTTGTCATTGCATTCAAATATTTGAAGATCAAAGTTCATATATGACAGGAAAGAAGGAAGCTGGAAAAAAAGACCCACAAGTGTGAAGGGTAAGTGAAGCAACTGTTAGCATAAACCTTACGGTTACATTTACATATTTCAACTGCAATATGACAAGACTTCACCGTCAATCTAGTAGTACGTTTAAATTCATAATGCCTAGAAGAAAGCTCATAAGGAAACTTAGCATGAAAATAATTATAGAAAAGTCACAGAGAAGCTACGTTATAGCTGTGGGAAAGTGAATGTCAGATAGATAGATAGATAGATAGATAGATAGATAGATAGATAGATAGATAGATAGATAGATAGATATGGTGTTGTTTCTCTATGTAATTTATCACAGTGTATATACTTTATCTAAAATTTTATTTCAGATGTTCAAAATCATAAAAATACTATATCATATTCAGCAAAAAAAAGACAATGACTATTCAATTTAATAAAAATATTTACATTAATTCTTCCTAAGTAAATATATATTATCAATTATATATCCCTGTCTATATATACACACACATACACATCTCTCTTTCTAGCTAAATAACTCAAAACGTTTTCAGTGATTCTTAAGACAAATGTTGTCAAGATTAACTAAAAGTCTTATCTGAAAACCTGGAAAAAAGAAACGCAATTAGTTATTTATTTATTTCTATTTATTTATTTTTTTAGATATTAAACTTTTTGTAGGATGAACAGTTATGCTGTTACACGATTTGGACAATGTTACTGTTACACGATTTGGACAATGTTACTGTTACACGCGGTATAAAGGGTATATAGATATATATGTATTTAGGAAGAATATTTTCATGTAAATACGTTTTGTTGAACAATAATAGATATATTATCTCTACTTATTTTATATCGATCTTTGCAAGTTGTTTGATTTGTTTCTTGATATTGAGATTAAATTCATCAAGAAAGGCGTCATAGTTTGGCATATAAGTTATATTGATAAAGATACTCTGTTCATAGACATCAACTGACTGTATATATATATATATATATATATATATATATATATATATATATATATATATATGTGTGTGTGTGTGTGTGTAGAGAGATAGAGACAGACAGAGAGAGAATAATAGACAGAGAGAGCCAATGAGTGAACGCGAGAGAGTAGTAGTTATCCTCAAAAAATAGATAGATAGATAGATAGATAGATAGATAGATAGATAGATAGATATGAAGTCATAATGAAAACGCGATATAAACGTACGTAGAATGATACGTACAAAAAAGAAATATATAAACGTATATGTCACATATATACTGAAGTTAAACACCACGTCACTGGCTAACAAACTTGATATAAAATACGTATCATATATGAATCAAACATCGAGAATTACATCTAAATGTAAAGTTATTCTAATACTCTAAACCAGTGGGTGTCCAAACATTTTTTTCAGAGAGTGCCAGATTTAATGAGGTGAATAGGCATTAAAATTAAATGCAAATGAACTATCTTATGAATTTTTTTTATTACAATGGCATATTTTCATTTCTTCCTATGAATGACAAATAAACTTAAACAGGTCTTACCAAAATCATTCAGCTTGTCGTCACTGAAACCCATTTTAGAAGAAGTAAAATATGTCTAAAAAAAACTTCCAGGAAGCTATATCTCAGGTTCATCTTAAACGTTTCATATTATTCGTAATTAATGTTGTCTGTAATCTTTTAAGTTAAAACATATGAAGAGGAACATAAAACCATCATTCATCTTATTAAGAAGTAGAAAACATAAAGGGACACAAGTCCAAGTGTCCAAATAGATTTATAAAGGATTTTGACCAAAAGAAAGCAAATTCACTATGATTTTAGAAATTATACATCTCAGATGACCAAAAACAAATATTTTTCTTGCAGTTACGTGAAGGATGACACTGAGGTCTAGACTGCATTATGTAGGCAACCTTTGGTTCAAAGGTAGTGATTTTATAAATTGTCAGGAAAAGGCATAGGTCAGAGTTTCACCACCAGAGAGCGGCCACACAGTGCTGCTGTCATCTTTTGATAAAACATGAAATTACGTTTTTTAGGTGTGTATTTGACATACTCTGATCGACAATACTGACGGGCCGTAAGTGCCACATTTTACGACGGAGGATGGAGGCCATATAAAATTTGACTCCGGGCCTTAATTGACCCCGGTGCCGGAATTTAAACATGTCTTCTCTAGATGGAGGGAATTGTCTCTTGTTTGAAATATCATAGTACCTTATACCCGCTATTCTTCGAGAATCAGTACCCAGATTTTTCTGAAAAATCTTTAAAAAATGCATACTATCAAGAAATTGAATTTTCAACATTTTATGGAATTGGAATATTAACAAATTACCTCTTCAGAGCGATTTCCATCATTTCTGATGAAAAGCTTGATGAGTTTTGCAAGATTCACGTCAACTTGATACAATACCTTCACATTGCTGTCAATGTTAGCACATTAAATCTTTATGCGTTCAATCAAATGTGTTGCATCTGTGATTTTCATTGAGTACACCTTCTCCTTTAGCATGCCTCAGAAAAATATTCAATACTTTCTTCTTCCGACAAGACCATGTTTAATCTGTGCAGGTAAAAAATATAGTTAATGAGATTTCCCATATACAGGCTTTAGGACATTCTATATTTCAATAACCAGAGAAAACATTGATTGTTGGTTGGGCTTATCAAACTTTATGCTTTATTTTAATGTTAAAATCTAAATACTTTGTACGCAATTTTGTTTATTTTTTAAGATAATGGGTTTAATAATACAATTCTTACAAATTAACCTATAGCAATGAGGAGAATAGGTAGATGCATATCTTTAACCGAGGTATGTACACATAAGTTAATATAATAAAGTCAACTGAAATTGAAACTCAATTCTCCGGTTAACAATTTCGAGCTATTATTCATTACAGCATTATATATCCAAGATTACAGCAGCTGGTTTTCCTAAGCAGGCACCCATCTAGGTACTAAACAGGTTCGACATTGCTTAACTTCGTCAATAGCACGGGAACCGTTTTTTCAACGTGACATGGATATATAAGCCTCCAAGCAAATGATGACTTATTTTGGGTATTAGGTCGAACAGAGTAACTTTGAGCGGATGATCGTATATATCGCCATATTAGTGTGAAGTTCATATATCACGGCTGATTTAAGACGTTTCACCGATTGATAGACAGTAGAATGGGCTGAACGTCAAGAATTCTTTAATCTGGCCAAAGCACTTTCTTTAATGAAGTGACAAATGTCAACAAATTTTGAAATTGCTTGTCTTTTCCGAAGAGGATTTCCCAAGCAAACACAGGTGTCCGCAGTCAATTGCCAGACACTTGTCTGATACTTCTATCCGGTGCATTAATAGAAACAGTTTGAATTAACGGTTGCAGATTGAAAGATTTATGTATAGCTTAATAAACATATACATTACGAAAGATTTATAGCTTCCCAGAAACATCATTATTCTATGTGGGTGTACCCGCGTGAGTATACGTGTAATAGTTTGCGTTAAGCAAAAGCGTCATAGACAGCTGTCCTAATGGTAGATAGAAAGAAAAAAAAATTCTTAAGATAGATGCAAAATGGTTTCTAAACATATCAATATATAAAAGTAGGTTACATATATACACATACATATATGTGTATATATATATATATATATATATATATATATATATATATATATATATATATATATATATATATCAACCTTGCCTTGTTTAACAATCGTAAACGGAATGCCAAAAACGGAGTCTATTAAAAAATAATCTTTAAAATTGTACGTGAAACCTGTGAGGCAACTTGTTACTCCCGGACAAAATGTTAGAAGGTTAGAGAGGAATAAGATCATCTAGAATGAGTTGGACATTCATCCTAGAATCACACACACACACACAAACACACACCCACACACACACACATATATATATATATATATATATATATATATATATATATATATGAACTGAATTTTAATATTTCATGACTTTCTGAGCCTATCTATGATTATTTAATGATGAACATGTAATTTTCATTTTTGATCGATTTCATCATGATTATTCTAACATGCTTGGAAAGTAATACGTTCTTATCGCTCAAAGTCAAATAGTATTAGAAAACGTTGAAGAATTTCAGTAAGATATCTTTAATCATTTCTAAGATAAAACGGTTCAAATCTTAAATTAAGAAATGGAAAATTTTGCGTTCACATGATTAAAACAATTTTGCTGTTACACGCTGCAATATATATATATACTTTACCTCGTAAACGGGGTACTGAAAACGAAGTCTTTTAAAAAATAGAAAGTTACCCACTCGAATTCCAGTCATGCCCAGCATACGTTGGTTTAGAATCGCTTCTACTAGAATTCACAAATAATGCATTCACAGATTCAAAATATGAAAATAAACTAACTA
Organism: Acanthosepion lycidas; assembly: GCA_963932145.1. Lineage (NCBI taxonomy): Eukaryota > Metazoa > Mollusca > Cephalopoda > Sepiida > Sepiidae > Acanthosepion > Acanthosepion lycidas. The sequence continues at coordinate 132,138,639 of OZ010573.1, read as the reverse complement.
CACCACATCAAGGAAAGCTCTTTGGACACTCGGCGATATGATCCGGTTTTGTACTAGCTCACTCCCATTAAACGGACAAATGCAAAAACGCTGGAAATACGTAATAAAACATTCGTAAAATGTTCCATGCCCGTCATATTTGGCGGAAAAGTTTTAGAAGATTTGTGCTCAAATACACATTAAGATACATACATACATTTAAAGTAAACATGAGTTAAGTGTAAAAATTATTACTAATCATATCTCTCTCTCTCTCTCTCTCTCTCTCTCTCTCTCTATATATATATATATATATATATATATATATATATATATATAAGTGAATATTGAAGCCAACACTCAAAGGTGATAGACTGTTTCATGCTGGACGCAATCGTCAGGCCTGACGATTGCGTTCAGCATAAATCAGCCTGTCGCCTCTGAGTGTTGACTTCAATGTTCACTTTTATATTTGTATTTACATAAGCTCTATCTCTGATATTGAACATTTTTTCCCATAAATATAGCACACATTAATACTATATTTCTTCATATATATATATATATATATATATATATATATATATATATATATATATATATATAATAATAATAATAATAATAATAATAATAATAATAATATTGGCCACTCGTATATGAGTGTGCCCATCTTCTAAGGAGGCTAGCCAATTCCTGTTGTAGATGCTAACACAGACCCTGTGGATTATGCTCCATCTATGCTGAGAATACTGTAGTTAGAGTTTCTCTGAACTATCGCGTTATATAGCGGAATCAACAATCTGAACAAGGAGGGCTCGATCAAACCCTCGGTCACGATGACTTGTGACTTCGTGCTAGCACAACCATTGGCGTCTCCCAATGGTTTCGTCTACTCGTAAGGCTTGGGTCAACCCGTGGTATGGGTTTTAGGTACTTTCCAAAGGTGCAACACGCTGAGATCGCCTCCTCCAGATTGATAACGTCATCACCTTTGTGACAAATCGATCATGGTGAGATTAGAACCCATTTCTCATTGCTTTTCAAGGAATGAAGTGATTAAAAAATATACATTTCTGGTAATAATATTTTTTATGTCTTTAACTTGCAGCTGCTGCTTCGATTTTTCTCATGTACGGATCCGAACCTAAGAATATAATTATTCGTCTGTACATCCAGTTTAAATTCAATGGAAACGGTCTATATTTCTCTTTTCGCATAACATTCGCTTATTGTAATTTTTCGGTAGCGATTGGCATAGCAAATGATGCCTTCCAGAAACTAAGCAATATATTATGAGATAGGAAAACTATTAGATTGGTGCAAAAATAATGACGTAATAATGTCGTTTTTGACTTAAAAAATACGTCAAAAAACGACATTATTACGTCATTATTTTTGCACCAAACTAATAGAATGAAGTGAAGGTCTGCTGAATCGCTATGTAATATTCCTTCTCTGGCGTGACAATTTTTCCATGTGGAACACAAGACACGAAGCGACAAAATGTGTTTTTACACACGGATGCGTAGATTTCCATTTGCAGAACACAAGAAAAATGAGGAATATTTATAGGAAATGGAATCGGAAAGGACATTTTTACTTAAAATAAGAAATTCCCGGAGCGTATAATGAAAGAAGGCTTGGATAATTTAACATTCACGCATTGAAGGCAAGATGGCAGAGGACAAAAAACCCGTAAAGTACCTGACGAGTTTTTCTTCTCGTCATTTCATGGTAGTACCACAATTAGAAGGATGTTAAAGAGTCAAAAGTGGCTTAGATCAGTAAAAGACTGGAAGTTTGGAGAGCCATGATTGTACAAGTCCTGAAATGACACGCTACTTAATTGATGATGATAGATATTCAGTGTTTCGTAATAATACTCCTTCCGACCTTTTTTTGATAATAATATGTTTAGAAATATAATTTATATATTATATTTAAAAATAATAACATTTTAACAAAATATAATTTATATATTATATTTAAAAATAATAATATTTTAAGACATTAACTCCTACCGACCTTTTTTTAATAAAAAATATCTGAAGAAATATAATTTATATATTATTTTTAATAACATCTTAAGATATTAACTCCTACCGACTTATTTAAGAATAATATCTTGAGAAATATATTTTATATGTTATATTTAATAACAACATCTTAAGAAAATAACTTCTACCGACTTTTTTTAATAATAATATTCTATGAAATATAATTTATATATTATATTTAATAATAATATCTTAAGAAATTAACTGCTAACGACGTTTTTTTTTATAGAATATTTCATCTCTGGATTTCTGCTTAAATTTACTGCTAATTTTTTTTATCTTTTTATCTCGTTTAGATTTATAGATTTTCTCATTCATGTGAATATTTTTTATTTGATTTTTTATGTCTTTTTTGTGTTTTTATTGTAGTTGTCTTATGTTTCTTCTTTCTGTAGGATTGTTTTTTTTATTTTTAAGAAAATTTTCTTATGTTTCTGTTTGCAGCGTTTTGCAGGATGTGTGGGTGGTAAAATAGGAGAGCCAAGTACGTATTCATGACAATCTCTTTAGATTCACTTACGCGTAAATAACCCCAGGAAAGATATGAAACCATATCTTCTGTCCCATCTATGGGGTAAACAGTGGAGTATTTTTTTCTTGAAAAATCATTATCTGCAAGATAGTTTTAATGCAATATTTACTTGCAAAAAAAAATATTATTACAATCCAATGTAATCCTCAAAATAGGTTTCGGCTTTAAATAACCCACAAAGGTTGAAAAGTCGTAAAAAATTCAATAAATAATATTTTTGGCTTCATTTTCTTTCTTACATGTTTATTTTAACGATACATTCTTAAGGAAGATTGAAATCCACGTCATTGTTTCCGCTGGCTTAATGTATGAGATTCATTTTAAATCATTTTTCCCTCGCTTCGAATGCTTTACGTGCTCTTAATTATATATATATATATATATATATATATATATATATATATATATATATATATATATGTGTGTGTGTGTGTGTGTGTGTGTGTGTGTGTGTGCATATATATATATTTATATGTATGTGCATATATATATATATATATATATATATATATATATATTTATATGTATGTGCATATATATATATTTATATTTATATGTATGTGCATATATATATATATATATATTTATATGTATGTGCATATATATATATATATATATATATATATATATATATATATATATATTTATATGTATGTGCATATATATATATATATATATATATATATATATATATATATATATATATATATATATATATATATTCTCCTTTCTTTTCATAATTTTTCCTTGAATTATTTTACTCACCTGCTTTCTTTGAATCTCGAATTATAAATTTTTATCTGTTTTCTTTTTCTTTTTAAAATTGGTTTTTTCATCTTTCTTTCTACTGTTTCTCATTTCCCATGTTTTTTTTTGTTTTTTTTTTTTTCTTCCAGTTCACACCTTTCCATCATGTGTACCTTGTATTTCCACCCTGGGCCTTACTGTTGGACACTTTAAAAGAAGAACTCTTTCCCTTTTTCCACAAATGCTTATTCAATTCTTCCAGACGCCTTTTTCCGTGTAATCCTTCATCTTACATTAAATTACATCTCATAACTCATTCAGCCTCTTCCTATTATTAACACTTGCATTTTTATTTTTCCAAACAAACTGCCGTTAAACAAAGAGACAAAATGCGACATATTTTCTGGCTATCTCTTATCATGCTTACATCTAACGACATTTTTGCAGCTTTCTACAGACATACCTTATTCCCTCTTTTCTAAATCTTTCACCTTTTTCTTTGACTCACGTCTCTAGATTTGTCTCACAAATATGTATTCTACATCTCAGTTGAAATACGCCATATCTTAGAATATCAGACAACCATCGTTTCTCAGCATATTTCATTATTTAAATGCATATAAATATTCTGCAATCTTTCGTTAGAAAACTTTCTTTTGTACGTTATTTACATTATTCGGACTATTGTCTTCATCTTTGTCACCATATTTATTACAACGTTTCAGCCGTTGTACGCTCCGGCTTTTTTCAGGTTGTTGAAATGTTTGAATTGAACCCTTTATTTCGCTCACGGGGAGAGACTGTTCCAGTTCCACGTGCCATGTCTAATGGATGTCAGTTATTTCCTGTTAATTCCCCTCTGAAAGTTATCCACTGCCTTAACCGGGTATTGAACTCACACATTTTGAGTCCTGTCACTCAATCTAACCAACGCTTTTATCCACTGCACCATGTGTCCTTATAGTCCGAATAATGTAAATAATGTACATAATATCTCAACTCAGAAATATAAACAGAGTCTTTATATATTTTGTTTAATTGATTTAGGATCATGTCTCAGATCTCTGACGGGATACTCAGCTCAGTTGTGAGCAAAAGACGAAAGACTGAGGTTCAAATTTATTACGTCTATTTCTTTCTTTTCTAACATATTAAAGATGAATTAATCTACGAGTTTTTATGACTCCTATTTTCGCTCCATCTCGCAAAAGCTAAAGAAAGTTTCCGAAAAAATTAAGCGTTAAAACCAAAATAAATTCTGATGACGCCTACACTGAATTTATGTCAAGGATTCAAGAGGTGCAATTAGTAAATACTAAGCACTTCAAATGGTTCGTATATTGTTCAGTTATAAATTTAGTATAAAAGATAAGGCGATTGAACATAGAAAAGGCTACGTATGCAGTAGTCTCGGACAAAACCGAAAATTGCTACAAGTCTAAAACATTATCCTGAAAATTTTATTAAATAGTCTCATTACATCGAGACTTTCAGATGTATGTTATACATGACGCCAGACCCGTTCAGTAATATCTAAGCTGTCTGCAGTATACACCAGCTTTCTAAGATCTATAGTTTAAATGGTTTTAAGCGAGTGAAGCTACGTCAAATTAAATGTTAGGAAGGAAATCATCATTAATACAGGAAAGAGCGATAACAGTTACTGGACTTGAGAAACCTATTTAGCTTAAAAATTGTTTTAAGAGAAAGATTTTATGAATTTCAACCGACAGCAATACTGGCTGTTGAATGCGGACTGTTTCCTTATAAGGAAATAGTAAATATTACCATTAGCATTTTTGTTTGGCAAAATTATACATGGCTTTGCCGTATTTGTATTTGATCGTTTACCTGTTAAAGCCATTTTTTTCTGGATCTAACAATGGTCAGGTCTCCATTTTTGGTTATAGTAATCAATTACATGTTTTTAGTTACGATCTCGTTCAATTGTTTTTTTTTTTCTGCGTCAAGTAAGAAAAGAAAGCGTATCCTTTCGTACAATCTTTTGTGGAAGCCACTTTCCTCGCTACGAAATATTTCTTAAGGCATGTAAAGAATTTAGCGTACACGCAATGAAGAAATGAAAACTTTCAATGATATTCCTCTAATTTTACAGAAAAGTTAGCGCTGCAAACTTTTGCATTAACTTATTATATTATATGATACTTGTTTTCATACAGATATATTTTAAAACACATCAGCTACTTAATTTTTTTTTTATTTCCACTTCAATTTTTATTGAGTGTAATTTCATTTGAAACATATTTCTTTTTTGTAAGAGCTTTTTTCTCATATTTGCTATTCACTTTTAATAATTACACATAGACTTTGCCCTCAAGAATTTGCAGTGGAATGCAGTCCTTCATAAAGACAAATTTTATTTCGTTAAAAATAGTTTGAAAATTAAGAACAGAAATTATTAGTAGAAATGTCTGCAATAAACTTAATGAAAAATTATATATTTGTTTATAAAAACGAAAATATATTCTGCAGTGTTGACAACAATCAAGGAAAAAAGCTTAGAAAACATGTCCATGATGCAAGAGGTCGGCAAACCTGAAAGAAAAATAAAGATTATGTATTTTATTATTAATTTCGAGCAGTTATTTAACAGGTTTATGCGAATGGCTGGCAGAAATCGAGAAAAGGGAAGGTAATGGGTCAAAAGTTACTGAGTGCTACAAAAGAAAAACAAAACAAAAAAAAACAGACTACAAAACAAATATTCCAAATAATGAGAAAGATACAGTTAACAACCTGGAGATACAAACAGAAGAACGACGGCTGGGATTATTTAATACGCCTGGGATATATCGAATACAAGTGAATCAGAAGCAATCAGCGCAATCATAAAGAAGTTGGTTTCTTGTGCCGTGTTAGGCAATTTTTCTCTCCAATATCTGACTTGTACATTATAAGTATAACACTCATTTGTGCATTGCATATTGTTGCTACAACTTGCTTGGCGCTTCTCTTATACATATAGCAATACTAGAGAAAATACAAGGAAGAATCTGCAATGTCATTTGTCATGATCTGGCATCTCAGCTCCAATCACTTTCCCATCGCCGTAACGTAGCTTCCCTGTGAATTTTCTATAAATATTTTCATGGCGATGATGAACTTTCCTCTTTGATACCTCGACTTCACAAATTTTAGCGTAGTACTAGATTGACAGATAGGTCTCATCATTTTATTGTTGAAATTGCTAAATTTAACCATAAGTTCTATTTTAATAAATTCTTCTCTCGATCTTCTAACCAGTAGAACTCTCTTCTGGTCTCCTTCTTTCCTGTCAGCTACGATCCTCAGAAATATATTCAGTTTTAATAGTCATTCCTGTCAAATCGTGAAATGAAGGTCCTCCTAGACGGGTTTTCCGCGAGTTTCTTTCATAGGAACGCTGGTGTTTCCCAAGACCTGGGTCCTGATCTTCCTGATGTCATCAGTTCCCAAGTAGGCATATAAGCAGAAGGCACTACTATTGACTCTTACCTCAATAGTAAATCCGGCATTGTTGGCAAACTTGGCCTTTGGTCGCGAAAATGACCTCCTATCTGTGGTTGACTGGGGCAGGAAATGGCTTTTAAATTTTAATGTCTCTAAAAATAAAACAACTTTCATTTACCCACAATAGACAACGGTCCCTGACTCCTATCAGCATGGCTGATGGTCAACTCTACGGGAACGTCTCTCTGCGCCTTCTTAGTCTCGCATTTTCCACTGACCTGAGGGGGAAGAACTAAATTGAATCAGTAATTTCATTTACCGCAAGTAACGATTTTTCTCGCCTGATTCCATCCTTCAAATGTACAAATCTACTATTCGTCCTTGTATTGAATACAGTTGCCATATATAGTCCGGTGCCATCGCTGTTCATCCGGAGCTCCTTGACAAAATCCAGAGACGGATATGCAATGTGACAGATCCTGATCTGGCATCTCGTCTACAGTCACCTTCTCATAGACGCAATGTGGCATTATAAAGTACAGGCTCTTGAGAAAGCAGTTGAGCAACATGCTCCATAAGTTTTCTATGGGGTTGAGATCAGGAGATTAGGACGCCCATGTCATAACACTCACCTGCTTCTCATCAAAGTATTCCTTCATCAATTTTCATTTGTGACAGGGAACATTATCCTGCATAAAAATGAGCTTGGTGGGGGTCGATTTGCACCCTTTCAGCAGAAGGGAGCAGACAAGACCCTAAAATTCTCTTGTACTGCTCGCTCCTGGGGGTCTTTTCAATAGGTTTTAAGAAACCAGTTCCATGAAAAGAAAAAAAAAAAGAACATTATACTGAACAGATGCTTGACAGTACTTACTGCTAACTTCAAAGATCTTTCAAAGCTTCTTCAGATTTTAGATCGCGTATCCTTTGAAGTTAGCTAAACTTTCGTTTCATCGGAGAAGAGAATATTTAGTAAGAGAACATTTAGTAAAAAAAATCATGTGAATCACTTTTATCGAACAGCACTGTACGTATTGTCGAAAGCATCGTAAGAGTCGAAACTGCTTAGAATCATAGGCATTCTTCCTTATTAGACTCTCTTGTATCTTCACTATTTCTGTATGCTCGAGATAAAAATATAAGCCATAAAAATTGTTCGGTATACATATACAAGCACTTCTTTAAAATTTCATGACGGACAGGTTTCCGGGTTGCAATCATTTTCTCTCTTTCCATCCCATGATTTCCTCTAAACAGAGCTCCATAATTGAACTGCATCAGGTGTGACGAACACCATCGTCGCCGAACTTGATGACAGCAGGAGCAAGCTAACCTAATTTAATAACCTATACGAATAAGGTAACCTAATATGACGAACAACATCGTGTTTAGACGCCGACATCGTTATGGCTGACTTCTCTATTGATGGCCATCAATTTATCTTATCTGCCAACGAGCATTAATGTCCTCCGACACTTGTGCTAGCGTTGAATCTTTAATGATCATTGGGTGAATGAGAATTCATTCTATTGTCCAAGTCAAAAACTAAACATGAGAAAATTTAAAAGGAACTTATCTTGTTTAAGTTCCGATTCAGACCGATGACAAGTATTTTTTTTAAATTATTTATCACGCTGTTTCAAACGTTGTGCCGTGCAACCTTCTTCGGGTGTCTGTCGATCAGGATAACCTTAAAAGAAATTCGAAATTAACCCTTTATTTACATTTCTCGCTCCCACCTCAATATATTCAGAAATCTCAAGCTTGTATTTTCTATTGCTCAGACATTGTTTGCCTTTTTACACTGGGGCTAAATTTTTACTACATGGCCAGGAGACTGAATAAAAAATTACTCGGTGACAAATTCACGAACCAAAGCTTTAATACACAGGACTATTTTCCTACGAAAAACCTGAAGAAGGCCCGAGGGCACAACGACTGAAACGTCAATATAATATCAAGAAAGGGAAGGACAACAGTACAATTTTTTTGTTCTATGAACCGTGTTCCTTCAATCAATGTGTGAACATGGCTCTCCACAATTTCCTGTTCTTTTATAGGTTTATTTTTTGCCCTCATGTGCCTCGTGAGTATCGAATTGCCTCAATGTCTACGCTGAACATTACAACTGGCTCTTCCTGATGTTAAGTGTGAGTATCCATTTTGTTGCTGACATGTTCGGTCGATGGTATTCTCAGCATCTTTCTCTAGACGCACATTTCTGTTGCTTCAAGTGTCTTCTTCATCTATGAGGAGATTGTCCAGCATTCACTGCCAAATATACGAGGACTGATATTGCGTAAAAAGTCAGTACTTTTTTCTTTGTTTCATACAAAATTAATGTTTCGTAATACATTCCTTAGCTTTCGAAAGACGCCTTTACTCTCGTAATTTTTCTTAGTTTAATTTCTTTGACATTTTTAACGACAGATTAATTTATTGTCTGCTTTTTGCCAATGTTTTGAACTTCCCTGTGTTTTCTGATCAACTTTCCGCAATCCAGCAATAATTTTAAACTAACATTTCCAGCATACAATATTCCAGCAACGCATAGAAATATTTATATATTTATATATTCAGGATGAATATTAAATATCAGTAACTATATTATAGTGGTTTTATTTGGAATATATAACACCTGATTTGGATAATAAAATATGAGATCCAATAAATTATTTTAAATATTTCTAATAAATTTGAAATTCACATTTGGCCTATGTCTGTCCCGTGAGTATCAAATTGCTTCAATATCTACGCTGAAAATTTCATACTCTTCTTCATATTAAGTATGAGAGTCCTTTTTGTTGCTCACATGTTCGGTCTATGATATTATCAGCATCCTTCTGGAGAAGCCTATTTTTGTTGCTTCAAGTCTCTTCTTCATATATGATTAGATTGTCTAGCATTCATTGCCAATAAATGAAGACTTATATTGTGTAACAATTCTTAGTTTTTCTTTCTTTTTTTCTAAGAAAATTATTGGTTCTTAATACATTGCTTAGCTTTTGGAATGGTTAATCTTGTTCTAGTTCGACGTGGTAAAAACATGCAATGATAACAGCAAAAATTGCAGTAAGAGCACTGGTAAAGAATGGTTGCTGTAGACATAGGTTTATAATAGGCAGAAATTCATAGACAGATGTCATCAAGGACACATGGCACAGTGGATAAAGGTGATAGTTAGATCCAGTGACAGGACCCAAAGAGTGTGAGTTCAATACTCGGCTAAGGGGAACTAGAACACCGAAATAAAGGGTTCCGTTCGACATTCCAACCAACTGAAGAAGGCCGGAGCGTACAACGGCCGAAACGTTGTAATACATATGGCCACAAAGATGAGGACAATAGTCCGAATAATTTAAATAATAAAAAAGACATACTTAACATCAGGAAGAGCTAGTTGAAATTTCTAGGGTAGATATTAAGGTAATTTGATACTCACGAGAGAGACTGAGGGCAAAATGGACAGTTGAAAACACTACACAGCCTACCTAGCGATATTCAGTAAATCGATAGCTTAACAAGCAAAAATAAAAAAATTAATATGAACTACAAAGGAGATTGCCAACGTCTTGAAGGGACATGGTGTATCTAAAATCAATAAACTAAAAAGAAACACTGATTGGCAATGAAGTAAGTATCTGAAGGAACTGATATTTCAAATGCAAACATATATAAAGCAATACAGAATGTTACAATGGGTTAAAACATGAAAAATAAAACAAATTGACAAAACTTAGTAAACATCAAAAAAAGAAATATTTAAGTTGTACGAAAGTATTAAATCTGCTTTCTTAACAGTAATTTTAGAGATTAAATTATCGCTACAATAGAAGGACGTCATGAAGAGGCTAGCAATTTCGTCCTCCATGGAATTTGTTCATGTGAAAAAGGCAGGTAGAATAATATTTTTCGGTTATATGAGAGGCAGTAAAATCATAGGGATAAATCTGAATTTTGTAAGCCCACGGACAATACGTTTTGGAATGAGATTTGTTTCATAAAATCTATCCATCACATCCCAAGTTCCATGAACAATGAGCTACAAGATATCTATTTACATATTGCTTGTCGAAAAAGAACACTAGACAAAAAATTAAGATCACAAAATAACCATTGGTATTAAATTTTAAGATAGCGATTCAGTGTGCTATGTTAATTCTTTGTAAATTGATCCCGCTATGTAAACCGAAATACATACTCATACAACATGATAAAGCATAATTTTACCTATCGAATCTGAAGTTATATTTTAATGGTAGGTATTTTTAAAAAATTCTTACTTAGATTTTTCTTTTTATTATCAATTATAATTAGCTTTATTATTAATTATTTCCCTTAATTACCAATACTTTTTTCTTGCGTTGGGTGGGGGGTGCTTATACAATCTACTTAAACAGAAAATGAATGAAACTCGACTTAAAATTAAAATTAATATATACATATCTATCTATCAATCTATCTATCTCTCTCTCACTCTATATATATATATATATATATATATATATATATATATATATATATATATATATATATATATATATATATGAGTTTAAGATCAATGTACATCAGATATATATAAAAATCAGAAAATATGATAAAATGAAATAAAGAACAAAGTAGGAAACGAATTTCAATCTGACATGTTACACTTTCATTAAGGCTTTGTCCCGCAGACACACATGGACACACAGACATATATATATATATATATATATATATATATATATATATATATATATATATATATATATATATATATATATATATTGTTAAATATAACAGACAACAAATGTCTATTATGTTTGATCATGAGCCGTTCTAAGCATCGTATAGTTTCTTTAGTTACGGGAGAAAATAAAGACAAAAATGGATATTCTTTTGTTATGCTGTTCCTCGATCCACATATATATATGTGTATATATGTATACATATATATATACACACGCACACACACGTACAAATATATATATATATATATATATATATATATATATATATATATATATATATATACATATGGAGATTTTAATATAGTTTAATTTGAAAGACAGAATGAAAAAATATTATAAAAAATTTAAACCATTTTTTATGATGTTAAAGATTTAGTGAAGAACTGAAATTACAACGCCATTCTTTCTTCTGAAAATGCTATTTCCTCAACAGGGAATTAGCAACTCGACTCTTCCGAAAAGGAAATTCTACAAATAGAGATTGTCTGCCGTAAAGACAAAATATTAGCTTATGGGAGGACGACAGATTCCGTTTCACGGGGGGTGGGAGGAGGTTATGATTGCTCCCCTACCATTTTGATGTTATTTTATTCATTTTTGTCAATTAAGTTGCAAAAGCCAACAACTGAGGCGTAAGTGTGTGGGCGTTTCAGATTAAGGATTAGATTAACGCGCTCCATATTTATGCATGACCCTTTTTTCATGGAGGCTCCCTTTTCTCAATTATCCTCTCTCTCTCTCTCACTTTCTCACTCTCATTTGCCCCTCCCATCTACCTTGTCTCCCTCATGCTTTTCGCATTTTCGCATGAATTTGGATGTCGCGGAGATTCGATAAAGTTTTCTTTTTTTTTTACCATTACAAAGATATAAAGCATTGCAATGGCAAATAACAAAAACAAAGGTATTTTTTTTATTTTTAAAATTTCTCCGATTGACCACGTATAGCTTCAAAAAAAAAGATTTTGAGGTTTGTTCGTCGTGGTCGTCGTCTTCTTCTTGTCAGTATGATCGTTTTGGTTACCGTTTTCTTAAACTCTGTTTTTTTTCTCTAACACGTTCTGTCTATAGTATCATCAGCATCTATCTTTTTCTTCTTCCTCCTCTTCTTCTTCTTCTTGTCAGTATGGTTGATTTTGTTTCCTTTTTCGTTAAAACGTCCTTGTTTCTAACACGCTCTGTCTATAGAATTCTCAGCATCCTTCTGTAGAAGATTTATTCCTTCTTTTTCTTTTTCTTCTTCTTCTTCTTCTTCTTCTTGTCAGTATGTTTGATTTTGTTGCCCTTTTTCTTAAAATATGCTTTTTCTTACACTCTCTGTCTATAGTTTTCTCAGCATCCTTCTGAAGAACAAGTTATTGCTTCCAGTTTATACTTCATCTTTGCTCATGTTACCACAGTACGGAAAAAGCCAATGTACAGCTAGAAAATGAATGGAGTGAAAACACTGTGGCTCCAAATTCCTCGAAAATCAGCATTTTAAACTAGACACGACACAGGAAATAGTTCATATGTATCCATACGAAGTTTAACATGGTATGGTACATGGCCGAATTATGTTAGGAAGATTGTGACCGACTAAATTCTAAATAGGGAAGGACTGCCTTTTTAGAAAATCAGCATTTGTATTCGCAGATCTTAGTTGGATATTGATATTGACTTTTAACCCCTGCTGGAAATTTTCATCTATTTCAACCACGAGGTAGATATGTTTGTATTTAGTAAAATGATATTAGAATGGCAAAACGTAAAAAGATGACATCTTGCTGCCAATCTAGTACAACGTTTAGATTCATGAATAGAGTGAATCTAACCAGAATTGTTACAAAGAAAATATTTATAGAAAATACACAGAAAAATTATGGTAGGGTGGAAGGGATTTGATTGAAGCCGAGATGCCAGGTTCAGACCGATAAAATTGCACATTTTTCTTTGGATTTTGTCTAGATACATAGGTAAAGCACCAGACTAGAAGTTGAAAAAGTATTTAATATAAGAAGGAATGGTAGATTTATAAATGTGAAATTTGTCTAGTACAGCAAAGTAACCAAACATTCTTAACAGCAGACCTGGCAATTAATTCGATTGGATCATTTCACTACAAATGGGGAATATTACACTTTAAGGACACAATGAGCTACTCATCAGATTTACCATTAAGGCAAGAATAAATACATGGAAATAAATGTGACATCATCATGGTTACAGAGTAGAGAAATGATCACATCGGGAAGATCATTGATGAAAATTACAGCAAAAACAAAAACAATAATAATAGGAAAATGTGAACAACAATCAGAATAGTCAAGTGATGACGCCACTTCCAACGAGTAGACAATGGCACCCCGCACACAAAAAGGGGATCCCACTGATGTCAGAACACTACGATGCCAAGAACAGAACTTTTGGCATTCTTAGGGTCTCTCTTTATCCCAGTTGCTTGAAAGCCGACGTCAGTATCAAAATGGAAAAGTATATCCACAATTCAAGTCTGTCAACGTTCAACAATTTGTAATTCTTATATGTTCCAGCTGGTTGGCAGTGTTAATTATGAGCGAGCGGTTTGATGCCAATTGTCCGAATGTTGGAATTGAGAAGAGCTTTGATCTTCTGTTGAATTGACAGCGTTCAATTTTGAGACGCTATAATTAACGACGTTTATCGGAACATTGTTCGACTCTCTCTCTCTCTCTCTCCCTCTCTCTCTCTCTCTCTCTCGTTTCCAGGCATACTTTCTTTTATGGAATTCAAATAATTTTGCTCGAAGGATAACAGATTCGACTTATTTGTGGGGAGGAAAAGAAAATTCAATTAAAATATCGAAAAGAATATAAAAATGAATTATAGAAAATATCTTAATAAATATAATGCTATTATTGAATCTATTAGTGTAAATATCATAAAACCTATGATTAAACCATAGCCAGGTTTTGCAATACGGCTTTTACATATCAAAATACCATCCCTTTTTTTTAAATCTTTGAACCCTAATATTACATTTAAAATCTTTCTCTTTTCTAGTGGGGGTGCCTAACAACTCCACTTAACTTAGTATGCGCTTCTAGTTTACAAAATGCGGAGTGAGGGTTCTTTTAAACATCTGGTACCCTTGAAACCATATTTCCGAGAATATGACTGAGTATAAGTGTGTGCGTCAACTTCTTAATTTTTATATTTGATGTCCCATGTGGCTGACTCACTTCGAGTGGGGCAGAATATACATCGAGTTACAAAAACAATGGATTATCTCATTATTCTACTCAGTAATGCATCCAAGTAAATGTCATATTTCCTGACATTTAAACAGCCAACTCAATTTGTTCATTATTTGAATGAATATATATATATATATATATATATATATATATATATATATATATATATATATATATATATATATATTATAAATTAATTGATTTAAAATTTTTTTTTCGCTACACAGTAATAACCATATTTAAAAAATGAAAGCTAAAATCTTCGAATTTAATTTTGTAATTAAATTAAAATCATTAGTTCCATTTCATCCTCAAGCGAATTTTGGAATAAATTATTTTTTTAAAATTTACTGAGATTTAAAGGCACAGAAAAATTCATAATTCACTGTTTCCAAGGATACAGAGAAATCCAATCCTTCAGACAAGGGGCGGTAGTGTGTTCATTTTTGTTTTATTAATTACGTTCGAAAAAGGGGCCATGTTTAGGTAGGGTAGGGGTGTATTTTTCAACCAGTTCTGACATCCGTTAAATGCATGTCGTCTGTTTTGTTTTTGCTTTTTTAATTTTATTATTAACAGCAAAAAATTCTTACGGCATTTTTTTCTATTTATATACTTAAAGATTTTTGGTGGGTGTTTAGATTAGAATACGTTTTATTTAACTGCAATTTTAAAATATTTTCACTTTTAATTTTTAATAGACTATGTTTCTTTTAAAACAAGTAAATGTACTAGAATTACTTACAGTAATATTTATATACTGTAAGTAATTCTAGTAGATTTACTTGAGAACCGGAATAAGAATGCCTTCTGGATATGAGGAATTGGTTACAAAGTCTTGATATGAGGGATTATATTAGGTTAAAATAAAAGAACTGAAATCAGGATTACCATTTATTTTCAGTGTTTTATATGCTAATGGTGAATTCACCATTAGCATATAAAACACTGAAAATAAATGGTAATCCTGATTTCAGTTCTTTTATTTTAACCTAATATAATCCCTCATATCAAGACTTTGTAATGGAATTAATTTTAAGGAAAAAGAAATAAATTATGTAATGTTAATGAAAATTCATTAAATTAAGTATGCCACATATGCAAAACAAATAATGTAACAAGGATTTTTAATCGCTGTTGCATGATGATTTTTTCTCTTTTAATGTCATTCACAACTTTTTCCGCATTTTGTTTTGCTTTTGTTCTTAATATTTTTTAAGGAAAGACATTTTAACTCTGTGTGCCTTATCGCAATCGTCATAGCTGAATGCTGGTTTTCTTTCCATGAAACTGACGACCTCTTCAATAGTTTTTTCAAATTCAGTCCAGGTTTCATCACAATCGCCTTTTTTTTATTTTCCTTCTTCATTGTGACAGTGTGGACGCTGGAGAATAGGTTCTTTGGAGGATTTTATATCTTACAATATTGACTTTCCTATGTGGAACTCAGCCATTATTTAAAATGAACTTTCACCAGCGTCCAGACTGTTTAAAATTGCCACTTTTTGCAAAGTTGTTTTATCTCTTATTCCCATCATCTTTTGCACCAATACAAGCCACTAATCTTAAATAAGCATAAGCAATTAACCAAAGTAAATTACCTGATAAAAAGAAATTTCAAATCGGTTACATATCAACCAAATAGTTCAAATAAACACATTAAAATCATGCCCGGAATGGTTCATTCTGCACAAATTTCTTCCATTTTCTTTGGAATGGTTCCTTCTGCATAAATTTCATTTATTTTCTTTGGAACGGTTTCTTATGCACAAATAAATTTGCCTTCATTTTCTTTGAAAAAATCTAAGACGTGAACTACAAATTAGAGATGTCAAAATCAAGCAAGTCTTTTGATGTTCCGTGTCCATTTAGGACGAAGGAAGTCATTGCCCTCCATAATTTGCTGTCCTTTGAAGCTCCTAATACATTTTTGCTTTGTTATTTTTTCTAAACCTTGTTCCGCTATCCAGTAATAAAACATGCTATGTAGGTTTAGCAGGGTTTTCCCTGTCCTAATTGCTTTGAATCTGTCCCGTGAGTATCAAATTTTCCAAGCCATCTTTCTTCAATTGATGTTTAGTGTTTTTTCTTGCTTTTCTTCAATACCTTTTGTAGGAATTGTTATATTTCCCTACTGTTTGCTATCAACATTGTGTCATCTGCATATGCTATGTTGCTAAGATTATGGCCGCCAAAAATGAATCCTGGAAGAAATTATAATGCTTCCAGAATTGCCTCTCTGTAGAGGTTGAATAGGTCCGGTAAAAAGAATTATTCTTGTCTTACACCCCTTTCTATTTTTTTTTATTTACTGGATTCACTTTCTATCCGTTCGTCCAAATCTTGAAACGACACATCACATAAAAAAAGCATTTTCAGCTAGCTCGCTATGAAGGAACAGCCCCTTCAGAATTACATATTGTTTTCAAAAGGCTTAGTGATTTTGGTATTGCTACCATCAAGAGTGTGTCCGCAGTTCATAGTGCTTACAATTTTTTTATTCTTTTTTCTAAATCTCCTCAGAACAATTCCAAGAGCTAATCCAGGGTTTCACACAAGTACTAGCTGGTTACCTAACACCTTACAATGTGATGCTACAAAACTGCAAGTAAAGGGCGTTACCAAACAACAAAAACCTGCATCACTAGAAGACTTCCTACAACAGCAACAACATAAATTAGTAGCACATTTAATAAGAGAACATAATAATACAATGAAGCAGTTAACATTCCACACTACCAAAAAGGGTTTACATGAAAATTAGGACGCATATAAGAAATATAACAATGAACTTGAGAGGTTTAATTTCCAGAATAACAGTTTTTATAATAATAACTTATTAATTTCAACGGAAAATAACACTAACTGTTCCCTCGATAAATGCCTAATAAATGGAAACGGTTACTTTTACCATGATATATTGAAAATCAAATAGTAAATCTCGTAATTACTGTAGCATGTTCCTCGATATTCGATCTGCTTTCAGTTATAGCGTTTTCTTAATGGATGTATTTATCTATCCGATTTACAGCTCTTTCTCAATTTTCAATAAGTTTTTTTGGGATATTTTTTCCGAAGTTCAGACTATAATCTGTATTACTGTAACTTTCCTGTTAGACATTTTTTTTTTAAGTTCGGTGGCAAATTCCTTTAAATAATCTTGTAATTTTAATCTGCGTTCTACCAGAAAAACGGAATACAATGTCTGACACTATTGGCTTTCTTTGTTTACAATAACTAAATATGGTTATCTGAACTGGATTTAGTGGTCTGAATTAATTTCAAAATTCCAGAGTTTCAGCAGTTTTAAGTCCCTGGGAATCATTCTGGTTTTTATATATATTATTGGTTTATAAGTCTGAAACGTAAATTTTGTTGCTGTTGTTGTTTCCATTATTATTATTATTATTATTATTATTATTATTATTATTATTATTAGTGGTAGTAGCAGTAGTAGTAGTGGTAATGATGTTATAATAATATCTCATTTTGATTGTATTTTATTATTTTCCATAATGAACTAAGAAACATGACGATGCTTGAAAACTAAGAAATATGTTTTGAATGAGGGAAGAAAGATAAAAGGAAGTGTGAAGAAAAATACCCGGTTTAGAAAGAAGGAAAGAGAGAGACGAGTAGAGGAAGAGCAAAGACACTCAAGGAAGGAAAAGAGTGAAAAGTTTCAGAGACAGGCATAGGCGTTGGTGGCAGTTTCGACGGTGGATGACGGTACTGTTGTTTTCGCCGTTACCCTCGACGCCGTCTGCGTCGACACATATGATAGATATCTCCGGATATGAATACCACAAAACATGTCCAGCAGAACAGGAAATTAATGGGCGGACAGCTGTGGCGTGTGTGTTATGTCAAACCGTTCCGAACGGAAAAGCTCTTCTTGTGGCGGGGCGTAGAGACAGAATGGCATGTGTTGAATCGTTGGCTGTACGCAACGGCCCAATGTAGGGCTGGAGTATTAAAGCGTCAAATTGAATGCCATGCACCGGGGATGAAGCCAGACCGATAGTTAGCAACGGGAAAAGGAAGCGGGAAGAAGAGGAAAGGATATTTAGAAGGGAAGGGATGAGGAAGAGAAAGAACAAAAGGAGCGAGGACATCTGGATGTTTGCATCAGGGTGTGTGGCCTTTTAATTATATGAGAGTCTAAGTTACAGTGAGTGTGGATGAGAAATTCGGTGATGGTTGAGAGAACAATAGTATGTCTATTATAGTATATATATTATCTCTGTCTGTCCGTCAGATAATTGCTTTCGATAGAAACTAATATTTACAACAAAAAGTATGTGATATTCGATAAGTTAACAGACATAACATTTTGTTTTACAAATAAGAGAATAAACGGAAAGTGTGAAATATAGGATTTATACAATTTTGTGGTCGGTAAAATTCTTTTGAATGTGCATTAATATTCAAAATTGATGTTTTCTCTTTTTTTTTATTTTTTATAAATTAGGAAAGATGAAAAGAAAAAGGATTTTAGATAATTCCAAACAGTATATATATATATATATATATATATATATATATATATGACATATGAAGAAATATAGTTTTAAGGTGTGCTATATTTATGAGATAAAGCGCTCAATATCATAGATAGAGCGTAAGTAAATATAAATATAAAAGTGAACATGGAAATCAACACTCAGAGGCGACAGGCTGTTTCATGCTGGACGCAATCGGCTGGCCGGTCTGATGATTGAATCCAGCATGAAACAGCCTGTTGCCCCTGAGTGTTGACTTCAAAGTTCAATCATATATATATATATATATATATATATATATATATATATATATATATATATGTATATATATATATATATATATATATATATATATATATATATATATATATATATATATATATATATATATGGTGGGTGTACGTATAGTGTATATGTACGTATAGTGGCATATATGTATGATCATGTACACATGTATGTATGTATGAAGATATGGACGCATATAAGTGTGTTGGACAGCACGTGTACTTCCATTGGGTGCTCTGGTATTATCCACAATCTATAAATGTATAACTCAACTAATTTACATTAATCTTAACGGACTTAAATTTAAATCCCCATCGCTGAGTAGTAAAAAAAACTATTTACTGTGAATCCCAGAAAAACACACTTCGGGTCCGTTAGAAGAAACACCACATAGTAGGTGCTGATATTAAACTTCATGCAGAAATGATGCCCATAAATAAACTCCAAACCCAAACCGCTTCTCCCGAGATAAGATACTTTTACAACCCCAGTAATCACTATCACAAACCGACTCTCATTATCAAGGCACTGACTTTGAAAATAAATTTATAACGATACACCGACACAAGCACTCATAGGCTGACGATAGACGTGTGAAGAGCGGTTTGAAATGAACAATAATTATACTTTAAGAAATGGACAAAGTCCGACAATTTTATTTATTAAAGACATTTCTTACGTTTAACGTTCTTGGTGGCCGAGCGGTTAGGCACGTCAGCGTAAATAACGGTTCCGTATAGGATGCAGGTTCTAATCCTGTCCAAGGACGAGTATTTTCTATGAAAATTTCTCGGACATTAAGGCCGGTAAATGTTATTTAATACTGTTTATTATAAACAGAGCATTTACTTAAATACTTGTATCTATAAAAAGAACGTTTAACATAAAAAATGTATTTAATAAATAAAATAATTATACTATAATATAGTGAAATAAACTAATATATATATATATATATGGGAGAGAGAGAATAGTGTGCGTAAGTATTTAGATAAAATATATATTCGGAAATATAATTTGAAAATGTTATTTATTGGTCTCCCAATAGATTTGTTTTCATTCGCTCTCTTCGCACACACACACATATATATATATATATATATATATATGAGGACAATGAATGACAAAGTGCAAAAAATTGTATGTGATGAGTTCTTCCTCTGGGACAACTTCATCGGACTAAAAACAATACAAGTTACACATTTTTTCCCATTTTGTCGTTTGCCTAAAATTGTCCCAATATTGTTTTAATTAACAGAAATTTATATATCACATACTGTGTAATATATTGTCATGTGTTTGAGACCAGCTACAGATGTTTCAAATTAAATTAAATGCGAATTACAAGTGGGATTATAGTTGCAACTATAAACAGATCAGATAATGAGGAAAGATGGCCTAGTGTATTTAACACTCACGTAAGATCATGCGGTAGACTGTTCTCGTTCCACGTGGCATGTCTAATGGATGTCAGTTTTCTCCTGTTAATTACCCTCTAAATGTTATCCACTGCTTTAACCTGGTATTGAACTCACGCTCTTTGTGCCCTGTCACTGCATCTAACTAATGCCTTTATCCGCTGTGCCATGTGGCCGTGAGCGAAATAAAGGGTTCAGTTCGACATTCCAGCCACCTGAAGAATGCAGGAGCGTACAACGGCCGAAACGTTGTGGCAAACATGGCGACAAAGATGAGGACAATATTCCGAATAATGTAAATAGTGAAGAAGAACATTAATTATAAACAAGGTAAAAATACCTTTTAAAATATAATCCCTCGGTATATAATATTTATAGGTCCTCTAGAACACCTTAAATTTATCATTTACTCTAAAAGGTAAGAACCTGTAATCTATATATTACCATTAACTCAGGTCATTAAAATCAGGCCTATGAAAAAAAAATAACGTTGTTTATGAATCGACCCGTGAGTATCAGATTCTCCAAGCCCTACTTCCTCATTATATGTCTCAGAAACATCAGCTGCCTCTTCCGGGTGCAAAGTATAAGTTTGCATCCTCTCTAAGACCTAATCGTGGCTCACACACTGGGTACATGATATCCTTAGCATCCTTCGGTAGAACCAAATATCCGTTGCCTCGAGTCTCTTCTTCAATTTTGACGAGTCTATCCAAAATTTCGCTTCCAAAGAGAAGGACACATGTCACGTAAGAGCTCATTATTCTTTTGTTTGTTACCAAAGATATCCTCCTGTCTCGCAATACTCTGGCCAGTTTTTGGTATGCGTCTTTGGTCATTCCAATACGTCTACGGATGTCAGTGCCGAACTGTCAAGACGCTTCTTTGATATTTAAATTCTGCGTCTGCTTAATTCTAGTGTTCCCAAACTCCAAATTGCATTTAGGGCTTATAATTTTACTGATGACCATACATTACTACCGGTTTAAAAAGAGAATCATCAGTTTGTAGAATGCCAGATGAATATGGCGGGTTAGGGAGAACAGATCAAACCAGTTCCAATTGTTTTTTTTTCTCTGTTATTCTTGCTCTCTGCGGGTATGTTTGTTTCTTGAAGAGAATAACATTTCTCCTGTTGACGTCCGTAGGGCGCTCATCAACTAAACTGCAGATTTTGGACGTATAAATGTGAATTTAGTGGTTCAGTAGGTCTTAGAAAGGGTAAAGAATACGAACCCGAGCAACCCACGACAGGTACATTAATGTGTGTGTGTGTGTGTGTGTGTGTGTGTGTGTGTGTGTGTGTGTGAAATTGAAGTCAACTCCACGAGGCGAAATTCTGCTCCAAGCTTAAACGCAATCGTCAGCTCACATGCCTGTCGATTGCGTTTACGCATAGACTCCAGCCTAAATGTGCGGATTTCAATGTCCACTGTTATATTTACATATGCTCTACCCCTGATATTGAACATTTTAAGCCATAAATATTTCATACTTTTAAAACTTTTAACTATATTTTATCACACACACACACATATATATATATATATATATATATATATATATATATATATATATATATATATATATATATATATATATAAGAAAGAACAGTAAGATATATAATCCGGCGTTCTTATAGATATTTTTATTTTTACAAAATAGTGCTCAATGTAAATTTACAGAGCATTAATATTATAAATTAATTGATTTAAAATATGTTTTTTCCTCTACACAGTTGAGGATGAAATGGAACTAATGTCTTTAATTTAATTACAAAATTAAATTGGGACCTTCCATTTTTTAAACATAGTTAGAACTGTGTAGCGGAAAAAACATATTTTAAATCAATTAATATATATATATATATATATATATATATATATATATATATATATATATATATATATATAAGTTTGGGATTGGTGTATACGGAATAAATTCCAAGAACAGAAAAAATACTATTCTTAAAATGGTGCTCAATACAGAGTAGAGCAAATATAATTTATTCGAAAATTATAACATAAATATGTTATAAAATCACTAGAAACATAGCCATTTTGTTTCAACACTTCTGGTGTCTTATCAAGTGATGGTGTTGAATGTAGGTTCTACATATTTATGTTATAATTTTTGAATAAATTATATATATATATATATATATATATATATATATATATATATATATATATATATATATGTGTGATAGAATATAGTTTTATATTATATATATATATATATATATATATATATATATATATATATATATATATATATATATATATATATATCGGAGGTGACATTTTGTTACGTTGGAATAGAAAATTGCTATGCGAAGATAACTGTCGCCAAATAGCAGACGCTGGTTGTAAGCATCGACATAACAAAATATCATTTGCGATGGTGTATATCTTTGTTTAAATATTCGTATAACCAATTTGATATAGCTTAGAAAGCTTAGATCAAGGACCATATTAATAAAATATATCCAAATGTTGGACAATTTTTTACTTTATTTTCGCCAGAAGTCAAACAAACATACGAACTTTCTAAAGGCTCATTATCAGACATTATCGACCTTCATTGTCTGTTATATTCAACAAAATATATTTAAATTATGATATGCTATATGATGTATAAGCATTAATTTAAAAACAGTGTTCAATACACAAATTATAGCCATAAATATTTATTTATCGTATGCAGTGTTACATTAGAATATGCACATATCCACTACAAAATTGTACATATTTGTTTCAACGTCAAAAAATATTCCCCACTTGATGTACAATTTTGTAGTGGATATGTGCATGTTCTAATGTAACACTTCATAATATATATATATATATATATATATATATATATATATATGATAAAATATAGTTCTAATGTATGTAACATTTATTGGTTAAAGTGCTCAATATCAGGGATAGAGCGTAATGTAAATATAAAAGTGTTTGTTATTTCATGCAAAACGCAATCACCAGGCCATTTATATACATACATCTGCTAACATACAGACACTTTTTCTCTATGTGTTATACTAACACAATTCATTCAGTTGTATTACAAAAAATACACAAAAGTTGTGTACAGTTGTACGCAAAGAATCTTTGTAGTTAATTTGTTTCAATTTGAAAAAAAAATACTACAAAGTTATTAACATTTTTAGATTCATGTTTGAAGATTAAATTAATTCTTCGATAATACATGCATTTTCCACACACACACTCTCTCCTTTCTCTCTCTCTCTCTCTCTCTCTCTATATATATATATATATATATATATATATATATATATATATATATATATATATATATATATATTGTTACTGATAGATTTTATATACCTTTACATTTTCTATTATTACAATTGCTTGACATTAAACCCAGATTAAAAAGAGAGTACTTGAGACGCTGATTTTAGTTCCTAATTTGGTGCAACACGTTGTTTCAGCTTGTGATTTGTGGCCATTTATGCTAGTTATTAGCTGTACGCTGTATGAGCTGCCATCGTGAAGCCATTTTTATTGAGATGAGAGGACTTAATCACGATATTGCCCAAGCTTTTATTTGAAGAAAATATTCCTTATTATATGTACTTAATCATTGTTTGTTTTTCTTTTTCAGAATGTATCATTTCCATTGCATAAGATAAGAAATTAAAATAAAGACAAGAGATTTTATCTTTTAAGCTTTCTGCTATATTTTCTAAAATGTGCATGTATCATTTCTAATTACGATGATTATTTTCTTGACAAGAAATATATTCTTCTTGCATTTGAACGGATTTTATTCGATGTCCAAAAAGCGAACTTAATTTCTGCACGAAAGTGTAGATTATAGAATGAGAAAGAACAAGAAACAAAAAAGAAGAAAATTAGAATGAAACAATAAAATAGAAGTGAATTAAAAATAGAATTAATGCTTAATTTTTTTCAATGTACAAAAAAAATCATTAGAAGGAAAGAAATTAAAGAAAAAAAAAGAAAAACGTTTATTTCAGGCGGCGGTTAAGAATTTCATTTTGCTGTCGAGTAAATTAAACAGTGTAACTAGTTAGCTGACGAGAGGAGGAATGCATCATAATTCCGCTGAAGAAAGGGCTGATGCAATCAGAAACAAATGAACAAAATGGACTAGGAATTCACTAACTTCTTTCCAATCGAAACGCGAAGTTAAATCCTGTTCAATTTAAAAATACGTGTTGTTACTCTCCATGATTTTCAACACCCCTCTTCTTCGTCATCCTTCTTTAACTCATTTTTCTTTCTTTCTTCTTCTTCTTCTTCTTCTTCTTCTTCTTTTTCTTCTTCTTCTTCTTCTTTTTCTTCTTCTTCTTCTTCTTATTATTATTATTATTATTAATATCTATTATTTTTCTTTTTCACATTCCTATTTCTTGATTGTTCAATCGTTTACTTCGTCTTCTTAATCCTACCTCTACTTTTTTCGCCATTTTTATTCTCAATCTTTCATCGTCATCCATCGTTTTCACCTGACATTTTCTTCTTCAGGCTCTTCTTTCTTCTTTCTTTTTTCTAGTTTTTTTTTCTTTTCTTTCACTCGATATTTGTTATAATCTAGCATTCTCTTATTTGTTTTTAGAATCTCGTTCTTCTACTGCTTTGTAACATTCTTCTTATTTTTCTTTGACACTTTATTCCTTTTTGGCTCACAAAACTTCTTCAATGGATTTTCTATTTGCCATCGAACACCATCTCTTCATTCTTTCAATTTTATTTTCTATTCAGATTTCTCTTCATTGCCTTCCATTTATTCTTTAAACTTAAACGAATCAATAGTCTTTCTCCAGAGTATCCTTTCTTTCCGCTTTCTTATCTTCCACCTCTTCTTTATATCCTCCTTTTTTTCAAACTCCGTTTCGCTTTAATCTTCCTCTTCCTCTTCTTCTTCTTCTTATTATTATTATTCTTTCTTCTTTTTTCTTCTTCTTTTTCATCTTCTTTTCTTCTTCTTCTTCTTCTTCTTCTTATTATTATTATTATTATTATTATTATAAATCCTCTTTCTTTTTTCTTCTTTTTTTTTTCTTCTTCTTCTTCTTCTTCTTCTTATTATTATTATTATAAATCCTCTTTCTTTTTTTCTTTTTTCTTCTTTTTTTTCTTCTTCTTCTTCTTCTTCTTCTTCTTCTTCTTATTATTATTATTATTATTATTATTATTATTATTATTATTATACCTCCTTTTTTCTCCTTCTTTCTTCCTCTTTTTCTTCTTCTTTCTTCCTCTTTTTCTTCTTTTTTCTCTTCTTCTTCTTTTTTCTCTTCTTCTGTTTCTTCTTCTTCTTCAAACACTGTTTATTGCTACTGCGATTATATTATGACTCATTATATTTTTAAATCTAACAAATCAAGGAAAATATTGTAAACTACTTAAGAATGGAAAACAGACGCGAACTGAAAAACAGTTTATAAGAATATTAAAAAAATCGTTTTAGATGATCGAAACGAAATTCAAAACAGAAAGCTAAATTACATGGTTGAGATAGCAAACTTAATTTGACTACAGGAGTATAATTTTCACTATTGCAACGTCCACGAATTCCCGGTGGAATCAAAGTAAATAAACATGTCGACATTTTAATTTGTATTTATTGATATATTTTATTATATTTAGGTAGCTGCGCTTAGCAAGACACAAGGCTAAATTTAAAATAAAATATATGTCGTAATAAGCAAACGTAACTTTTCAAAATGTGCGGAAATATATAAACATTCGAGGTGTTTGTTGCTATCTAGACTCAAAAATCAGCTTCTGATTGAAGTATTGAGCTATTTTAGGGATGCTATAACGCACTGACTAAAAAATGGAAAACAAAATGGACGTTTATGCTGAGCATCAGAAACAGTTAATATGTGCACATCATGACAAAATAAGACGTTGGGAATATGACACTGACAGGATTTACTGAAGACAAGAGCGTCAGTGGACAGTAGCGAATGCACTACATAACGATCTTAATCCAATGGTTGTTAGAACAGGAGTTAGGAGATCTATCAAAAATATAAAATTTACTAAGGACTGCGAAGGACAGGAAATTGTGGAGAGCCATGATCGCCCAAGACCTTAAATCACAAAGAAGTCGAAGAAAGTGTTTTACTGCAATATATATCAAAAGACGTATATGAGGAATACATTTTGTTCTAGCAATCTATTCTTGCCTATAAAATCAGTATTGGATGTCTTGAATTTGAACTAGGATCTTGATATCTGGGTGAAATACGTAACTTTATCTGTGTAGATATTACAAGAATTCGACAAAATTGCCGGTTTATTAAATATAATACAGTTTTTAAAAAAAAAGAGTATTCTTAGGAAATGTATCCTTATTTGCCAGAATTTATACATAATTTCTCCACATTTTTGCAATATGCACAAAGGTAAAAAACTGACCCTCATTTGAGGTACAGACTTCCTATAGAACAATAATGGTATGCTAGTCCTTGTTACCTATTACATTACGACGCGATGCCTTGTAGACGACCGAATGGGTTTACATGTTATTAAATTAGGGACACGTGCTGTTTATTCATGCTTGAAGGTTCAACTACAAGAATAATGCTGGACTCAAGTTAAGTCCAACCGAAGATGTAAAGAAAACAAACAAGACCGATATATATATATATATATATATATATATATATATATATATATATATATATATATGTATGTATGTATGTATGTATGTATGTGTGTGTCAACAAATATATGTATTAAACAAATTTACAAGTGACAAAGACATTAAAATTTCTGTTCGTGTGTGAACGCAAAGAGTTTGTATATTGTTGAATGTTCGTACGTACGTGTATGTGTGTTTCATGGCGTTTTCCCATCAGTGGGCGAAGACGCTGATCTCCGTGAGAGATGACATTTTTAAATGTGTCCGCTGAAATGCAAAGTAGAATGAGAACGACAAAAGAAATCGCCCATTATTTATAGTGTAGGGAGAGCGTGCTCTAGTGAAATATTTGGACAATTAAGGAGGAGTTAACTCCGACAGCCCTTCCAAATATTTACTCTTTGGTTGAAGAAGGTCGCGAGATTAGTAACACGTATAGCAGAATTATTGAAAATAGAGTGTAATATAAATTTTAATATAGAAAATCCGCACTTCAACCAAAAACGTTTGCGGTTTATCTTCTTTTTAATATATATATATATATATATATACCAAGGTTTCACCTAAGCGGATCGTCAGGGAAAGCTGGCTGGCTTTCTCTGACGATCCGATTAGGTGAAAACTTGCTGCGCTTGTCTGGCTCTCTAGGTTTTACTAGGTCTGCTCTACTTCTGTATTGAGCACTTTTGAGTTAGTTGAGTACTCGTATCGGGGTATTTTTCTTTGGGCTTTGGAGCTGTATGCTTTCTTTTTTTAAAACCTTTTTTTCCTTCGAGATTGATTTGACCATTAGCAAATCAAGAAACCGAAGGTTTTCCGAGACGAGTGTAGTTACATATATATATATATATATATATATATATATATATATAGATAGATAGATAGATAG
This sequence comes from Acanthosepion lycidas, assembly GCA_963932145.1. Lineage (NCBI taxonomy): Eukaryota > Metazoa > Mollusca > Cephalopoda > Sepiida > Sepiidae > Acanthosepion > Acanthosepion lycidas. The sequence goes on along the minus strand of OZ010573.1, from coordinate 132,110,188 downwards.
ATAGATAGATATATGACAGACAAGGAAAATTAAATTATTTGTTTTTTTTTTTAGTTTTTCCAGCGTTCTTACATTTTTCTATTTGGTATATATATATATATATATATATATATATATATATATATATATATATATACCAAATGGAAAAACATACATACATACATACATACACACATCTCTCTCTCTCTCTCTCTCTCTCTCTCTCTCTCTATATATATATATATATATATATATATATATATATATAAATATATGTAAGGGATTACTCATTGTCTCGCTCTCGACCACTTCTTTAAATATTTTCAAGTGGGGTTAGGTGTTATCTTTATGTTTTGAATAGTTAAGATGTATTTTTGTTTTGTTTTGAATACAAGTAGGAGTGATTATTCCGAGCTTAATATGTATTAACACTGTAGGTTAGAAACAACAAAAAAAGTTGTTTGGTTTACGAGAGTTTAACGCGTTTACAAGTCAGACCTTTGTAATGCAATGAAATCTGAGAGAAATACAATATTATTAATAATAAAATATAGATTTTTTCAAGTTATTTACACATTTCATATAACGTTCTTTTATATATATATATATATATATATATATATATATATATATATATATATATATATATATATATATATATAAAGAGAGAGACAGAGACAGAGCGTCAGGCAGACAGCCAGACCTTGCTGGATATGAACAGAACGAGATAGATAGAGAGATAGATAGATAGATAGATAGATTATGAGTATACTACGTAAGAATTAAAGACATATGGAGGGTTGTTCTGGCACAAATCCTTGTGAAAGAATTAAAGATAAAAAGTATTTATCTACAAGAAAAGTTCACGGATGTATTTTGGGGGTCTGTTTTGTCAAATTCCTTTTACTTATTTTCTTAACGTCTAAAGTTCTTTTTTTCTGTAGCCGTATACAAATGGACAAGGTTTTTCGCGCGTTCAATTGCAGGCCGTCCTCATTGGGTAAAGAAATTTTAAGTCGCCTGCAGGGTTCATTAATGCTGATTGTAAAAAAAACGTCGGGCATTATTTTCTATTCAGCTTGCCACTTGAGTTTCCGATAAAGATTTCTGAATTGAATGGGATTCACTTCCATTTGCTCACCGGTTACCGTGTTTGAATTCATTTACTGCGCGTTTGTTTATGGGCACATACCTACTTGAATATATATATATATATATATATATATATATATATATATATATATATATATTATGTGTGTACGTATGTGCGTGTTTGTGTGTGCATGCGCAGTGCAATATATATATATATAGATCTAGATCTTAATAAATATATATATATATGTGTGTGTGTGTATGTGTGTGTGTGTGTTCTACGTGTTATTGTATGTGTATATTTTGGGAAAGAACTGGCTGAATTGTATAATCTAAAATATAAATGAAAAATATAAAGTAAATTTAGATACATCCCAATTTGTCGGGATAGATAGATAGATAGATAGATAGATGCAAATTTACATGACATTTCAATAAAATATTTACTTATTAATCCCACTTTCTAAGATCTCAGTATATAATTCTTCTAGCTTTTTTATGTACCTTGTCTTTTCAGGATGTAGACGATCATAGCTCTCCCCTTCCCCATATCCCTTGTAGCTCTCGATAAGCTTCGTCCATCTGCCACCTCCACAGGACCACTTTCTTTCATCCACTTGCTTAAGCCCGTCTGGTATGACATGCGTTGCTTTCCCTTATCTTACATTCCGACAATTAAATCTTACTTTCTTTTTATCTTAAATTATTATGAATTGAAATCATATAATCCATATAATCACATATTTTTCAATAATGAATTATCTGCTATTGACTATTATAAAAGAATTAAAATATATTAAGTTAAAATCTTCGTAAATACTGCCAACCATCTTGAGATAATCAAGTATTTAAATCAACATACGAAATTACTGATTGCATTATTAAACAATAATAGTTCTTTGTTCATTTTATTAATTTTCCAATACTTTCTTACACAATATATATTCTTTGGTGTATTTTGTAAAAGGTGCTTTATTTACTGAGGGTGTTCATATCTTCGATGCGAACTGAAGATCGCATTGAGACAGAGAACTGGTAGATATCATGCAGTGTTAACTTCTGTGTTCACACTGTCTATCAATTTCCCTCCTCTTCTCCCAATCCATGTGGGTGATGAATTATTTCCCCTTCCACCACTACCACAAACATATCTCTCACAGGCAGTATTTGGCGAGCCTCTCACCGTTCTATCGCTACTTCCATGGGAAATGATCGGACGCTGTACATACCTTGCTTCCGCCAATTCAAACCTTCACGGCTAGGAGCCGCTATGCTTATTACATCGTGACAAACCACCCATATTTCCTCCGTATTCCATCGACGAAAAGTATGTTCCACTCGAACAGCTTCTTCCACCGAAGTAGTGATCTAGAAAACAGACTCTCAAGAAGATAATTCTCCGATCATTACATTCTCAACCTGTTCAAGCCTTGAGTTAACAGTTATCTTTCTTTTCTTTGAGTATGAACTACCCCTTAACCTAAACCTGCAACGCGAGTAGCCCACGGGCTGGCTTTCTAAAGGATGATCCTTACTGAATATATATATATATATATATATATATATATATATATATATATATATATATGGCATCATGGCGATCGCGTTTCGCATGAAAAATTCTGTCGTCTCTGAATGTTGAAATCAATGTTCACTTTTATATTTATATTCGCTCTATCTCTAATGTTGAGCACTTTATCCCATAATTATACTATAGCTTAAAACCATATTTATTGACGTATATATATATATATATATATATATATATATATATATATATATATATATATATATATATATATAACATGTGAATCCGGAATTACGGCTTGTATAACTTGCACAATTTGATGCATAACGTAGCGTGAATAATCAAGGTCACTGGTGATAGAATACATGCTACTAGAACAGATTTAAATATGATTAAACAACACTCGTTGTCTCATTTTATTTAAATCTATTGACAATGATATCGGTCACACAAAATATCATTAATGAGATCCAAGATAAAAGAAAATGACACATGCCATCACGCCAGTTGTAGTTGAGAAGATCTAACGGCAAATATTAATGCTAAGCTATCGAACTTGGTTAAAATGAAAAATATTTCCAATATATACGTAAATATTCTGCACAAAGAAGCCAAAAGAAACAATTATAATCGACGTATCGGCATTTATCATTATTCAGGAAATAACAGACATAAACTTTTATCGTGGCGCCTTCCCGGTTTACTTCTGGTAAAGCTTTCTGACGGTTGTGTGATTTAAGGCAGCGTGAAAATGTTTTGTTACTTCGAAAACATGGATAATCATTCATCTCACGATATATAAAGAAAATGAGAAGATGCAATGAGAAAGAACCGGAAATCCACTCCTAAACAAGAAGCATGAGATAAACCTTAACTCTTTTTATTATTATTATTCTCCGTCTAGTGAACAGGAGTTGGTTTATCTACTGTTTCTTGTTTAGGATTGGGTTTCCTGTTCCTTCTAAAGATTTCTTATTTTCTTTCGTCCCTATTGCGTCTTCGTGCCTTTATCGCCTTACTTGGGGTGAAATGATTAAAACAATATTGTTGTTATAGCGCATTACTGCACTAAAGAAGGCAATAAAAGGAGCTTAGAATAGTTAACAGATTTAAGAAACATCGCTTGTAAGTTGTTTTTTTTTTTTTTACTGAAATCTCCAATCAATGCGTATTAATGAGTGAATTTCAACAAGGGGAAATAATAGGATAGCACCAGTATGACAAGTCAAATAGAGAAATTGATAGGTTTTTCCCGGTTAATCATCAAACGCTGAATAAATTTCATGAAGAAGAACATTGTCGTGTGGAACAACGTTCAGGAAGACCAAGCATCGTGTCTGAACGAAAGAGAAGTCATTAGGAACGGTCATCAGAGCGTCAAAGATGTCGCCAACAGCATGGAAATGTCGCCATATGCTGTAAGATAGACTCTGGAAGAACTAGGCTATCAAAGAAGAACTGCGAGAAAGAAACCTTTGATTTCAGAGCTTAAGAGGAACCTTTGTATGGGCAGGGTGAGAGAATTCGAGAGCAAAGATTATGAATTTCGTCAGTCTATAATTTGGTCAGATGAAAGTAAATTCTTTCAATATTCTAATTTGAGATTATCTCTTCTATCACTCGCATTTTCATCTATTTCTTTTTCCTCCTTTTTTAAACTTATCTTCTTTACATTTCTTCTTCCTCTTCTACTTTTTCTTCTACTTCCTCTTCTTCTATATTTTTTCTCTTTTTTATCATTCTCTTTTAAAAATGCACATTTTTTTCTTTTGTGTCCTCCTCTTTTCTTTCAAATCTCTCCAATTTGTTGCGTTTGATTTTTTCCTCTTCTACTTGCCCTTTTTCCTCACTTCTTCTTCTTCTTCTTCTTCTTCTTCTTCTTCTTCTTCTTCTTCTTCAATATCATTCCTCTTTATGCTAAATCATCCTCCTCTTCTTCACTCTCATACTTCTTCTTACTTCTATTCTTTACATCTATTTTCTTCGCCTCCTCTTCTTTTTCTTCTTCTTCTCTGTTGTACTGTGTCCTTTTAAAACGGGGTCTTTTCACAACTTCCTATCTTTCCGAGATCCAAACACTATTTGTTCCCCTTATATCCATTCCAATCCATGTCCTGTGATCCAATTATTCAATATACAGTATTTTCCCGCCGAAATAAAATATCTGCTCATCTTTATTCCCTGTGCTGCCGGGACAAATCCGTTATTTCAAAATATGAATCGGTGATACTTGGACGAAAAGTATCATATGTAGGGAGGGATAAGTTGGTCAAATCTTTCGTTTTTCGGTATGTAGAACGTTAATAAAGCGTTTCATTCAGGCGGGAATTTAAGCTTATCGGCGACACTCTTTCTCTCTCTCTCTCTCTCTCTCTCTCTGTTTAAAAATATACTACCCACATATATTATTTTACATTATGTGCCACGCCCCTTTCAGAATGTAAGCTATCATGGTTTATGACTGTTAATGAACATTGGCTTTTTGCTATCTATCCCGAGCCCTTTTCCACCATCGATTTACTCGAGATCGTCATACCATTCGTTGTCTTCCTCTGTCCATCTTGAACACCATCTATCAGAATTTCCAATCCTTCTTTCATCATCATATGCCCTAGATAACTCCTGTCTCTCGCAGTTTATTACTCTTTCCATTGTTTCTAGAGAAATTTTCCTATTTCTTAGTACCTGCTTAGTACCTGCCTAGATTTTGGATTGCTTCCTGGGCTATCCAAATACACCTTCGGATCTCAATGTCGTTCTTTCTGTCCTCTGCTAAAGCACTTCCCAGATAGTTGAAATTCCACACTTGTTTGATTTCGTTACATATCTTCCATGTGCCTTCAGGATGCTGGCGATCGTAGCCCTCTAAATCTTTCTGTCACTTGTAGTCCTCAGTAAGATTTGTTGTTGTTGTTATATCTCCCAAACCTATTCTGCTATTTATTTGCTCAAGCCCATAAAGTATGTTAGGCGCTTATTTCATTTGTCCCTCTTTTCCTCTATCTGTCCTATGAGTTTCAGATTTTCCAAATCTTCCTTTCTCATTACGTTCCCCAGAAATTTCTACTGCTTCTTCCCGATGTTAAATATATGTTTCGTTTTTGGTTCCATTCTCTCCAAAACTCCGTTTTTGTTCATACGTTTGGCTCACGGAATCCTCAGCATCTTTCTGTAGAACCACATTTCTGTTACTACAAGTCTTTTCTTCATTTTGAGGAGATTGTCCAGCATTTGGTACCAGGAGGACAGATATCACGTAACATTTCAGTACTCTTTACTTTGTTTCTAGTGAAATTATTCTCTCTTAATATTATGCTTAGCTTTTTGCATGCATTTTTGGCCACCCCAATACCTCTTCGGATCTCAGTGCCGCACTATTCTACAAGTCCGATAAACCTGCAGCTGTCATTGTTAGTTATCGTTGCTTTACAGATGTGTATATATTCACATTTTTTTTCACTAGTAACATAGAAACGCATTTTCTTACATGTACGACCATTTTTCATCAAATATTTTACAGCTTTATCCAAAATGTGCCACAAACCTCTATTTTCAGCTACTTTACCATATTAATTTTAATTTTTATACAAGTTCTATTAAATTCATATGTAAATGTCGTCCGTATCGTAGGTAATAATTTTGGTACATCCTAGCGTTTTTTTTTTTTTTAATTTCAGATTCTTATAACGATACAATGATTTTCAAGGAATTTAACAACACTGGAAACGGGTATATACATATTTTGATGATTTCATAAATAGATTACATATTTTCTAAACAATTTAAAATGCCACTTCATATAGTCAAAGATATTTCATTCACCAAATTCCAACGCTAAAATTATAACCACCACTGTCAAGACGGTCAAAGATTTGGTCAGCGCATCTGATATTAGGATATATAAAATAGAATGCCTGACAAAACATAAGAATTATGTAAGTACAACTTGTAACCAATCTGAAAACGCGCAGCTATCTACATAAACGAGACTGGTGTAAAATAAAACACTAAACTCCTTATTAATGCATGGAAATATGATGTCATAACTTTGATTTCATGATTTTAAAGATGCCACCCTAATAAAAACGAACATTTTCCATTATGAAGAAAATACCTCAAACGAATATGAAATATTAAATACACATCAGCCGCAATGATTCATATCACCAATATTCATAAAATCTATACTTGAAGAATTTAAGGTCCAGGCACTTACTGAAAATGTAAACTTGTTTTAAACGTTCTATTACAAAATTTTGTCATATTCGCCATACAATCCCAAATCACGCTAATACACCCGACTCCAACACAAGATAAACAAGATAAAGTTATAATTAATAAAAAAATACCTACATGATAATCACAATAACAAATTATAAGTTAACCTTTATAGAACCCTCTTTCGTTATAAGCGGCTGTTACTGTTGTTACCCTCTTGTTAGGTCGTCGAAACGACATTTTGTTGCCATTGTTATAATGACAACGTATACTTACTTGATACTTCGTCAATTTCAATGTAGTAGGACACTTTGTAATTGCAGATAGCAATTATAATACGCTGATGAATAATACTCGTATCAGACGTCTTAGAATAATACCCGTAGTAATGGTTCTTCGTATAGTAAGAAGAGAATAGTACTCCGAATAGTATAGGGGTTAGAGAAGAAATAGCGAGTACCTCATACATCACACGACTTACTCTATGATTACGGCAATTAGTAGGAGATTCGTCTCCAGCTAAGCTAGTCGAACTCTCTGCCTGCGGGCGAAGAGGAACCCAGATGCCGAAGGAGTCTCTCGTCTGCGGTGGTAGATAGCTACCCGACCCGATTTTTTACAGGGTCTACGGGGATTTTTTTCCGAGCCTACGGGCTCTGATACCCTACGTTAAATTCGACCTTGACGACCTGACCGCGTGGGGCGGTTGACAAATATCCTTACTCTACGATCACGGGATCTACCTAATGAATAATGAGATCACCTGTGTTTGCCACATTCTGCCTTTTGCTTTGATCGATATTTTCCTATCGTGTTGCTAAAGCCAACTTTTATCTCCAGTTCCAATTCGTTCAGAATTTCGTCACGGTGTAGATTCTATTTATACAAAATTTACATTGAAAGTTCTGTTATGGTTGGTTGTTAATTGAAGGGGAACAGCTTTAATACCCAACGTCCAGAATGTTTTCACAACTTTAATATTTCAGATATAGTTTACTGGGCTTGATCAATGGAGGGGTAACACTCAATTCTTCCTGCAGTTGATCGCTAACTATCTTTAAATAAAGATTAAAAAACATTGATGTTTTCTTTTTCTTACGGACTTCGTCTTTCTTACAGACTTTGTTACAGATCGTCTACTAATCCTCCTTTATCTTAAAATCCATTTAGTGCTTTTTTGAAGCGGGATAACCATTTCAAAATTACTGATGTTTTGGGGAGAATTATCGTCGTCATACATTCTCAAAGTATTAATAATATGCTTAGTTTTCTTACAGATTTGATATTAATAATATGCTTAGTTTTCTTACAGATTTAACATAAATTTTATATTAGTTTTTCTATATTATACAGTCGAGCGAGCTCGAACTTTCATCAGTCCATAGTTGATCAATATAGGTGGTTGTTAGTTAACCAAGCCGACCTGCTGCGTGGTTAGGAATCAAGAGTAGTAGACAACATTCAAGTCCATGTTTTGTTCGCCAGCAGTTGCCTCTTAAGGGCATTATACGTTCACGTAAGTTGGTAGAAATCTCAGGGTGGATCCACAGCGCTGTGGGTTACTTTGATATGTCTCCAAGATATATTCAGAATAGCTTTTAGCATTCGCGTTTAGGTTACATCAAGCTAAGACTCAAAGGTTTAATTAATGTCCAAACAGTGGCACCATACATTAAAACCGATTCTACAATGACAACAAAGAAGTCCCCGTTTGTGATTCTCAAATAGATGAGATTTCCAGATTACTTCCATGTTATTCAATAAAATTGATTAAAAGTGATGTTAGGATTCATATTTAAAATATTATAAACTTCAATCTATTATCTGGAAATGCTCTCATTTCCAACAGGTTATAATGCATAAAATCAAGTTTAATTAGCTGCAGACAAATATAAAAATATTTGCTAAGTTTTCTTATAATCTAATTTTGACACTAACTTTTTTAATGCCCTTTTTATATCGTGATATAGATTAATTATTGTTTATAATCTATATTACTCTGATATTTTTGCAATATATATATATATATATATATATATATATATATATGTGTGTGAATGTATGTGTGTGTTTGTGTGTGTGTGTCGTTGTGTAGACCCAACATATATATATATATATATATATATATATATATATATATATATATATATATATATTGTAATATATATATATAGGTATTTATAATATACATATATTGTAATATATATGTGTGTGTGTGTATATATATATATATATATATATATATATATATATATATATATATATATATATATATGTACATATACTATATATATTTTAATAAATACATATGTATATAACATATACATCGCATATATATATATATATATATATATTTATATATATATATATACATACATATATACGTACATATATACATATATATATATATATATATATATATATATATATATATATATATATATATATATATAAACAGCCACATCGATCACCTCATGAATAAATTTCATGATTATTTATTCACTTGCCTTTGCACACCAACACGCGCGTATACAGTTGATTATATCTGGTCATTTGATTTTTTTATATGTATACCTTTATATATATATATATATATATATATATATATATATATATATATATATATATATATATATATATATATATATATATATATATATTCTGAATTTCCCAGTACCAGTATGTCGTGTTCATGTGTTGTCTATCAGCATAAGAAATTTAGTTCGATGAATTCTTGAAGGACAAAACGCGTCACATCGAAACCTTGTTTACTTCGTCCTACAATTTCCCCAATACTGTTCTCTATATATTAAAATATATATCGTTATATCTCTCCCTCTCCCCCCTCTCTCTCCCTCTCCCCCCTCTCTCTCTCTCTCTCACACACGCACACACACAAATATATATTAGTGGTATAATTCCCGACTGACGCCAATTCAGTCGGGTTTCGATCCTAACTAGAGATAACAGGACCTCCATCACACTGATGAGCTGTGATACAGCGAAACAGTCTGTCTGTGGATGACAATATATATATATATATATATATATATATATATATATATATATGTAAAATGTGTATATGTATATATATACGTAAAATGTGTGTATATATATATATATATATATATATATATATATATATATATATATATATATGCAGTTACTTTTGTTCACAATAATTCGGTATTCAACAGGTACCTAGGCTAAATGAATATCTTCGCAAATAAACTTATCTATATTTTAGTCATAATCACCTCAAGGAAGGCACTAATGCCACTAAAACGCAAGGGGTTAAGGTTGTGGAAGAATTTAGAACAGAAAACTTAATGATGATCAGAAAGTGAAGAGAGTAATCAGGTGGACAGTAAATAGCGATAGACATTGCATTTAAATTTTTTCAGATTAACCCTTTGAGCTCTGACCACCGTTTTACAGCTGGTAGAGAAAAATGACGTAATGCCCAGGTACCGGTTGAACGGTGGGTAAACACTTGTAACTATTTTTATATCTACCGTGAAACATTATATACCAATTATTTACGGATTTTGAATCAGGAGCTCCGGCAAAAGGCTTAATTTTGTTCAGGAACGTAGATCTCGAAGGTTGGCTGGAAAGCATCATTCCGGAAGTGATTTCCACAAGAGAGAAGTGCCAGTGAAGAAACTGTTAGCATAGAATTTACGGTTATATCTAGCGATATCAACTGTATATTGATGTCATCTCGTCGCAAGTCTAGTACTGCGTTTAAATTCATAAAATCTCGATATCATTGCGAAGAATTTCGAACAATTACTATGATTTTATTGAAAAGACATAGAGTCAACTTTACGGCGGTGAAAACGTGACTGAAGCGGTTCAGCCAGATCAGGAAATGTTATATTACAGATTCTTCTTTGGATCTTATCAAAGAGCTCAAGGTAAAGAGCAGGTTCTCCGGACCATATGTAGCAGCAATATTCTAAGCATGGAAGAACGGTAGACATAGATATGTAAGAGAGTTTCTAGAGAGAAAAAGTATCTCGACTGACATAATAAAGCCATTTTCTTATCAGCTGATCTAACAATGGATTCAATTAATGCTTTCCACTACCTATCAGCAGAGAACTTGAGTCCGAAAAGGCACAACGCGTCACTTTTCTGGAGGTTAGCATTAGCCATGCAAATGGAAAGTAATAATGAAATTTAGTTTTGGAAGCGTTAAAATTAACAAGTCATATTTATCCCAGTTAACTACGGTCTTGAGATAGTTTTGAACATCTGCTGCCATTTTGACCTTGTCAGACTGATAAGCCTTCCTATCGAGACAGGAGTAAATTGTTGTGTCGTCAGCGGAGATACCAAATTGAGAGCTGATATCATCAGGAAGGTCATTAATTAAAATTAGAAATAGGGTACTACTAATGATGGAGCCATTTATATAAAAGTATGTGTATAATAAATCTACTGCCCGGAAAATGTTACAGATACTTTAGAAGGGGGTCACAATTTGTCCTCATGGATTGTATGTCTTCCAGCATCGCTTCTTCAAGGATTCGAAAAACTAAAACTAGAAATATCAAAGTCTTTAGCAAAGTCATTTGCGGCTGCATTCTATTGGAACTTAGAGATAGGGTAGATGATAAAAGAATAAAATATAGTTATATATATCGGCATGTTAAGGAATAGATACAAACTCACTATCATAGGCGAGTTCAGTCACATCATTTATATTAGATAGATAGATAGCTAGATAGATAGATAGTGCATACATTAATGTAGATTGTTAGATATATACATGAACGAAGTGAATAAGATCGATTGACAGAATGATCGATATATTGTTTAAGTCTATGAGTAGATGGTAGATGCACCGTCTGATCAATAAAACGCATTGGATTAAGAATGTTACATTTGTCACGTTCTTCGTCGGCCAATATTTTAGGTAGTCCATCGAAAGGTTATGACCATAATTTTCCATTAGCAAAGAAGGCTTTTCGCGAAGACGATGGCTTCTAAGATTAACCGATTCAGTCTTCTTCCAGATAATGGCGTGTGTTTTTAACCGACTTCAATGCAGTTTCTATAATTAAAAACAAATGGACAAGGTTGACTCCGTAAGAAATTTTTTAAAAAAAAAAGGGTTTGCTTTCTACAATTAAAATTTTTTCGCTTCACACGATATTTCTCAATTTATAGATTTCTGGCATCACAGGATGTAATTCATAAATTCTGAAATTGAACATAAGTGTTAATAGCAATAAAAGATTAATATTTAAATAGATCTTATATTCTCATATGTTTATATATATATATATATATATATATATATATATATATATATATATATAAAGAGAGAGAGAGAGAGAGAGTGTGATAGTAAGATAATTAGGGAAACCTCCTGAAGAGTGGATTGAAAGATTAAGTATATGTTCACCCACTGAAAATCTTTAATCGACGAAAATCAGGATTCGAGTTGCGTATGAAGCTGAATATAACAAAACATCAATCAATTACAACTATTTGTAATAATACTATATATATATATATATATATATATATATATATATATATATATATATATAAGTTAACATAGAAGTCAACACGCGACTGTCTGTTTCATGCTATGTTCACTTTTATATTTGCACACGCGTATTCTCTGAATTGAGCACTTTATCCCATAAATATAGCGCATCTTAAGACTATATTTCTTCATATATATATATATATATATATATATATATGTATGTGTGTGTGTGTGTGTGTGTGTGTGTGTGTGTGTGTGTGTGTGTGTGTGTGTATGTATAAATAAAAGGAAAGAACAGTAAGATATATAACCCGGTGTTCTTATAGATATTTTTATTTTTACAAAATAGTGCTCAATGTAAATTTACAGAGCATTAATATTATACATTAATTGATTTAGCTTCCATTTTTGAAACATGGTTAAAACTGTGCAGCGAAAAAAACATATTTTAAACCAATTAATTTATAATACATATATATATATATATATATATATATATATATATGGAGAGAGAGTGAGAAAGATAAGGAAAGATACATGTGTGTGTGTCTGATAGCATAAGGACGGAATAGGAAACCTTTTTTTATTCTATCATTCTATCGAATTGCAATCCATATATATATATATATATATATATATATATATATATATATATATATATATATATATATACCCAACATCGTTATAGATGAAGGCTCATAGCAGAAGTAGAAGAGTTTAATACTTTCATAATCATTACTGGGTGTGTGGGCAGTATTTTGTCTTCTGACCAAATAAACAATTTTTTTTTTTTACCGAACAGATGAAATGATATGCATGTTGAAATATACGATGGTAGGATAATAGTTTGGAACAGAACATCAGAGTTAATCTTTATATTATTATGTACAGAAACTTCTTTTCTATTCATTATTTCCACTTTCCCTTTGAAGGATTTTTTTTTCACCTTTATACTTCAATAAATGTTTAGTGATTCTTATTTTTTATACGTCTCTTCATATTTTTCCGAATTTTTTTCTCTTGTTCTCCTTTAATTCTCTCTTCATTTCAAAATCCTCGGGTCTTTCTATTGACTCTCTAATTAACTCACATTCGAAGTCAGATCCTTATACTTTCGGCTCTTCTTTCTCTTTGAATTCCTTTCATTCCGCTGCTAAAGACCTTTTTCTCTGTTCTTCTTGCCTCTAGGTATGAGGGAAAAAAAGTGTTTCTATGACAGCAAATCATTATTTAAAAGAAAAAAAAATCCTTCTCTAAACAGTTCCTACTTCGTGGTTTGCAAGTCAGAAATAAAAATGTTAAATCATTGATTTTATGTATTATTTTTATATAATATTGTCCCGTGTCCATTTTTGCTATAAAGATTATGATTGCTGGTTAAGCTACTCGCTTCGCAGACCATATTTCGAATGATCTTATTTAAAAATAGATATATTAGTTTATCTACAACACTTGTATATCGTCATAATGGGGCCTCACATCAGTGAGGGGGTGTGTGCAACTGAAACCGTTGAGAGGAAGGCCCCGAAACGGTGCACATTCTCTCCTGATGACACCAGTTTAAATATAAATTCGAGATGAACACATCAAAAGAAATTCAGTGAAGTCATATGCCGTAGAGAAGCTCGGTGGAAGCGTCATTATCATGAGGAGCATTACACATTCACCTCGCTTCAGGTGAGTGTCAGTTACTTTCCAGTAATTTCCTTCTAAGAACGAACATTATGCTAGAGCCAGTTTTATTACGCCTGTAAAATGGTAGAACTGTATAAAAAAGGTTCGAGTCTCATTATGCTGGGATAGTGATTCCTCATCTCAGCGTGCAACAACTTAGGAAAGTACATGAAAACTATACCACCGGCTGACTAAACAAATTATTTATTATATACCATTTTAATTTACCAATAATTTCCTGGGTATGTCGGTAAACCTCATCCGCATCAAATCCTCTGATAGGGAGATTGGAGGATTTGATGAACAAGGAAACATGTCTTAATTGCTGTAGTTCCTATGCCCACCCTGACCCTGGGTCATAGCAGCTGTTAGGGTCTCAGCTATGTACAAATAATGAACCCCCAAACAAAAAAAAACATTATGAAAGCATAAATATACATTTTCAGTATAGAAATGCCAGCCATACATTTTTATATAAAAATTACGAACAATACCTATTCATAGTAAATTTACCCACAATATATTTTTAGTAGAAATACCAACAATACAAGTTATCTGTAGTTAAAGATATAAAATTGCGTTCAAAATATATTTAGTTGAAGCCATAAGCTTGTTTTGGTTAATTTTCAGTCTAACAACCGCACTCATTTCACATTAAACTTTTCCAAAATACATATATTTATGTGTAATTCTACATGCTACATTCGAATCTGGCTTGATAAAGTTGATATTTGGGATTCAATCACGTCGTTGGCGGCAGTCATTACTCGCGTAGTTTGCATACATTTGCTGCGGAAAGCTAAACGCGGAAGACTACAGAAAGCTAAGCTTGGAACTGATCTGTCTTGTCTAAATTTGTCGCAGTTACTGCGCACGAGAACTATTTACGTAGACACGCTCAGTTTGCGCAATGATACCTACACTGATAGCTATTCTGCAGCGAATGTATACAAACAACGCCCGTAATGGCTGTCCGTGATGCGAATTAATCCAAAATTACACTGTCGATAACTCCAAAACGGTATATTTTATCAAATTTATCAAGCCAGATTCAAATGGAGCATGTACAGTTACACATAAATGTAAGTATTTTGGAAATTTTGAATGTGAACTGAGCGCGGGTGTTACAATGCAAATTAACCCTTGTTTTAAACATATTTAGATTACGGCATTAAATAACCCATAATGGTTGATATGCCGTAAAACAACCAACCAACAAACCAGAAAAAAACAAAAACATTCCAAGGTGATAAACTACCTTGAATCAATTAAAATCAGAAGGCATGAAAGCTATGGCTAGTATAATATCAGGACATTATTATTATTATTATTATTATTATTATTATTATTATTATTATTATAAAAACTTATTGTCTTCTGTGAAATTAACTGATATGGAGTCGGTGGTCTGCTCTCGCTAGACAGGATTCATATCGTCATCATCATTATCATCATCGTCATGGTTGTGTTTAACATCAACATGCAGTTTTTACACGAAGCAGTCAAGGCGACATGGGAAACACATGCACATCCTTGTGCAAATTAATTGTAACAAAATGAATAATTCCGTTATTATTTACTTTTTTTCGAATTTTTCCAATGAAACATGACCCAGTTCACATGTTAGTACTTCGTATGTCGTTTACAAGTAGTCGTTCCTTGCACACTGATCACAGATTCTCGATTGGATTTAAATCATGAGATTTTCTGGGCCAGTCTATGGTATTTTCATTTACCCACTGGGAAGGCTTGCTAGTGTGTTCGTGCAGCGTTACAATTTTTGTACGCTTCCTTGGAGTAACAATAGCCGTAGGACAACTAATCGACAGTCAAGACAATATGGTCTGGGCGTGATTAAAATAAGATGCAATCACGGATGACGCAATATTTTTCAAGGCCAAACAAATTTCATCATACACCACGAAAAGAGATTCATATTACTGCAAACCACTGCAAATGACCTAAACTGAGGAAAAAATTGATATCGACTACACCCTGTCACTCCAGGTGAATGATGTAAGAAAGGAAACTAAACGTTAATTTGCACAAGGGCGTAGTTACTTGGAAACCTAATCAATTAGAGATCGTCTCAATGGATTCGGTTACCGAACCTGAATGATCCACATTCGTATCGTTATACGATTCATTTATCAAAATATGTCGCTATATCATGCATACCTGGCTATAACGATTGTGCTTGGAATACCGATATTAGAATGAGTGTCATGACGGATATACTGGGCTTCGGATATATTTAATCTATTGTCATTATAGGCGTGCTGTTCTTTTATTCACCACCAATAATAATAATAATAATAATAATAATAATAATAATAATAATAATAATAATAACAACTTGAAATACCCGTGACATTTTCTCAGTCATGCTATTTTAATTTTCTAATGAGTCGTAATCCTTCAGTAAATGATTGACAATGTTCTTTACGTGGTTTACAAATAAAGGGATACCCATGGAAATTCGCCTATTTCGTCCCTAACTATTTGACCTCAAAAACGTTAATAAAATATTGCTATACGAAGCATAATTATTAGGTTGGTGCAAAAATAATGTCGTTTTCTCACATAGTAACATATATGAGAAAACGACATTATTTTTGCACCAACCTCATACGAAAGCAGTTTACTGTTTAAAGAAGTAATAGGATACAAAAGAAAAATCTTAACTGAGGCAGAGTTTAAACATATAATCACCTTCTCCAGTATTTATTTATTTTCTTTCATCCTTCTCACTAAAGCCCCAAAACAACGGAATAGTCTATTATTTATGCGTTTGTGACCGGGTGCAACATACATACTTTTAAACCAACAAAATCTCTTAGCAACTCAGTAAAAAGTAAAACTATTTGTCATTTGAATTCTTATTAGTTAGAATTAGTGTAAGAAAATGATCTTGTATAAAAATTTTCAATGAAGGAAATACTCCTTTGCTTTCCTCAGTTCTCTAGGTATTGTTAGGTCGTCTTGTGAATAGTTTCCATTATATCACTGATTTACGTGTCAATCCATTTCCTACTTCTGAACAGAGGTTTTGGCTCCAATAATTCATGATATTATTTTTAAACCGTTCCATAAACTATTGTTATTTATATATATATATAACATGGGCGTCATACCGAGAGTTCAGAACGGACTTTTCGACACAGGTTCGACTCTCATTATGTCGGGATAGTGATTTATCATCTAAATGTGCAACACCTTCGGAAACTACATGAAAACTATGCCACTGGTTGACGCAATCTATATCAGTGATTTTCGGTACACGGAACTAATAAGAAGCCGTCGTGACCGAAGTTTTGAATGTATTGGCCTACTTGAAACCATTGACTACGCCAGATGATGTTCTATATGATCCTATAAACTTTAACTAATTTCAGTTCAGCAGAGTTTCAGTATAAACTACATCTGTCTGTTGTAGAAAAAAAAGACACACACACAAATATACCTGAGCGGTGTCTGCGACGGGGATTTGGTTAGACGTCCTATTAGACGTGAGACCTCGAAATGAATATTAAGGTCGTAATTTTATCAACCCAAGAAGGGATAGCAAAAATTTGTCATGGTCAGATTTGTGGTTATATGTCTTTACAAGACATCTTCTGTCTTCCTTCATAACATATTGTATATTTTATAAGATAAAACGAACCCCCTCCACATGACCGTAATATAGATACCACATTTATGAAGGATATATTTTCATGTAATGGTTAACAAAGGAATAAATCTGAACAGTAGTAATAATATAACTTCGTTTATTATTGGGGTCTTTACGTTAGTGGCTCTTTCTCAAACTCAACGTTGTAATACAATTTACATTTTTGGGACTCATCTTTGTTGCCATATTTATTACAACGTTTCGGCCGTTGTACGATCCGGCCTTCTTCAGGTGGTTGGAATGTCGAACTGAACCCTTTATTTCGCTCACTGGGGTAGACTTTTCTAGTTCCATGAACCAGAGATGTCAGTTATCTCCGGTTAATTCCCCTGTCCAAGTTTTCCACGGCCTTAACCTGGTATTGAACTCACATCTTTTGGGTCCTGTCACTTGATCTAACCAACGCTCTTATCCACTGTGCCACGTGTCCTTAAATAGTGTACATAATACCTCATCTCAGAAATATAGACAAATACACAACGCTATAAGTCTGTCGCTATTCACAATGGTAAATCTTCAGATGTCCACCATTCTTTAGTTCCATATATTCCAACCTTTATAGATCATATTACCATATTACTTTAACGAAGTCGAATTACAAGCATTTCATTCTTATTGAATATTTAAGAAGAAAGTTCTGTTCTAAGAGCTTTTTCGCAAGAACTCCTTTGCAGAACAAACTCTTCAAGTGGTATGACAATCGTTAAATATCCATTTAGCAACTCTTCTTTCATTCATATCACAGACTTCTTAACTATCTTAACGATATGACTTAACATTGAATCGCATTTAAGCATTGTATTCTGTGAAAGTTTACAGATAAAAAATTAGGCAACTAAACAACGTAATGATCATGTAACGTTTAAGATGTCATAAATATACACTGTTTTGAAATTAAGCTTGATTTTTTAATACTAATAACCAGAGACGATAGAATAAATCGACCATTTTCCCAGCATCTTAACAATGTATCGCATATAGTTCGAACGGGGTATTTGTCGCTGATAAAAAAAAATAACTGACTTCGTAATAATTTCGTAGTCTTTTATGAAACAGTTTAATCTGAAGCAGGATTTTGTACCATTTATGTACACCTATCGCAATTACAACTTGAATGAATCCTCGAAAATAAACTTAGATGTGTATTTTTCGTGAAATTTTACTCTACGAAGAGTTTCTGAAATAGTCTCAACTCGAACTAGTTCCCAAAGTATGTGATTTATGGCATTAGATGGCAGAGTGATGCTGAATATATTGATAGAACTAATGTGATAATTCATCAATACGTATCAATTAAAGGTAGCAAGAGATAGCTTGTTAATTTTAATACCTCCAAAATGAGACTGTTCTCTTTTAACCGTCTTAACCGTTTTTGTCTACCATTTTCATCGGAGAAGATAACCTCTCGGAGAGGGATTTATTGCGCCTTCTAGGCCTAAAGCTTTCCCTGACATGAAGTAGAATGACTATATTGAATCAATTGATAGGTCTTCTGTTAGGAATATTGTCTCACTGTGTCGTGCTCGACAATTTTATACATTTATAATCTACCATTCGTCCATGCATTAAATATTGCTATCACATCCGGTCTGGTGATATTGCCATATATTTAGAGGTTATCAATTAAATCCAAGGAAGAACATTAATGTCATCGATCTTGATATGGCTTCTCGGCATCAGTTATTTTCCCTCCGCCGTAATGCAGCTTCTCTGTACTTTTTCTATAAATATTTCTAATGTAATTGTCCAAATGAGCATTCCTCTTTGGTACTGCGAATTTATGAATCTAAGCGCTGTATTAGAGTGGTCTCTAGGTCACATCATTTAGTGATGAAATTGCTAAACGTAACCGTAACTTATTTGCAAACAGTTTCTTCTCTCGCCTGTGGTATTTTCTTTCGGCTTCCTGAGATCCAGTCAATTTTGATCTTCCATATTTTAAATACAATGTCAATCGTTATCTTCTGTCGTCTTAATTTCTGTTGTGTTATGGTTTTCCAACTTTAATAACGTTATTGTTTTCTTTTTCTCATATTCTTCACACTCAATCACCCGTTGAATCTTGATCTCTTAACAGCTTTCTTTTTCTCATATTCTTCACACTCAATCACCCGTCGAATCTTGATCTCTTAACAGCTTTCTTTTTCTCATATTCTTCACACTCAATCACCCGTCGAATCTTGATCTCTTAACAGCTTTCTTTTTCTCATATTCTTCACACTCAATCACCCGTCGAATCTTGATCTCTTAACAGCTTTCTTTTTCTCATATTCTTCACACTCAATCATCCGTCGAATCTTGATCTCTTAACAGCTTTCTTTTTCTCATATTCTTCACACTCAATCACCCGTTGAATCTTAATCTCTTAAAAGCTTTCTTTTTCTCATATTCTTCACACTCAATCACCCGTTGAATCTTGATCTCTTAACAGCTTTCTTTTTCTCATATTCTTCACACTCAATCACCCGTCGAATCTTGATCTCTTAACAGCTTTCTTTTTCTCATATTCTTCACACTCAATCACCCGTCGAATCTTGATCTCTTAACAGCTTTCTTTTTCTCATATTCTTCACACTCAATCATCCGTCGAATCTTGATCTCTTAACAGCTTTCTTTTTCTCATATTCTTCACACTCAATCACCCGTTGAATCTTAATCTCTTAAAAGCTTTCTTTTTCTCATATTCTTCACACTCAATCACCCGTTGAATCTTAATCTCTTAAAAGCTTTCTTTTTCTCATATTCTTCACACTCACTCACCCGTTGAACCTTAATCTCTTAACAGCTTGTTAGTGGGTGAAATGATTGCCAGTTCGAAAAATTGCATATGTTTGTTTTGTGAAGTTGACGAACACTCGTTGTCACTTTCATAATGCTCGTTGTAGTAGAGACTTTGTAATCGCAGATACAACTATAGTAACGCCGTTGGTGTCGGCCCCCTTCGAATAATAATTACACTAATAGTACTTGCTCGATAATAGTCGCTCGAATAGTAAACACCGAATAGTGATCCGAATAGTAATAAGTATAGAGATTATTTAGACGCCCCGCTAATTCACATATATACATTTCCTTTACCATCACGCGATCTACTTATTTAAAATGGGATCGCCTGTGTTTGCTCTTTGGTGATATGTATTCAACTTCTAGTGTCGGCAGCGACATTTTATTCCTATATAATAGTTTGTTAATATTTCCTCTTTTGTGAATGCAGGATGCCTAATAAACAATCTGATTTTTCACAGTAATCAGCAGAGCACATTCAGATTAGAAAGTTATTGAAACATGTATATTAAGTCTAAACAGCCTTCCCTCTATAAGAAGGAATCGATTCATGGTCTTAATGTAATGTCTGGAATTCATTTTGCTGAGTTTCTGTTCGTATTTTTCTTCCCCTGGTTTTTATCAATGTGCATATATTGCATAGATTATTTTTTTCCTTGCTTAAGCCCTGAAAACCGATGAGCGATAAACGGGTGTCTTTTTTTTTTTTTTTTTTAAATATTTTTTCTTTTCCTCACTTTCCTCTAATATTATCATATTCTTGCTGTTTCCTTTCTTTTCTTTGATTTATATATATTATGTAAATTTATACTTTTAAAATGCCCTATGCTAACGACTCAATAAAATTACATATCCCCCAAAGCTCTTTATTATTTGTTGTTTGTTTTTGTTTTAATTTGATTTATACCGGATTCAGTAGAAACAGGCGTAAATTTTGTACTTTAGACTTGAAATATTAGGGTTTAAAAAGGACATTTTGAAAGCATATATAACTATTAAGTCCAAGCAGCATTCCCTCTATAAGCAGAAGGACTGTTTCCTGGATAGAACTATAATCTGCCTATGATTTATATTGCTGAATCTCAGATAGTATTTTGCCCTTTTTCAGTATATATATATATATATATATATATATATATATATATATATATATATATATATATGTTGTGTTCTTGATTGATCGCTGAACATTGAGCAGCGTTAATCGGTTAAATCGATTTTTCTCTTGCTTTTCGATTTACTACAATACGTACTTAATTCTTTTTGCTTTTCTCCGCTCTTCGTACAACACTTTATATATATATATATATATATATATATATAGTTAAGTAAAGAAAATCTTGGTAACCCGTATGGATAATCCCAAGGAGGATGAAATCCTGAGAGCTCAATATTAATTCAGAGCGAATAATTTAATTTAAATAAAAACAGTTCACTTTAAGTCTCCATTAGTTATAATTTATTTCACCTCAGAATTTTATTTTTCTATGGATCTTCAGACTCCACTTTCAAAATTTAAATGAAAAATGAATTTAAAATTTACACTTTTGACGGGCAGTATTTAGATTATATAACTTGACACGGGGGTGATGAGGAATTGTGTGAGAGACATGGTCGAGTTTAGGGAGGGAAGGGAGAGTTTTAAAGTTTATTTCTCTTAAGTATTGTAATGCAATACTTAATATTGAGGAAAAGGGGGTAAGGATCAGACACTGATCGGTCAATTTAACGGAAAAAAGAGAAAAAGAGGGGGAAGTAAAGAGATAAGAGATGTACGTAAGGTTTTTGGAGTAAGGAATTGGGTAGTATAGCTTTGACAATTTAGACAAACACAGATTTTAACGTTTGATAGTAATTTAAATATTTAAAAACTCCACAAAGAAATCGAATTTTATGCTTGTTAGCAATTTAAATATTTAACTTCTCCACAAATAAATTAGGGATTTGATATATTCCGAATATTATATAAATAAACAAAAATAAAAATTTACTAATAGTAATATTTTAATATCGTGAATGACTGTTTAGCTAAAATCATTATCCGTTAGAGTCTAATTCATGAATTTAATTTGTAGCTATTTTTAGATGGGTCATATTTCTTAATTAAAGTATAGGTTTCAAATCAAGACGGACTAAGATTTACGTAAGGTAATAGTAAGATTTTAGCTAAGGTAATAGTAAAAAAAATACTGTTTTTTTTTTCATACACACACAACATACTTATTTACGTAAATATACATACATCCATATACATGCACAATTACATATTTAACCACATACACATGTATCGCTATGCATCGGTATACACGCATATATATGTACAAATACTGACATGTACATATACATATAAGCACACGCATCCATCTTTATACATATTTAATTTTAGATTAAGATTAGATATTTATTTTTAATATTTTTAACATCGTGAATAATGGTTAAAGAATGACATTTTTTAATTTAATTCTAAATGATTATTCTAAATAGAGATTATCTCCAGATGAGTAAAATTTCTAATCTTTCAAGTCAAATGAAAAATTATTTCAAGATAAAGTAAGATTATAAGGTAAAAAAATTCTGTCCTTCTATTAGAATTCTATATATATAAACATATACCCATATATACATATATATGCATGCAGCTATATCCAATGCAAATATTCATATACATCACATATATAAATTTGTAAAGATATATATATATATATATATATAATGCGTATATATATATATATATATATATACATATGTGTGCGTGTATATATATATATATATATATATATATATATATATATATATATATATATAGGTTATTGAAATATTATATATGGGAGGTACTTATTGGAAAGCTTTCAATATCAGCGATAAATCTAACATATTTAGTTGCGTTGAGGTGAGTTTGTGACCTTGGGTTTCACCCCCTTTGTGATTAGTTAATCAGTTTGTCGGACGATCACAGAGTGCGTGAAACCAAGGGTCACACACTCAAATCAACACATATATATATATATATATATATATATATATATATATATATATATATATATATATATATATATATATATATGAGAGCGAGAATGAACAGATTAAAATTACACTGTTCATAGCATTTGCTTTTAAAAATGTGCTCAATACAAAGGAGAAAAATATATCATTATTGTTTATATTATAGGTGATTATAATAAATTAATTCAAAATAAGCGCTTATAATAAGACATACATACATATATATATATATATATATAATATATATATATATATGTCTGTGTGTGTGTTCTTATGTTTCAAAACTTTTAGAATATTTTGTATTCACCACTTTCTTCGAGATTTTATATATTCTTTTTGATTTCTTTTATCAAATGAATTCTTTACAATAATATTTATAAAAATGATTTTTTGTCTTCTGTTTTATTTGCAAGAGATTGATATTAATTAGGCCCTCGACAAGGGACTTTCTCAACTAATGTTTCTTTCATTGTATATTATCGCTATAATCTTCAAAGGAAGTGCTTTCCTTAAAGAGTTATCGTCAATAGATGTTTTTTAAGGGTGGCGGGGAATATATTCGCACACCAAACACTGTTTCTGGTGTGACATGCGCAACGATCTCTCCCAGTAAACAGATTGATTATGTGTACTTTCAGAGTTTACTTAACGACAGTATGAATTTGGTTTCGTGTTGATACGTAGAATGATGAGAATTACCGAATTCCTGATAGGTGTATTTTCATTTTCACTTTCGCAGTTATCGTTGCAATTGTTATTACTACCATTTCAGTAAGCATATTGTTTCTTTTATCAATATTGGTGCCATTAGCGGTGCCATGAGCAATTAGAATAATGAGAATCAATAGGGAATCACTAAAATGGTTACAGTTGGAGAAATAATGTGATAGACTTATTTAAACAATATCCCTTTCCTTTTCTCTGGATTTTGTTTGAAACTCCTTCCCTTCTTCTTTAGATAAGAAAATTAATATTACCGTACATATAACGGTAATACTCACATAAATATTACATACATCTTTATGTGTCGTAACCTTTCAAGATATTGGTGATCTATGTTCACCTCAAATCCTATTCTTTGCAACTCTAAGCAATTTTTGTCTCCTTATTATCAAAGTTCGACCAACATTTAGTCCGATATCACTAGACTGGTTATTCCCTGTTTCGCTCTTCCCAACGAAACCTCGATAGGTACACTGAGTGTCAAAATTGCCAAAGCATTGTTTCCACGTAATGTGTCTCAGAAATTTCAACTTTTTTCTTCCTGAGTCAGATTGAGGACGCATTCAACGCAGCTTGAAGAAAACCATAAAGTTCTAATTGCAAATATAAATAGGACCAATGCTCAGTTTCGTAATCAAGAATAATAACATGTATAATTATATTGTAGACTCTCAGATAGATATATCCTAGATGTTCAGCATTCTTTGGAGAGAAATGCAAAAGAGAATTCGGCGAACATTCCAGCGACTATCTATTTAGCACAGGAGAGCTGTGTGATATCTCCAGGAGGGGAATTGCAGGCGTAATCATTTGCTTGCTTCAGCCAACATTAAGAAAAAGAAGGAATGGGTTAAAAGCATGCTCAAGAAGGTTTTGAAATATTGATAAGTTGTATGCTTTCCGGACGGGATCATTTGCCCTTATTTTCTGCTCGTCGATGTATATTCGTCTGGCAAAAGCCTCGTCATTTTTCCCCAAGAACACATTGAATCAACTGTCAAATAACTGAGTTTTCAGTGATGGTCTACGGAACGATCTGGGTCACTGGTTGCTCAGCTTTGGTAGAATACAACTTCACAGCCCTAGAATTACCATTAGGCAGCAAGGTAGATTATACAAAAAGAGTTAACAATTTTAATTGTGAACGTGGCTGGCGCAACATGGTGTTCGATTTCGATCAAGACCAAGTCACCAGACATGAACTCGGACCGCGTTAGACAGAACACTCCTTAGAAAACGGGTGAGACCTGCTTCTCGTGACATGTATTCAACTTGGGCAGAAATTCCCCAGTCGAAGATTGCTGAGTTTGCCACTTCTATGCCTGACAGAATGAAGGGACTGAAGGTCGCAAAGAGACCTTCAATTAATCATTAATGGATGAGATCATTAAATAAACGTCCCCCAATCTATAGCTTGGTGATTACCGTTAGTTTCCAAATTTGATAGATATAAGTACTGTTTTTATATATCTCCACACACACACACGCATATATATATATATATATATATATATATATATATATATATATTCTGTTGTATGGATATAAGTTTGTTAACTAAGTTTTCACGCTTTTGCGATCATCAGCTTGTGTGATGATTGCAATAACGTGAAACGCGGCGTTACAAACTCATATCCATACAATTTAATATATTAGCTCTATCACTGATATTGAGTACTTTCCAATAAGTACCGCGCATATATATATATATATATATATATATATATATAGAGAGAGAGAGAGAGAGAGACAGAGAGAATGAGAGAAATTATATATATATATATATATATATATATATATATATATATATATATATATATATATATATATATATCACATGTAACAGTAAAATTGTCCCAATCGTATAACAGTATAATTGCCAATCGCATTTGTTGAATATATTAAAACACTCTAAAGTAATTGACTTTCTTTCTTCCAGTTATTCAGATAAGACGTTTCGCCATCATGACACCATTTTTTAGCAAGAATTACTGAAAAAACCTTTGCGTTATTCAGCTAAAAAGAGAAGTGGTTAAAATTGTTTCGAGACAGACTAAATATGTGTTCCCAACTGAGAATTCTAATAAGATATCTTTAATCATTTCTAAAATACAACGGTTCAAAGATTAATCTAAAAATTGGACAATTTTGCAGTTACACGACTGGTACACGATTTGGCCAATCTTGCTGT
>OZ010573.1:132071317-132078817 GCA_963932145.1 Acanthosepion lycidas | reverse complement strand
GAAAATAATATCCGTCAGGCTTACTGAAAAATCTACAACAGACATAAGAACGGCCACAATCAGCAGCAACAAGACTAACTCTGCCTTTATATTGCGTATTGCTTCGGAGCATTTTGTAGATATCACAGGCGACCTAGAGGGTCGTTTTCACTGAAATCCGATAGAGGTCCGGGGCCGTAAGTCCAGTAATAGTGCACGCAGTTCTCATGGGTTGTTTTCATGTCCAGATATTGAATTTGGGAAGGCAATGGCTACTGGAACTGTTGGTCTGAATAATATCCTCAGGCGCTCTGCTATACCGATCGATTGCGTTATGACACTGGACAGACTCCTCTGCTATGCTCTAGGGTAAGTATAGGTAGGAATGGAAGTAAAACAAAACAAAAAAAAAATAAGTAAGTAAAATATAACGAAAAAGAAGAGGAAAAAAATAGCTAAGTATATTTCTACTGTAAATACTGGGTGAGGGGGGAAGACAAATGTGTTATTCTGGTTCGTATTCAGGAAGAAAATAAAGATGTCTACAAAGAATAAACAATGATTTCTGGTATCTCC
Organism: Acanthosepion lycidas; assembly: GCA_963932145.1. NCBI lineage: Eukaryota > Metazoa > Mollusca > Cephalopoda > Sepiida > Sepiidae > Acanthosepion > Acanthosepion lycidas. The sequence goes on along the minus strand of OZ010573.1, from coordinate 132,078,262 downwards.
GAGGAAAATACATTTTGTATAGATGTTCGATAAAAAAACACACACACACATTCTCCTCCACGCACGCCAAAAGAAAAGGATCAGCAACCCCAGAACAATAACAAAAAAAAAAACTAAAAAAAAAAACAACTTCATTAAGAGTAGACGTCTTTAGAATTTTTTCGGCGATCAATCTGCAAGAACTTAAATCAAATACCAACCTTATCATCAACTCTACAGATTACTTAAACTGCGAAATTAACAGCAAATCCAAAAAGCTGTAAGTCACATTCTTCAGAGTCGTCCTAATACTTTACTAAATGGTTTACGTAAGAAAAATAAATGTAAATAAACTCTCCTGGGTGTTACTTTCTTCTCCTTCTTTTTAAATATTTTTTCACCAAATATAAATCCCAAGAGCCACTCAAGGTAGAGGGTTACTGAATTAGGTGTTTCTATCAGCATAAGAGGTAAGAATAGCAGATAATCAGATTAGGAAAGATAATGGTTAATTGTAGATTTAAAAATGTTATACTTGTAATGATCGGCAAAGCATCCTATCGGGGGTCTCTTCTACACAGTCGCTACACTGAATGTCAAGGAAAGAAAACGCGAAACCTCCATTAGTCGACGACGCAAGACATGTCCAAATTCTGTTTACAAGAAAATTCATTTATTTTTTGTCAATGCACAAAGGCATTACTCCGGTATTTTCCAGCTCGACTTTTATAATCTTAACAGTGTTATTGTTTTTATTATGTAAATATATTAGAAAAAATAATGATTCTTTTAATTAATTTTTTTTCATCTTGCTTCTGTAATTTCTCGCAGTGTTCGAAATTGAAAAACTTTCCACATTTAAACTGTCATCAAGTCGAAATAAAGAAATAGTTTCCGACCAAAAATAAATTAAATTCTGAAATTTTGAGAGTTCATGTTAATATGGACGAGGTAACGTTTCCTGAGATCATTGATTAAAAATGGTAGCAAGCGAATGAAAACTTTAATCAGAGATCAAAATTGGTGTACTACTGAAATATGAGGATTGGAGCTGTGGAATCTTCACTTTCTATCCTTGACAGATAAAAATATCTGCACAACCTTGTAGGCGATTAATTATTTTAAACAGTATTCACCTTCAGTATCTGTCTATATTTATGAGATGAGGTATTATGTACACTATTTACATTATTTGGACTATTGTCCTTATTTTGGTTGCCATATTTATCACAAAATTTCGGCCGTTGTACGCTCCGGCCTTCTTCACTATTTGTGTATATTTCTGAGATGAGATATTATGTACATTATTTACATTATTCGGAAAATTGTCATCAACTTTGTCGCCATCTTTATTACAACGTTTCGGCCGTTGTACGCTCCGGCATTCTTCAGGTGGCTGGAATGTCGAACTGAACCATTTATTTCGCTTGCTGGAGTAGGCTGTTCTAGTTCCACATGCCATTTTTAATGGATGTCAGTTGTCAGTTATCTCCTGTTTATTTCCCTCTGAATGTTCTCCACTGCCATAACCGGGTATTGAACTCACACTCTTTGGGTCTTGGCACTGAATCTAACTAACACCTTTATCCACTTTGCCATGTGTCTTTTCTTTCCGGAGAAACATCACAAGCCTATCTTTGCTATATTGCTATTTCCATGGCAGATGGCCAAACCAGTTACATTCCTGAGTCCCACCAGTTCAAACCCTTACCGATAGACGACGACATGCCATGGATACAGGTTCGAATAATCGTCATTCAATTTTTTTATTATTATCCCAAAGAAAGTTCCAGTTTCTGAGACCTGTTATCTTGTGGAGAATAGTCCTGGCAGTATACTTTCCCCAACGCCACATGTTTATTACCTCTTCAAGTCTAAGATCAATCGTTGCCTATCAAAGATATCCCTAAGATCTGAACTTAGCTTCTAATCTTACATCACTGCACAACCTCATTTCTTATCCCTCAACCTTGTGTGATACTTGTACCTTTTATTAGGGGAAAATATCTATAAAAGGTTGTGATTTTAATCTCTGTCACTCGTAGTAAAAAGATATGGACTGGTTCAGAAGCTTGGGTTATGGGGAAAGGCAAAATTTTCTTCGAAGGAAACCTGTGAGAAATGAGAACTGTTCCCTTTATGGAATTAATAAAGTGTTGTTCTTGATATTCTACGCAACTGGTCGAATGCTATTGGAACAGTCGTGGAAATGGTTGGAATCAACAGTGGATAAGCAAACTGGTTAAAAGACTAATTCTATAAGTCATCAAAAAAAAGATCTCTTAAATATCTTACTTATTATAAAACGCAGATTGTGTGTGTGTGTGTGTACGTTTATATATTGGATCGGATTTCCTACATTTTTTAACCGATTTCAACAAAACTTCACAAGACTACGTAAAAGTACCTTGCCGTGGTTCTGACAGCGCCAAAAATTGGAAAAAAACAATTGTTTTTGCACGGAATCATTTTGAAAACACGATTAAGAAACATTAATGAAAGGGGGACAACTCATATCGAGTTATACTTAGTAATATCGAGTTATCGAGATATACTTATTATAAAACCCAGGTTGGTTGTTTGTGTGTGTGTGTGTGTGTTCGTTTATATATGGGATCGGATTTCCTGCATTTTTCAACCGATTTCAAGAAAACTTCACTTTTTTTGGCATGTAGTGTTTCTTATTGTCTGGCACACATTTTTCTTTATTTTTACATTCAGAATGCTTTAAAAATTCCATTTACAAGGCAATTGTCTATAATAAAATTCTATTCAATCTGTAGATTCATAACGATTGAAAACAATGTTTTTGTTTGAGTTTGACCAATTCGTAAAAAAAAAAAAAACTAATTAAGACATGCGTGTCCGTCAACCTTAAACAATAATCTTTGTCAATTTCATTTTTCAGTCTTTATGATGGTCGGTACTTGATCTATCGCTTACTGTTACATCACCGGGCAACGCCGGGCTCTACTGCTAGTAGGTTATATTTCGATTGTCCGTTCTTCATTGCTCCCAGTAAATTTTATCAACTGAGCAATTTCGTGCATTTTTGATAGCATTTTATTACAGTGTTTGGCAGCCAATCATTTTACGATCCCTACTTTCAAATTTTCTTAATATTGCGTAGATATACAATAACTATAAAGTAACGCAAATTTGGAACTCGGGGGATGCTTTACGATTGGCATGAACTTTTTGTAAATGTCAGTTACTTATGTGCCATGCATTATACACGCATAGGGGATCATCTATATTTCGATACATGACTGACGAGGCAGATTTTTCCCGCAGTAGGTTGCCATTTCTTTCTGTGGTAGACCTGTTGCCATCCAAGGCTATCAAACCCGGTCTGTCCTGCTATTTATCCATAGCTGGTAGCAGGAGAGAGAAGATTCAAACTTTTCCCAACGGTATTAGAAAGTTAGTGAATGTAATGGATTCGACTGGAATTTGAACTCGGCTCTCCGATTCCTCAATCAATACAATTTTGTAAAAGGCATATTCCACGCTGCACTCCGTTTCATCATCAGATATCTGGGCAACAGGTTTTCTCTGTCATGGTGATAATCGCTGATAGAAAGTGGCTAGATAATCATTTAGAGAAATGAAGTTGAAGCCTATAAAATACAGTTACTCTGATACGAATTCTTGATGTGATCCTATGGTAACGTATAATATTTAGGGCGTTTAGGAGCAACACATCTATATGTATTTACATTTCAAAAAATTCTGAATTAATTAAAATAATATCCGTTATTAATCTCTATATATTAAGTTGTGGCTCCTGTCTAACTGTTTATTATCGGACTCCTTCTTGGGTTTTGGAGATAGGCCTCCATAACTATACATATTCTGAAACTACATTTATCAGAGTACTTGGATAAATATATTTAATTTTGATCAAACGGGGTCCCCGGGTGATACAAACACCCCAACTGAATTTTTCCCTTCGATTTAAATTAAATGTAAATTTGAACAAGGGAATGACTCCTAACCAAAAGAAAGAAAGAGAAAGCCAGAAGATCGACGACACATCGGCAAGTCTATTTTGATGAAAGGAAGGGACACAAAATCTCCACAGATTTTTTTCCCTTTGATTTAAATTAAATTTGAACAAGGGAATGACTCCTAGGTTATTTGGATAAGTATATTTCATTTTGATCAAAGAGGGTCCCGGTGGTGGAGCAGACACCCCAACTTAAACAAAAATTAATTTGATTTAAATTTGAACAAGGGAATGACTCCTATCAAAAAAGTAGAAGGAGAAATCCAGAAGATGGAGGTCACATCGGTAAAATCAAATTAAGACAATGTAGATGTTAAGTTGAGCAAGAAATCACCAATCAATGGATAGTGCCTGACAATACTCATTTGTTGCGACAATTCAACTGCCATATCAATGTTGAAATCTTATCAATTCATTGGATCAAGTATTGTATCAAATACATCAATTCATTCAAATCTGCTCCTCAAATACATATCAAAGGTGTCAGTTCAAACTGTTTTTACACCCTCACCAATGAAGGGAATGACTCCTATCCAACATAAAAGGAGAAAGACATAAAATGGAGTTCGCATCACTAAGATCATTGAATAATACTGAAATGCATCATTTTTCTCCACTAATTATAACAATAATTTAAAATCAATCATCATTTTCTTACAAAAAAAGCTGTTGGCACACATCATAGCGTGAAAGTGTGGGCCCTAGATACCAATATAGTAGCACGCTTAAATTTATGCAAATGGGGTACCAGTGAAAGTAGGTCGTCATGACAACCATGAAAATATTTGTAGAAAAGACAGAGGGAAGACACATCACGTCTATGAAAAAGTGACTGTAGACGAGATGCCAGATCAGGACTTATCATTTTGCATATTCATCTCTGGATTTTATCTAAGACCTCGAGATGAACAGGGGTGAGGCACCGGATCATATGAAGGACACAGGCGAGATACCGCATTTTTCGAAATATATCTCCATGCTTATTCAAACTTCATCTTCGGGACGGCATTGTATGATTAGGACATAACGAAAATGGCTCATTAAATTGATCAAAGAAATGTATTTTGGGGAAAATTCAACAGAATCTGAAGATTTACTAGGAACCCCGTGGAAAACAAGATAAAGTTTTTTTAAAAAAATCTTATATCGTATTATCTAAATAAAAACGAAAAAGAAGTCAATAAATGAGCATCAATACTCTGGAAATCTGCTAGAAATTGGCCTTTCCACCCGGTGGCAGGATCAGGGTTTAGGTGCTCATGTTTCTGGAAGAAAGTTATTGACAGAAAGGAATCATGTGACAAAGACGTCAATTTCCAGTATAATAGTCGTACATGAAAAGCCGGAAAGGATAAGAATAAAAAAAAATAAAAAATATTAACCACACATCAGTTGAATTGAAAAATACATATTTTCAAAGAATAATGAAAAACATTATTGAAGCGAATTTAATAAGTTTAAAATTGACGGATACCATAAACAAACAAGAATTCTTCTGGATATATATATATATATATATATATATATATATATATATATATATATATTTAAGTTATAAGGAACTTGGTAAACCGAATTGGTAAATCCAAAGAGGATGAAATCCTGAGAGCTCAATGTTAGGACAGAGCTAATATGTAATGAAAAACAAATCACTTTAATGTACCATTACGATAATTTATTTCACCTAAATCCTTTTTTAAGGATTCAGGATCATCAGGTAAATCTTCCAACAACGAAATGAGAAAAAAAAAAAAAAAAAAAAAATTTCGTTGTTGGAAGATTTACCTGATTATCCTGAATCCTTAAAAAAGGATTTAGGTGAAATAAATTATCGTAATGGTACATTAAAGTGATTTGTTTTTCATTATATATATATATATATATATATATATATATATATATATATATATATATATATATATATACTAAGAAATGTATTATTAAGGTATGGTATATTTATGGGATAAAGTGCTCAATGTCAGAGATAGAGCGTATGTGGATATAAGAGAGGACATTGAAATCAGCATTTAGTTTAGAGTCTGAGCCTATTATATTCTTGCTCTGTCTGGGACATTGAACTCTACCTAAAATTGATCATCTTGGTAGTATATATATATATATATATATATATATATATATATATATATATATATATATATAAATTATTTATTTTTAAAGAAAAAAAAATTATAACATAAATATGTTATAAAATCACTACAAAAATAGCCATTTTGTTTCAACACTCTCGGTGTCTTATCAAGTGATGACGTTGAATGTAAAATAAATGGTTTTAAAAGTCTCAAATTAATTAATATTCCACGCAAGGGGAAAACGTTGTTACAAAGGCTAGATGGACCAATCAGAACACAAGTACAGGAAAATTCAAAAAGCTCGATAACGAAGTCATGTTATAATATCTTTTCAGATGTTTAGTATTAAAAAATAATTTATTCCAACGAATAATTACTAAATCATATGATAAAATTTAATATTAAAATTTAAAACTGCTAATTACAAAATCAAAATTTAACATTTATTCGCTATCAAGTTTACAACTATAAAATTACTGAGGAGAAAAGAAGAAATATATATGTTATTCAATTTATTTTTTCATTGAAGTTACTTTAGCTATATTTAATATCCGGTCTTTTTACAATGTATACATTTTAATCCTCATGGTGTGTAAATGGGGTCCTAAACTCACGCGTAAAACAAACGCAGTCAGATTCTAATACATAAGCACCAAGACATATACACACACAAAAAAGGGACAAGACAGAGAACATCTCCACGGTCTGTCATATAAAAAAAAAGGGGGGGGGAATCGGAGAAGAGAAACCAACACACACGTACATACATACATAATTAAAAGTGGATGCACTTTCCATACACATAGATACATATAAATACATGCACACACATCCACAGACATTGACCCAGACAGTTGGATACCCCAA
>OZ010573.1:132036317-132068817 GCA_963932145.1 Acanthosepion lycidas | reverse complement strand
AAATGTCACAAAATTGTGTACACCCCTCACATCTCTTCAAATATTTAAGTATATCTCTTCATGGGACAACACTGACAAAATGACACTTTGATACAATGAAAAGTAGCCTGTCTGCAGCATATATAACAGAGTTAATTTATTTTTCCCTCAAAATAACTCAAAATATGGCCATTAAAAGCTAAATCAAAAGTGAGTACACTCCTTAGGAAAAGTTGTTAATATTAACATACAACATGTCAACTGTCAATATTTTGTGTGGCCACCATCATTATCCAAAACTGCCTTACTCTCCTGGGCATGGAGTTTACCAGAGCTTCACAGGTAGTCACTGGAATGCTCTTCCACTCCTCAATGACGACGTCGCGGAGCTGGCGGATATTTGAGACTCTGCGCACCTCCACCTTCTGCTTGAGGATGCCCCAAAGATGTTCTATTGGGTTCAAGTCTGGAGACATGCTTGGCCAGTTCATTACCTTTACCCTCAGCCTCTTCAGTAAAGCAGTGGTTGTCTTGGATGTTTGTTTGGGGTCATTGTCATGCTGGAACACTGCTCTGCGACCCCGTTTCTGGAGGGAGGGGATCATCCTCTGCTGCAGTATTTCACAGTACATGTTGGAGTTCATGTTTCCCTCAATGAAATGTAACTCTCCAATACCTGCAGCACTCTTGCAGCCCCAGACCATGACATTCCCACCACCATGCTTGACTGTAGGCATGACACACTTATCTTTGTAGTCCTTACCTGGTTGCCGCCACACATGCTTAAGGCCATCAGAACCAAACAAATTAAATTTCGTCTCATCAGACCATAGGACATGGTTCAAATAATCTATGAGCTTTGTTGACATGTCTTCAGCAAACTGTTTGCGGGCTTTCTTGTGTATTGCCTTCAGAAGAGGCTTCCTCCTGGGGTGACAGCCATGCTCACCAATTTGTGTGTGCGGCGTATGATCTGAACACTAACAGGCTGAATCCCAATCTCTTTAGTCTCTGCAGCAATGCTAACAGCACTTCTACGCCGATCTTCAAAGAAAGCATTTGGATGTGACGCTCTGCACGAGCGCTCAGCTTCTTTGGATGACCTACTCGAGGGCTTTTCTGAGTGGACCCTGCTCTTTTAAAATGCTGGATGATCTTAGCCACTGTGCTGCAGCTCAGTTTCAGGGTGTTAGCAGTCTTCTTGTAGCCTTGGCCATCTTTATGTAGTGCAAAAATACGTTTTTTAAGTTCATCGGAGAGTTCTTTGCCATGTGGTGCCATGTTGGAACTTTCAGTGACCGGTAAGAGAGAGTGTTAGAGCTGCACTACAAATTTGAATATACCTGCTCCACATGAACACATGGGCATACTAATGAGTCACTAGACATTTTGGAGAGTAAATGAAAAGCAGTATTCAATTTAGACATTTAGGGGTGTAGTTTCTTAGGGGTGTACTCACTTTTTAGGGGTGTAGTTTCTTAGGGGTGTACTCACTTTTGTTGCCAGGGATTTACCTTTTAATGGCTATATTTTGAGCTATTTTGAGGGTAAAAGAAATTAACTCTGTTATATATGCTGCAGACAGACTCATTTATTGTTTCAAAAGGTAATTTTTCAGTGCTGTCCCATGAAGAGATATACTTAAATATTTGAAGAAATGTGAGGGGTGTACTCACTTTTGTGATACACTGAATACATATATATATATATATATATATATATATATATATATATATGGAATAAAGCGGAAATGGTTATAAACGTCGAGTTTCGCCGATGATGTTGGCATAAGTTTTTTAAGGTTAAAGTGAAAGACAAAATTGTGTGTAAGTAAAATGCGGTGTAATATTTTAGAATTAGTGCAGCAATAGTTTAAATTACTTTATCATATCCGACGATCAGAAACAAGAAAAACTTTGTTTGCCTTTTGATTTGTTTATATATATATATATATATATATATATATATATATATATATATATATATATATATATAATATATATACACCAATCATTCATTTATACATGTTTCATTAAAGACGACAAACATTAAGCATTTTATTTTTATTTTTATTTTTTTTTTTGCGTTCGAACAAGAGTTTTGTTTTCTTTTCTCTACAGAGAGTGTGTAGAAACTGTTCAAACGTTCTATAATTCCGAGCGCTTTCGGCTATACTTTTAGCCATTATCAAGGATGATTTTATTTTTGCATTTTATTTTGGTGAATGTATCGTGTGGTTGTTTTTTTAGTTTTATTGGGAAGCTTTAGCATTATTCAGGGGTATAGGGATGCTTTATCATCACTGTAACTCTAAATGTTGCTTTAGGATAGACGAAAGCGTTTGGAATCATAGAACATTTGGACAGTTTTTACACACTCTGTGTTCAAAAAAGAACTTGTTTTAAGAAAAGAAAAAATAAATACAGAGCATTTTCGTAGTACCTTCTCATTCGTCTTTAATGGAACACACACACGTATATATATATATATATATATATATATATATATATAGAGAGAGAGAGAGAGAGAGACAGACAGACAGACAGACAGAGAGGGACAGAGAGAGAGATTAGGGTCGCTGTCGATACATCTGATGAGGTAATTTAATTTCTTGCCCCTCTTTTCCTGAAAAGTACCAACCCATTTTCATCAAATTCACTTTTGTCTTTCATTCCGACCCGAAGATGCAGAGGCCAACAGACATCGGTGAAACGCGTCGTATATTTTTTTTTTTTTTCTCATCATCAGCATTGTTGTTTTGAATATTATTACAGGAAATACACAGCCCAGAGCCCCCCCCATATATATATATATATATATATATATATATATATATATATATATATATATGTATGAAAATTTCTCAGAGTTAACCTGTAGAAAAGACAATATTTATAAATATAAATGACAATAGGAAAACTGTAGTTATTGCTGACGCGTTTCGTCCAATGTGGACTTTCTCAAGGCAAAAATCGAAATGAATTTAATTAAAGAACGTAACTAATAATAACAAAAAACAGAATGTTCTTAGCAACTTGATGAATATAGAGAACGCTATTTTCATATTGTTAACTGAAAATAATGTCAGTTATTTTCCCGTGTGGAGAATATTGTCATTATAACTGTGTTGGCGGATTCAACCATTTTCTTTGGATTTTACGATATTGCTGTGTACGGTTTCTTTTAATGAATAAATAACACAAAATGAAAACGAAAAACAATTAAAATAAATTAACCCAACAAATACATAAATACATAAATAGACAAGCCACTACCGCAAAAATAACCGCCAGAAAAGATTACCAACAATGCACCACTGAGCCATATATATAAATAGCCGAGGAAAAATCCAACATTCGCGGCCTGACGTTTGCGTTCACTTATATATATATATATATATATATATATATATATATATATATATATACATATGAACATGGCTGACAAGTTACATCTATGGTTAGAGTTTTGAATTCAGAGTTGTCCATCTTTAGACAGGTTGCCAAACACGACTTGAGAATTCAATCTACCCTGCGTTTCATATATGTGAATATAATACAATCAACAGCTATTCGAAATTAATTTTAACAATTTCTCTTTCTGGGTCGTTATTTATTACACCACCCTCATAGATACATCCATATGCCGTTGTATCATCAGCCAAGATATCCAGAAAAGTTTGGAGAATACTCTCAAACCGATCATTAATATAAAATACAAAGTTAGTTGGACCGAGAATTGAGGCTTATGCGACGCCTTCGCTGATTATTTGTGCTTCGGGGGACTGGCCGGCAACAACTAAATTCAGGGGTCTACCACTTACGAAAGACTCAGTAATGGAGAAGACTCCTACAGTGATTCCATAGCTAAAGATCATATGCATCAGCCCTCTGTTCAGCCGACAGGAATATACTTTTAGCTTTCGTATATACACAAAGCAAGTCACTTATCGAGTCCTGGTTTATAAATGATAAAATAACGATAAAAATTGATGATAAAACGTCAACATTTATTTAGAACATAAAACAGGAAGTTGTGGACAGCCATTATCTCTCATTTTCAAAACAATGAAAACTGAAAGAATAAATCTATACACAGCTTTTATTTAGTTAACATATAATTGGTATATCTTCCCCTCCCTCTTTATCTAAATTATCGCCTTTAGCATCAAATAAAATCACTTTTAATGTTTATCCTCTTTTGTTTGTCTTCTCGCAACATGGTGACTGCTCTTATTACCTTCTACTAAGTGTACAAACATACAGAATCGTACAATTACATAACAAAATTACATTTTGTTTTCAAAAATAAATAAAATCTGTGGCAGAGTAGCATTAAATGACGTACTAAGATTTATTGCAATCAATTCAGCACCAATATTCTGATGGATGCTTATACAGCCATAACTTTCAAAAAATATATACCTACATCAATTTTAATTTAGACGTTATTCATGACAGATCATTAATATTTCCTTTTATTCTTTTTCTTTGTTCGTATTTGCAAAATTATCTTTATTCCTAAAGTTGATGGTTTCATTTTATTCATTTATTGCCGTAATCGTGTAAATATTAACCAATCAAACAATGGTATCTTATCGCACAATCAGAAATGTCCAATCAAAAGCCTTTGCTATTAAATCAGTGCAATTTTGAAGTACATTTCAGCTGAAATACCATATATATGCATGCATAAGTCGACTTTGTTTGCATGTTGTGTCTTGTTTTATATCCCCCCCCAAAAAAATGATTGAATTTTGTTTCGGCAGATGCAATGTATTTTCCTAATCTTATTAAACAAGCAATTATGGAACCAGGCGAAGTAGATTTGTTAGGTGCTTTGTGCATCAGTGTCAAAAATAACAATATTATTATGCTGGATGTAATTCGTCCAATCTTCGTTGGGATCAAGTTTCCTTGGGGCCAATATCGATTCTGAATAAGCTATCTGCAATGGGATCATCCATATTTGCTTAAATCTATTGGGTTTGGGTAGTACAATTTTAGCAGATATATTGGAGATATTACGTTGAAACCCATGTTCTCGTTCAGTCACTGAAGTTAAGCAAATTCGAGATTGGTAAGTACCAAGATGAATAACCGCTAAGGAATACTAGGTTTTGTAATCTTGGTGGTGTGATGGATAATGGCTCAGAATGAGAAATTGGAGTGCCGATTTCGAATTCCAGTCGAGTCCGTCATATTCAATTACTAGCTGCATGGCCCGGCGTTGCCAGTGCTTGGTTCAAAAATCGTGCGACTCATACAGCAATCGCTATCACTTGACTTAAAATATTTTGCCCTTCCTTGCCTTTAAAGGAGTGTCCTTCGCCGTGCTGATGTTGCTACATGCCTTACTTCTTGCCTATCTCAAAGTGCGATTTTTTCTAAGCTCTATACTAAACATTAAATCTGTTACGAAAAAAGAACTAAACCAAATGAACACAAATCGATCATCTTTAAAAAAGGACTCGTAACTGGAAAAGCCGAATGAAAAAAGAATGTTGACAACAAATACTTTTCCATACCCAACCAAGTTCTGCCGAATCAGAATCAACGTTGAGTTTAAGCAAGTGAATGAGCCAATTGGAGTAAAGATTTAAATTTTTCCCACTTGTGACGAATGCAGCTATTGATTTTTTTTGCATGCTAGCATGCTATTTAACATTCGTGTCAGTCATCTGTTGGCTCTCAAGCTGGCCAATAGAATCTTTCTGCCTATTCGTGGCCCGCAGCTATTGGCTCTCACTCTGGCCAGTAGAAAATGGCCACAAACTACATGAAAACTGCCGTAGAAGCATGAAAATATCGATTATTTTCACTATCGATGGGAGTTGGAAAATGCAAAGTCAGTCTTGGCCTTCCCACTAAGTTGAAGCATGTGCATGTAAATGTTGGTGCAAATCCATTGAAAATTGCGGCCGTGCATTCGTTATACATACACACACGCACGCACACGCACGCACACACACACACACACACACACACATCCTGCCTTTTATAGATAGAGATGCGCAAATATTCATTGGAAATTTATGAATCAACCTCATTTCCCCAAAGCTATGGTTTAAATAGCGAGTAGACTGGGTCGTAAAGCCTGGATTGCCAACTAGTCCAACACGGAATGTAGTGACGTCGTATTGCTGGAATTCTTCTGCCAAAACTGTTTCTCATGTTCCCAATGATCTTCCCAATGTCATCAGATCCAAAGTACGAATGTATATTGATGAGACTACCATTTACTTCTCTAAATCACTCAGAGCAGACAAAGCTAATCTGGCAGCGGATCTTGAAAAGAACCTCCAAGCTGTGGTTCCAACTGGGGCAGATAATGACTCGTAAATTTTATTGCATCCAAAACGATACTACTCTCAGTTATCCATCATCGAGAATCTTTCCTGCTCACCATCAGCATGTCTGATGCTAGACTAATAGAAAGCAACATACTGAAGCTTTTGGCTTCACGTTTTCAACTACTGTAAGGAAAGTTGGGTCACTGTGTTGTGTCAGAAGATTTTTCGCGTCAGATTCTATCTTTCATATTTACAAATCTACCATTCGTTCATGCATTGAATACTGCTGACATATCTGGTCTGGTGTTCCTGCTACCCGTCTCGAGGTTCTAGACAAGGATCTGCAATGTAATCGATCCTGATTTGGCATCTCGACTTGCTCACCGACGCGCTCTGGCTTCCCTCTGTCTTTTCTACAAATATTTTCATGTAAGCTTTTCCCCCTGGTGTCCGTACTGAATATCAAGCTCTTGATAATGACGGTGAAGCCCGATCTGTGCTTATCTCGAAGGCGTTTGATAGGGTTTGGCATGCTGTTCTTCTATGTAAGATCCAGGGCTACTGTATTACTGGTGGACTGTTTGATTTAATCTAGTAGTTCATGAAATGAAAGTCATTTTGAACGGGCTCGCTTCCAAATCCCTTCACACGAATGCGGATGTTCTCCAAGGCTCTGTACTGAGTCCTACGTTCTTTCTGATTTTCATCAATAATCTTCCTGATAGCATTTATTTCCAAGTAAGCTTTTATTCTGATGACACCATCATTTACTCCTGTCTCAATAGCAATTCCCCCAGAGCCAATGAAGTTAACCTAGCCGCTGATCTTGAAAAACTTCCAATCTTGGGTTAACCGAGACAGGAAACGACTCGTAAATTTTATTGCCTCCAAAACGATTCTGGTCTTATTCAACCACCAATGAGAATCTTTCCTGCTCACCATCAGCATGGCTGATTCTATTATAGAGAGCAACACAATGGGTCTACTTGCTCTCAAGTTTTCAAATGATTTCAAGTAGAACGACTACATCGAATAAATAGCCGTATCTACTGCAACGCAGGTGCGTCACTGTGACGTATCAGAATGTCCAGCTTTTACATTTACAAATCTACCATTCGTCCATGCATTGAATACCGTTGCTATATCTAGTCTGGTGCCCCTACTACACATCATGAGGTTCTTGACAAAGAAGGGCCTGCAATTTAATCGATCCTGACTTGGATATCTCGACTTCCCTCTTTCTTTTCTACAAATATTTTCATGGCAACTGATATGACGATCTTGTTTCCTTGGTGCTCGGACTACGTGAGTTTAAGTGTGCTGCTAGATTGGTATCTAGGTCCCACAATTTTACTGTTGAAATAGTTAAACCCAACCGCCATGTCTACTCCAACAGTTTTTTCTCGCATTCCCTGACTGTGGAACTCTCTTCCGTTTACTTGCTTTCCTGATGACTGCAATCTTCAAAAATTTAAATGCAGCGCCAATCGCCATCTTGAAACACTTTCAGTTTTTAACCTTTCCTTGGTACCACTTACCTAATCTTTTTTTTTACATTCACTCTATGTAAGCCTCTAAGTACCAGTGGCTTTTTGACTTTGCATGGGTTAAAATCATTTTTTTTAAAACAGTGCCAATCATGATCATGCGTAACAACACATGAAAGTCGAACCCTAGGTTTAACCAATTTTGAACAGGTTCGCGTAGCTGGGTTTTTAAATTCAGTGATTCTCCTAGACTGCTCACCAATCTCTGCTAGAGAGTCCAATATGTCTTTTCTCTTTAAATCATAACAGATGGATTCATACTTTCCCTAAGGTTACTTGTGCCAATGTGTGAATAAAGAATTTGAACCAAATTCGAATATCGCTCGCCGAAATGTTAAATATTATAAAGCATACATATAATAATAATAATAATAATAATAATAATAATAATAATAATAATAATAATAATATTGTATGAAAAATACTGAAATGCTTTTATTTTTCTAGGTATGTGTCTACAGTAGTATCATAAGCTAAGTATTCTTACAGTAGTCATCCCAGCAACGAACGCCTGAGACTGAATTTTAAAAAAATATTTGAAATACTTTTTATTTTAAAACTAATTAAGTAATAATTTTTCATCTGTATCAAACAAATATTTCAATTATATTTTTTATTTGACAGACAATCTTATAGATATAGTTTACCCAAGAAGCCGCATAACTACTTGAAAATATTTTAATTCTAATATTTTGGTTATTCAATAAAATAGTTTTATAAAGGATATAAATAAAAAATAAAAAAACACTGGAATTATACCCCTATTTAATGGTGAAAAATTATACAACGTAAATAGTCTCTATTTTTTAATTCAGACAAAAGGACTCTTTCTATAAAATCTTCCCGCTTCGTAAATGTTGGTGGACGTCATTTCTGTTTGGAAGCCACATCTCGTCTTCCCTGCGAACCCTCTCCTGTCTCGATCTCCCCCGCCGATGTCGAGACATCAAAGGGCGATAACCTATATTTTCTATAATATCTCGAAATTATTCTGTGAATAAATGTTTGCTTTAAAAGCTCGATCGCTGCATGGACCGTTTGTTTAGTCGCCCTATCTTGTTTAAGAGAAATGTAAGGTTTGCTCTGAACTGTTGAATGCAGAAATGTCTCAGCCATGACTCGATAACTTTCAGTCGTATTTATCATTTCCATGCCCAAAACTATAGTTTCCAGTATTGATACAACACCATACTGTACATTTGAAACAATGCAACGTGAGCATAGATGCATGTTCCTTGGCTTGATCTTATTCCCACATCCGGTAGTTCTACTTATGAATAAAGACGTATAAATGGATTCCTCATTTGATTTTCCTGATACAGTTCAAAAGCGTCTATGCAGCCTTGTGTTTATTTTCCACCCTACAAACCTTTTCCTTGAGACGAAACATTGCGAGCCTCTCGCTAATCTATTGATATTTCCTTGGCATTTGTTCTGGAGAGTTACATTCCTCGGTTTCACCTGCTTTGATATTTCGCAGCTGTGACCAGACATGTTACGTACACAATGATATCATCTTCATTCGCTTCGTATTTAATTAGTACCTCCAACTCAGACAGCTCTCTTCCCTTCTAATGTTTTCCTAATCACTACAAACTTCTTCTACTCAAGTCAACAGTCAAGTGTTGGCTTTTCTTACGCTCATATAAAACCACAGAGCAACTCTCTTCTTTCAGTGGCTGTTTAGCTTTGTAACAAGTGAACATTAGCATAAAGATGAGCTTCGTCACTCATAATCAGGATATAAACGAACTTTTTTTATCTTCATTAGCCAATCTCTAAATTCGGACCGAGGAATTTAAGCGTTGTTTGTGATCTGTCGGTTTGAATTAGTGTACCAGTTGTTTAGGTATATATGGAAATTGATGGCAGTGTGCGATGCACAGGGATATAATGGATTGCAACTCAGATTGAGGAATTGAAGAGCAAAGTTCGAATTCCAGTCGTGTTCATTACGTTAATTACATTCACTAGTATAAATTCATTCAATATATGATTCCATCTATCCACACCAAAGCAATTAATGAAATAGAACAGACTGCATCCTATAGTCTGGTGTGGCAACCAGTGTAGGAGAAAGAAACTCTGAATTCAAACCAGCCTAAGAGAGTTGAGCTCTGTCAGGTTAACTTGTTCAGGAAACGCCTGTATCGCAGAAACCTAATGCGCCTGGGGACCGCATGTGAATCCAAATCACTATCTATAAAAGGCATGTGTGTGTGTGTGTGTGTGTGTGTGTGTGTGTGTGTGTGTGTGTGTAACGAATGCACGGCCGAAATTTTCGACGGATTTGCACCAAAATTTATATGCACATGCTCCAAGTTACCCGAAATTCCAAGACCTACGTTACATTTCCCAACTCCAATCAATAGAGGAAATAATCAATTTTTTCATGCTTCTGCGACAGTTTTCATGTAGTTTGCGGCCATTTTCTACTGGCCAGGGTAAGAGACAATAACTAGCTGCCACGAATAGGCAGGAAGATTCTATTGGCCAGCGTGAGAGCCAACAGCTTACTGACATGAATGTTAACTAGCATGCTACTATGCAAAAAAAAAATCGATAGCTGCATTCGTCACCAGTGGGAAAAAATTAAATCTACATAACACTTTACTCCAATTGGCTCATTCGCTTGCTTAAACTCAACGTTGATTCTGATTCCGCAGAACTGGGTTGGGTATGAAATAGTATTTGTTGCTAACATTCTTTTTTCATTATGCTTTTCCAGTTACGAGTGCTTTTTTAAAGCTGATCGTTTTGTGTTCATTTTGTTTAGTTCTTAACAGATTTAATGTTTAGTATAGAGCTCAGAAAAAATTCGCAGTGTGAGATAGGCAAGAAGTAAGGCATGTAGCAATATCAGCACGGCAAAGGACACTCCTTTAAAGGCAAGGAAGGACAAAAATATTTTAAGTCATGTGATAGCGATTGCTGTATGAGTCGTGCGATTTTTGAATCAAGCACGGGCAACGTCGGGCCATGCTGCTAGTTCCTAATAAAATTCTATTTGCACGTTCAAATGAATATGACCTCTGCTACGCTTGGTCAGCTTTTGTTTGAGATGTGGCAAGTTTGTTCGACGGAGCTGCCTCGACCGATATAGGCGAATACGGCCACCAGCAGATGTATGCATCGATATCTGAGGTATCTTCAACTACTCAGACCGTTTACGGGTCGATGTTCCAGTTTCCTGTTCAACAGAGTCGCGCACATTTCATCTGCAAACAGATTTATCGTGAGTGAGCCACATTTACTCAATGTTACATCAACCGACAAATCATGACATTCAATGGTGGCTTTTATGATATGGAATTGACGCCAGTATATTCGTTCGGAGCGAATGATGGACTGCTTAAATCCCAAATAAATTTCTACGATATTGATTCTTTATTTAACTGATTATTTTCCGATATATAATTCCTCTATATTAAACTAAATATGATAAGGGAAAAATGAAATAAAACGTATGAAATTTTAAATGTCTTCGTTATATTTGGTCATCTTGTATTTATATAGATTTGGACGTTTTCGAATTTTTTTAGGTTTAATATAATTTTCATGTAATAAGTATAATAAAACTTATTCGAATTATCTACTAAGCAAATAATTATGGTACAAGGTCAAAAGTATGGTGGACCTAGTTAGAATCTAACTCATTACTAATACCCGGCAAGACCAAATTGCTATTCCAATAATAATTTTTACTCCTTGAACTTTAACTAGTGGCGTTTACTGGGCCTCAAAAGCCTGCTAAATAACAAACTATTATATTTCAATTGATCCGCGGATTTTAAACTCTTCCAACAATTTCGCAAGACCTTCGTTAGTCCCCTTCTCCCAATAGGTCTTTTAATCCTCGTGTATATTAGCGAGCTTACTTTGGTATCCAATATTTCTGGCCGGTACAATATTGTTGACCTAAGGAGAAGTTCTGTCACCTTGATGTTATAAAAAACACCCACATTATCTCCCTATTATGCTTAAACAGCTTTTTTTCGGGTACCACTGCTCTATGGAACAGATGCTCTGTGGAATAGACGTCCACTGTTCTGTGGAATAGATGGGAACAATTATAACTTGTTCAAGTCTAGAGTAAACCGCTATCTTCCCATCCTAACTGCTCTTTACCATAACCCTCTACCTGTGGGTTACCGTGGGTCTTATAAAGGTTGAACCTTACCGCTAAAAAAAAAAGACCTCGATAATGCTTGATGCACTTTTCAAGTTATCAGCAATGTTACTTTACCTCCGTCTAGCAATATTTATTCTTGGTTTTCGTAACAAGATCTTGACTTTTAATCTCCAATGTGTAATCAGTTTATATAAAATACAAAAAAATCTAATGTGAGTTCTTTTAATTTCTGCATACTCCATTCATTTACAGACTCAAATCCCATCCATTTGCACAATTCCCAGTGCCTCGCCATTCATATCTGGTTATCTTCGTAAGTGAGCTTCAGTCTATTTGTTGCAACGACTTATTATTTTAGTGACGGCTTTTCTTTTTTACACACCAACGGCATTTACAATTCTACTGTTTCTTGTATATCTGTAAACTTGACGTAATTATTAACATTACTATTATTTCTGAATTAATTTATTGGATGAGGAGTTATTATTATTTACATTATTTACAATTGAATTGATGTCTTCATCTTCGTTGTTACGATCACAACTTTTCGGTTGATGTCCCCTCCGGCCCTCTTCAGGTGACTGCCGATCTGAATAAACGCAAGAGAATTTGGAACTGAACCCTTTATTTTGTATATGGAATAGATCATTTTTATCCCGACGTTCATATCTTGGGATATACCTCAACAACAGACCAATACGTGTTATCTCTAGAGATGGACAGTGGAATAAAATGATAGACTGAATAAAGGACGCATGTGGAATTCCATGATCGGCAGACACCTGAAGAAGGCCGGAGTCTAGAACTAGAAATGTTAGCGAATTCCTTATTCAGAATGCTGTTGTTTTTATCATCATCATCATCATCATCATCATCATCATCATCATCATCATCATCATCATCATCATTATTAAACATTATTATTATTTTCATCATCATTATTGTTTTCATTATTATTATTAGTAGTAGTAGCAGTAGTATTATTATTACTTTAATCATTATTATTAGTATTATTATTATTATCATTATTATTGTTATTATTTTCATTATTATTATTATTATTATTTTCATCATTATTTTTATTTTCATTAATATCATTATAATTATTTTCATCATTATTTTTATTTTCATTATCATTATTATTATTGTTATTATTTTTATCATTATTATTATTATTTTCATTATTATTTTTATTTTCATTAATATCATTATAATTATTTTCATCATTATTATTATTTTCATTATCATTATTATTATTGTTATTATTTTTATCATTATTATTATTATTATTTTCATTATTATTGTTTTCATTACTTTCACCATTATTATTATCATTAATATTATCATTATTATTGTTAATTATTTTCATTATTGTTATTATTATTATTATTATTTTCATCATTATTATTATTTTCGTTATCATTATTATTATTATTATTTTCATCATTATTATTATTATTTTGATTATTATTATTTTCATTACTTTATTATTAGTATTCTTATTATCATTATTATTGTTAATTATTTTCACTATTATTATTATTAATATTTTCATCATTATTATTATTTTCATTATCATTATTATTATTATTGTTATTATTTTTATCCTTATTATTATTTTCATTATTATTATTATTATTGTTATTATTATTATTACTTTCATCATTATTATTATTTCTTTTCAGCTTTGCTTCTTGGAGGCTTGATATTATTATCTAGCTTTTGCACCAATTGGATATCAAGCTACATCCCACAGCAAGAGGTATTCTTTTCTGACTGTTGGTGTTACGCCAAGTAAGCTGGCCTTCTGCAACGCAATCTATTTCACTGGTATATCTAATATTTTATGCAGATGTGAAAAATTCCTTGATACAGTCCCCAATTATTAGTCATCATGACATTTTCCACAGAGTATTTTTGTAAAAAGTAATCCTAGGACCACAAAGATCTTACATAGCTAAACACTTAGATATGTGCTCAATTTGTAAACACATTTTTTTTCTATTTCTTTAATGCATGGGATAACAGTGGCACCTTTAATGAGTCTATCTATCTTTCCAAACAAACTGTAGACTGCAACAAATACAACAGGGGTTATGGATGTCCTCATGTGACACATTTTTTTTAGATATCCACTTCAAGCTTCTTGTCTTTTGATAGACTTTTTTGTAAAATATTTAAAGATGCATTATAGTCTTCATGATATGTCACATCAGTCAGAAAGCGTTTTTGTGCTCTTTCATCATAATGTCTGCACGATTAGATTTGATTGATATGTCTGGGTGTATTGCAAAGTTACATAAAATTGTTAAAGGTCCTATCACTATAACCTACTCTGGGAATTATTAGTATTATTATTATTATGAAAACCCTAATTTATAGGGTGCTTATTTGTTTTGATAGCTTTCTCTGCGATGAAATTGATTTTATTAAAATAACACTATCATGGATATCATTTGGATGTTTTGGATTGTGTTAGCCATTATGTCATCAATAAATTTCGTAGGGTTAAGCCGCATTTTGTTAAAAAATGTCCAGTTTATTTGCGTCTTCCCTTTATTGTTCCAGAGGGTGAGTCTTTAGCTAAGCGAATTTCGCGTGCGGTTAATATTAGGTTAGTGCAAAAATAATGACGTAATAATGTCGTTTTTTACGTATTTTTAACGTCAAAAAACGACATTATTACGTCATTATTTTAGCACCAACATAATAGCTGTTATTTTTCGGCTAATGTTTGGGTAATATTTGTTACCCGAACTATTTTCTCTTTCATCCGTAAGAATGTCCTTCTCCCCATCAAGTTCATTCAGTGATTTATAAATATAACTGTAGTGGTGGACTCTACTACATAGGGAGGACGTCTCAACGTTAGATCTGAGAATAAAGCAAGACTTACCGCCACCTCAGGATTTTGAATACCGATGCCAGGAAAAGTTAACTATTTAATACTTCTGGCTCTTCTAAGGCAGAGTATGTTATAAATAGTAGGAATTGTATGTTTGATTTTAGGGTAGAGCGTTTTTCTATTTTATCTAGGTCCCACTCCTCATATCACTTCAAGGTTCTAGAATCTTTGTATATCAGATCCTGCGGCCCTTCTCTTTGTAAAAAGTGGAAATGCTTACTGCGTCTGAATGTTATTGGAATCTAGCTTTCTTGAAATACTTTTTTTTTTCTCACCGTTGGTTATCATTAATATCAGTTAAATTTACACTTTTATTTTTTATATCCCAAAAATAAACTTGAAAAGGCTGGGACGAAACAGATTGTTTTGTTTTCTTTTTTTGTTGTTTATTTTTTTAGCTTTTAAATACATTAAAATGCCATATAAATTATGCTAGCTATCTTGTTATTGTTAATTTAGGAAAATATTGAAAACTATTTATGATGAGGTATATGTTAATAAACGTCGTGTGAGCTTAACTAACGGTTGTGGGCTCCAGATGAACAGAAAATATAGCACAGAAAACATTAAAACGGTCAGTGTAGAAATTTTATTTACTAAACTGTATTTATATAGAAGTAACATAGAAATAAATAACGTTAAGCAATCATATTTTCTTTAATTAGTAAACTAGCTAAAATACACTAAAATCTTAAACACATGAAGGCAAGGTAAACTATGGAGGACGCTATGTGACATAAGTCCTTGATAAAGAGAATTAATGTTCTTGTTATTTTTATATATTTTTGTTTTAGTGCACTCTCTTTTGTTTTGATCACTTTTAAATTTAATGTTAACCATATTATTTTAGATTTTTGGGGGCATACATAACTGTTATCCTGAGAAGGGAGTATTTATTTTAATACAGTATATATATATATATATATATATATATATATATATATATATATATATATATATATATATATGAGATAACGATGTATATTTCCATCATGAACAGCATTGGGGAAATTATATGACAAAGGGTAAAACCTTTACGTTATCGGTTTCTCTATTTCCTCAATATTGTTTTTTTATATAAATATATCGCTATCTGATATATATATATATATATATATATATATATATATATGTGTGTGTGTGTGTGTGTGTGTGTGTGTGTGTGTGTGTGTGTGTGTGTGTGTTCAAACATATATCGTTATCTCATAGCGTAGATATGGAAAATCAGCAAACTATTAAAGGATATAATAACACTTAACATCGGCCAACTCAGCTAGAAAACGAAAAAAGAAACTTTTTCAATTTTGTCATACAATTTCTTCGGCAACACACACAAATACATACATATATATATATATATATATATATATATATATATATATATATATATATATATATATATATGTGTGTGTGTGTGTGTGTGTGTGTGTGTGTGTTTTGTGTGTTTTGTCTGTATGTGCTTTTGTGTATGTTTGAGTGAGAGAGAGAGTCAGAGAGAGAAACATAATAGATGATTTACTCGGCATTATATCGAAAGTGTCTTGTAAACAGAAATTTTGTTTTTCACCAGTAAGTGCCCACCATGCAAAACAAACTTCTGGTTACTACTTCCCCTATTACAAATGTAAACGGAACAACACGATTTTTTTTCAGTTTTCATTTTCGATGAACAGAAAACATACCATAAGGAAATAGCAGGAAAAAAATTAACTTACTTCCTGGCTAGAAAGTTTTTCATGTCCATACGGTTAAACAAAGTGATTCGCTGTCGATATGTTAAACGGAACAGTTAGTGCCCATATTATCCTGAAAATCACATTTTAAATTGTAACTCTCGCTAAGATCTTAAAATCTTTGGAATCTTAAAAGCTTAGTTTACTACAAACATGCGTCTGAGTCCCATTAGCAGCCATAGAATATTTGCTGGTCATGACTCTAGCCGTCCTTGAGTTATATGATGACAGTTATAGATACAAACGAGAAAGACATTTGATGTATCATATTAAGAGATTGGTAATGTAAGTAATGGCGCTTGTTTTGTTGATCTGTTACTTGGCTAATGCCGGCGATTTTCTTTTGAATTTTTTTTTAATATCTGGCAGGGCCGGTGCAAGGGTCTCGTGCCCATCAATCTATGATACACCCCCTCTCTACTATATCTCAATTTTCACAATGTATTATTCATATTGTTATATACCGTACTTATGAACACTAATAATAATACGTTGGACGCTATTGTAAATGGAGGTAATGTGCTGTCTAAGTGGTCCACCACTAGTAGTGGTTTACCTACTTCACGACGCTGGCGAGTATTGTATTTTGTTGATGTTATAAAGATTTTCATTTCATTTCCAAACCCCATTTTGCTTATTTCTCATTCAGTAAAATTCTAGGTTACAACACAATTTAACACTTCTTTCTTTCTGTCAATTTATTACATACCGTACATATGAACACTAATGGGTATGCCCCAATCTTCATAAATACGTTTGTAAGTGGAGGCAATGTGGTGCCAAAGCTGGCAGCGTGAGCTGTCAGCGTGAGAAACTCTTTCCGTGTCGAACTCTCTGCTGTGAGAGGAACCCAGCTGAGGCTATGCCGAAGAGCAGAGTCTTAACCGGGGAGGTAGACAGATACCTGATCCCGTTTATGCGGGGTCTACGGGCAATTTTTGCCCTAGCGCAAGGGCTCGGGTTTCCCCACATTAAATTTGGCATGGGGAGGCACGTAAATATCGTAATAGGCTGTCTGCACTGGCAGCGAGAACTCTCAGCATGGGAAGCTCTTGCCGTGTCGAACTCTCTGCCTTCGGGCAGAGGGGAAACCGGACGAGGTTATGCCGAAGGGCAGAATCTCGTCCGGGAGATAGACAAATACCCGATCCCGCGTAGACGTGGCAGTTCTGCCACCGGAAATATCCTCTCCACCTCCACCTCTACGAAGAAGTGTTCGTCGAAGGCGTTCTCACACAACCTCTCATCTATATGATTATGAGATCAGCGGGGAGCGTGAGGAACGAGAAGACTTACCACCCGCAAAGCTTGGCGTGTCAGGTCCTGTTGAAAGATCGCGACTGACATTAAAAGAGAAATGGACTAATCCGAAATTCCCATATTGCGTGCAGACGTACAAAGGAAGAAATAAAAAAAAAAACTAAGAATTCAAAGCAGCTTGAATTTATAAAACCGAAAGCCTCGGGCGAACTAGAAGTAAGTCTCGTATGCAAATTTTAGTTGCCCCTGACGCGGTCATAAATAGCGAGTCTGGGAGGAAGACGGGAGAAAGTATTGTTGGCGTGGTGGCGTACGTACTAACGAGACTGAGAGGTCACTTGCAATAGCTCAATTGGTAGACCGGAGGACTGGATGAAATCAAGCACTATAATCCATTTTAGTCATCGCAAACGAGGGACGAACTGAATTACCCACAATAATAATGTACAATGATGAATCATATGCAACAGAGGTGAACATTTCCGCTAGAAAAATTGAAACTAAATAAAATATATCTAAATTAGAGACATATCATAACAGATCATTGTATCTTTAAAAACTCAACAATTTTTAGCGGGAATTTTTAACATCAAGTTGAGACTTTTCTTAAAAAATTGAAGAATTTTAACACATTCAATATTATGGATAGAAAATAGAGTTTTTTTTTTTCTAGATTTAGCATGAGCAAAACAAATTCAAAGATTTGAAAAAAGAAACAAATGACCCCGGAATGACGTAAAAATCCCTGAAAATGTCTCAGCCTTTAAGAGTCAGTTGTTTTTTAACTTGATTTGTAACCTTTATAATGTAGGTAGAAAGACCTAGATGTTGATAAGTTTTCGAGGGTCAAAAAACACTTCAGCAATCAGATTTGCGCCCCCCCCCTACTAGTGTCAGCGAGTTCGAGGGTATTTCGCGCTGGCCCTTGTATCTGGAAATATTTTTTTCTTATTTTCAGTGATATGTTCATTTATATGCGTATTAATAGTGGTTTATTTGTACGGTTGAAACTCTGAAAAGTAGATGGAAATGTTTAAATTAAGCAATAGCGTCAGGATATTTGGTTTCGATTATGCATTAATTATCGTGGATGATTTTGATTAACACGAGACAGCCGGCGTCAGAATCAGTATCAAGTTTCACGACGAGCCAAACGAGCATGAATTCGTGAGAACATACGGAGTGCGTGATGAAAAAAAGGGCGAGCGATGAAGTTATCTTTCTTTTTTCTTTTTTTTATGTGCCGTGTCCTTTCAGGACGTTGTCGATCTTGGATCTTCACTTCCCCCTATTCCTTGTAGCTCTCAATAAGTTTCGTCCCTCTACCACCTCCCCCAGACCACGTTCTGTCATCCACTTGCTTAAGCCCGCCAGGTATATCATGTGTTGCTTTCCCTTGTACCTCTTTTCTTCTATTCGACCTGTGAGTATCAGAAAAGCTTTAACCATTCAAGAACAGAAGCCATAGCTTAGTTAGCACCAAGGCATTTATTATTATTATTATTATTATTATTATTATTATTATTATTATTATTATTTCCTTTGATTTCTAGTGTATACTCATTTCTTTCCGGGTTCGAACCAGTGACATAAAGTCATTAATGTCATAATAACATTTTCCACTGGGTATTTTCTGAGAAAAAAAAAGCACCGAAGATCACACATTTTTCATAGATATAGCCCTTTTTAAGGTGTAGGCTGTATTTTTGAGTACATATTTTTTTATTTCTTTAAAGCATAGGCTTCCAGGAATCCCTTCAATGAGTCTATTGGAATCTTTTCCAACGAGTCCGAAGAATTTAACTACAGCACTGGAATTGCTGATGTCCTCATATGCTATATTTTGGAGATTTCGATTTTTTTGTATTTTATTCTTGTATTTTGATAGTTTTTTTGAGGGTATTCAAAGATATATTATAGCCTGCATGGTCTTACATGTCAATAAGAAGGTACATTTTGTTTTTGCTGTCTCTGGTCACAATGTCTGGACGATTAGCTTTTGATTGTGCTGTCTGTGTGTATTATAAAGACCCATAATATTCTTACTGGACCTATCTCCGCAAACGGGGATGAGAGTTGCTCATACAATGTTTTTACTATTTAATTTCCGTGAACATTATAGATATTTCAATGCAGATATTGACCCATTCTATCATTCTAGGCCTTATATTCAGGAGGTGCTAATACCGTGCAACCTGTCACAAATTGGTCAATGATTTCTTGATATTAAACACATAATCTTCATTTTGGGCGAATACAATTTTTCAGTATATGAGCTTGGTAATTTCTAGTTAACAAACATTGCTACTGTGCAGCAAGTATAAAAAAATCGGTTTCAGCTTTTAAACTCCATTATGTAGCCACTGATGGATACGGGGTTTGTGTACATCAGCTTGTTTGTTACGGGCAGAATATTGACCGTGAAGAGGTTTAACTGCCATCATTTCTGTATATGGTCGATTGCATTTACTTCCTTTTTAACGTATTTTCAGATTCAGTAGGTGTAATATGTTTTACTTGCATGTCTCTACACACTTGAAATTCAAATTTGAACTTGTTTGCTTCTTTATTACCGAATAAAGTTTCTTACTTCTTTGATGTTCTTTAACACAGATCCTCATCCAATCTTCTGTACTTTGCAAGTAACTTTGAAGGCCGATTGATGCAGTTTTGTATCTAGATCTTCGGATCTGGGCACATACAGACGATCAGCCTCAGCCTTGGGATGATGCATGCGGTGCCAATTGAGAAGATTTATCGTTTTGGTATCCATTCGTTTAATGACAGCTATTGCCTAGTTAAAGATAATGAAGCTCTATTGCACCACGGGAAAGCCAATGTGTTTATGGCTGATATTCTGCTTTGTGAATTCAGCTCGATATTGAATAGCAGATGCACTTGCCTTTAGTATTCTTTTCCTATTTCTCCTTCCTGTGGCTATGTTGTATTTCATCTCCTTCGCTAATTCCTACATACCTATAGCCTTCTACTTGTCCCAGTTCCCTAAGCTTTGTAACCAAATCTAAATCTATTGTATTTCTGTAATTCTCGCTTTCTTGAATATTACGTTGGTACATTTACCTAATCCGACATACATATATAACTTGTCACTGAAACATGCACGTTATTGAGAAAATCCTTCAACCCATGGTAGTCTTTGGCAATGATTTTGAGGTTATCTATGTAGAGTAGGTGATTGAAGAATTTATTTTTTATTATGTATCTATAGCTATTATTGTTTAGTTCATGCGTAAGGGGATTATTGACAGACAAAAGAGAAGGGGGGTGACAGGGAGTCTCCTTGAATGATTATTCGTCGGATATTCAGGTGATTGGAAGTGGCAGCACTTTTGCTGTGATTTAGCTCTAATGTAGTTTTCCACATTTCCATGTTGTGTTTAAAGACATTTAATATCAACGAGGGGACTGTGTACATTTCCAAAGTCTTGTGGATACCAAAGTGTGGTACACTATCAAAGGCTTTACGCTTGTCTAGACATGCAGTGCTGGGATTTATGCCTCTTTTCCTGCAGTTTTCCAAGATCATTTTGTTTACCAATAGTTGATCACTGCATCCATATGAACCTCTCCTGGATCCCTTCTGTTCCAGTTGAAGAATGTTGTTTTCTTCGAAAACAAAATTAAGTACATTTTGTCACTACAGACGTTTTTCAATTTATATGTGACACACAGACATCTTATTGGTGATAATTTTTCGGATCATCCGTTTCATGCGTTTTTGGCAGGAGATATCCAAGACTTTGAGTGATCCATTCTGGGATTTCATTGGGCTTACTAATAAGAATTAATAAAGTTTATGCAAGGGTTTTATGGATTGATGTCAGATGAAAGAGCCAATAATTGGGTACCTTCTCATTTCTATTTTGGGGATTTTGTTAGAGGTTGTTTAACATTAGTCTGGATTATATTCCCCCCAGAGTTTTGTCCATCATTTGATCTTTTCGTTGAATTCACTCCGCATTAGGGTAATATTGCATTGGGCAAATACCAATATTGTCCCAAAATTGCTGTTCTCTTTCAATAGATGGTCGCTTTTTGACATGTATAACTGTTTTTCCAATTTCCCGGATTCTTGCTGATGGAACCTACAATGCTTTTCGTATCGTCTTGTTTTCTGTGCCTTTAACTGTAGTTCTGTTTTAGTATTTCCTTAATTGGTGGAATATAATTTAGCAATTTAATTTTATAACTTGGTCTTTCTTTACTTACGTGTAGAGAGATTCATTTTCTTTATTTCTCGTTCCGCTTTCGCCTTCCAAGTTGACTTTCTTTGTTGTTTGATCTTTTCATTGTCTTGACACCAAGCTTCCCAGTAACTACTAACACTGTTGCGTATATGGCATTATTTACTTATGTGATGTTTTCCCGGTGGTTTATCCGTTAAGAGTGCAACGTTATATATTTGCACAATATCGTCTCTATTTGACATTTCTCGGCGAGTCATTCTTCTGAGTACTTGAATGATGTGTTTTTTCCTTCGATGATTTCACCTTTGCTGTCTTTAAAGAATTCTGCCCTAATCTTGTTTGAGACATCTCCAGTAACATAAACTGCAGTTTATGTCACAGATTGGTTCTTCAGTTTTATTTCATGAGAGATTATTATCTCGTATTTCATTAACGTTAGAAATGACATCATGACATTTTCCACTGGAAAAAAAAAATACTTTACATAGACTAAGCTCTTCGTAAGCTGTGGGCTGTACTCGTGAGAACAATTGTATTATTATTATTATTATTATTATTATTATTATTATTATTATTATTATTATTATTATTATTATTATTATACATAATAATTATTATATATAAGTATATCATAATTATATATAATTATTATACATAATAATTATTATAAGTATATCATAATTATATATTATTGTTATTATATATCATTATAATGCCTAAATTATTATATATAATATTATTATTAACTGCATTATTATATATAATAATAAATTATTATTACTAATTATGCTAACATAATAAATAATAATTATAATCTCCTAGATGGTATTAATGCTAATCACCATTATTATTAAGTCTATAATAATAATAATAATAATAATAATAATAATAATAATAATAATAATAATAATAATAAAACAAATGAAATAAGAAATAACCTACCAGGAAATAAAGTCAAAGACTCTACCTTAAACACAACCAACAGTTTTCCAGACATTGTCACTGAAGATGACTCCAGGTACATTAAGTTAGAATTCCTTGAAAACCACGAAGTTCAAATCACCGAAGCGAAAAACGACGCCATCCAAGTACTCAGCAGAGTAACTTTCATACAATTGTCAGGCAGACCAGCTCCCCAAAATCCATATGACGAATTCCAACAAGCACATCGTGAAAATATACAAAGCTGCTCTGGAAACACTGTTAACAGATAAACCACCGGGAAACATCACAGAAAGTAACAATGTCATATACGCAACAGCTTTGGCAGTGACTCGGAAGCTTGGGGTTAAGACAATAAATAAAATTAACAGACATAGAGAGCCAGCTTGGAAAACAAAACTGATACGAGATATAAAACAAATCAGATGAGAGCTTTCTATATTAGATTATATACCTCATACCAAAAACAAATGAAACAGAAGACCCGAAAAATTATAGACCGATAACATGTCTCTCCACAACGTATAAGTTGATCACGTCTGTCCTGACGAACCGTACTTATTCCTTCTTCAAAACAAACAGCATTCTTCCGCTGGAACAGAAGGGCTGCAAGAGAGGTTCATGTGGCTGCAAATATCAACTACTGATAAATAAAATGATCCTCTTAAAATTGCAGGAGACGACGTAGAAATCTTAGTGCAGCGTGGATTGATTATCGTAAAGCCTTTGATCGTGTTCCACCTTCTTGGATGCTTAAGACTTTGAAAATGTACAAAGTTCCCATGTGGTATTAAATTTGCCTAAGCACAGCATGGGAATGTGGACACCAAACTATACCTTAGTCACACCAGGGGCACTGCCCTATCCCACAGTTTAAATATCCGACGTGGAATCTTTCAAGGTTGACTCTCTGTCACCCCTTCTGTTTTGTTTGTCCTTAATCCCCCTTGACCTGAACAACAGTAGCTATGGTTACAAAATAAATAAGAAAATATTCAATCACCTACTTTACATGGATGAAACTCTTTGCCAAAGACGACATTGAGTTGAAAGGCTTCCTCAATATTGTAAAATACTTCAGTGACGACATAGGTATGGACTTCGGATTAGATAAATGCGCAAAAATAATATTCAAGAAAGGTAGAATTACAGAAACACCCTTAATAGATTTAGATTTTGTCACAAATATTAGGGAACTGGAGCATGATGAAGCTTATAAGTACCTAGGAATTAGCAAAGGAGATGGCATACAACACCCCCAAATGAAAGAAAAAATAAGAAAAGAGTACTACAGGCGTGTACGTCTGGTACTAAATACCGAGCTAAACTCAAAAAACAGAATATCAGCCATAAACACATTGGCTGTCCCTGTGGTGCAATACAGCTTTAATGTTCTTAACTGGACCATAGCTGAAATTAAGCGAATGGACGCCAAAACGAGAAAGCTTCTCACTTTCTACCGCATGCATCATCCCAAAGTTGATGTTGATCCTCTGTATGTGCCCAGATGCGAAGGAGGCAGAGGATTAGTTCAACTAGAACTGTCCTACAAAACTACAACAATTGGCCTCCAAAGATACTTGGAAACTATAGAAGACTGGATGATGGTATGCGTCAAGGAACATGAAAATAGTAAGCGTTTTTACTCCGTAATAAAAGAAGCCAACAATTTCAAAATGGAGTTTCAAATGGGTTCAGAAATGCAATTTCAGCACAATACACCGGCTGAAACTGCAAAATACTTACAAAAGACAGCAAAGACAAATGCAACCGACCAGATAAAGAAGCGATGGCAAGATAAACCGCTTCATGGCCAATACTCGGCCCGTACCAAAAAAACTGACGTAGACAAAACACATACCCATCAGTTGTTACGTAGTGCAGGGTTGAAAGCTGAAACTGAAGGTTTTATCCTTGCTGCACAGGACCAATGCTTGTAAACTAGGAATTATCAAACACATATACTAAAATATTGTGTTAGCCCAAAATGCAGATTCTGTGATAAATATCCAGAAACGATTGATCATCTTGTATCATGTTGCACGATATTGGCAACCACTGAATATAAAACCCGGAATGACAGAGTGGGCCAATATCTGCACTGGAAAATCTGCAACTTCTACAGGAAGTAAACTGAAAGAAATTTGTATGAACACCACCCAGACCCGGTTACGGAGATAGGACCTGATACAATTCTATGGGACTACACAATACACACTGACACACACACACACACACACACACACACATATTATATATATATATATATATATATATATATATTGAGTCATAGATGAATTCTGTTTCATGAGAAAAAGTTGTAATGATGAAGGTATCATTATAAATATTAATCATACGTATATTTTTATTATCACCTCCTGAAAGTCGATAATCCCACAAAGCACGCAAGAAATTACTGAGATTTAAAGAGAATGCGAAGATGTTAGTGACGAGGACGTACTATAAAAGAACAGATTTCAGGAAGATAGAAGTTATGTGACGGACGTTGCATTTTAAATATTTGAGAATTGTAGGTGGCAGGGAAGCAAGAAACCGCGGAATAATTTCACAGGCATGAAAGGAAAATATTAGAATAAATTTACGGTTATGTCGATCTATTTCAACAGGAAAACGATCAAATCTATTTTCTAATCTATTCATCCGGTTGGGGTAAAAAGGAGGAGCACTCATCAGAAAAATTGACATGAAATAATTAAAAAAATGACAGAGGGAAGCTACTTGACGGCGGTAGAAAAGTGACTGAAGTCGAGATGCTAGGTCAGGACCCATAACATTACAGAACGTTTGGATTTTGTCGAGAACTCCGAATATATAGCAGGAGCACTAGACCAGATATGGCAGCAGTATTTAATGCCCGAACAAATGGTAGATTTATAAGTATGCAAGATGAATTCTGGCGAGAGAACTTGTCTCACAATGAACCAATTTAACGAGAGGCAGACCTAGCCATTGGTCGTTTATTATCTTTCCAATTCATCTCAGTGGAAAAAGTTAGATCGAGAAGTTTGGCTTACACTATGATACGACAGAGTTAGGGTTATTGGATTGACAAGGATAAACCTCCATACCCGATCCTAAAATCTGTGCGCCATGGGCGAAATGTATAGTTGTACGCGTGATGGTATTGTTGAGGCATTATTCCTGACTTTCCCAATATTTTAATATAACGCACAGTGCTGGAATACAAATTGTCTCACCCATTTCTCCTCCCGACGGCTAACCATTATGCAACATGCACATCGTAGAATTTAGATAAATGAGGATTATGGGTAGGGAAAGATAATTTGGCTCCACAAAATTTTATTCACTTAATTTATATCTAAAAAAAAAACTAAAAAGATTTATTTCTACATTTGAATAGGGATTACTTTTTGACCGATTCTCAGAGATATACATGAACGAGTATATAATAAGCACCTTTAAAATTCGTGCTGCGTAATTGAATAAAATAAAGGATTCTGTATAATACTCACTATTAGAATATGTAGAACCTAAATGTAACCAAAATTTAAAATTTGCTCAACATTTTATCCGATATGAACAAAATATATATATAAATTCATATAATTTAGATTACATTTTGAAAGAAAAAAGATTCTATAGTATTTATAGCAAGCCACTGGATATCTTGACTATATAGCAAAAATTATGCAGGGTAAAAAAATTAGCTCAGATTAAGAGAAACACAATTATAAAAAACATCCATTTTTAGTGGCTATTTCTCTGTCTGTTATTGATATGGACTACAGTAAAGATGATTATAATTTGATTAATATTTAGGCGAATATTTTTTTTAATTAAACAAATGCCGCTATTGGTTTAAGATTTAATATCTTAGATGATATTTTTTTTGAAGAGTAGACACATTTTACTATCGATCAAAACGTCCAGTGTTGGTATAGATGGAATAAAATTCCGATAAACAAAAACATTATTATTAAAAGAGTGCTCAATACATAGTAGAGCAAATAATATTTATTCAAAATGACAACATATACATGTTATAAGATCATTACAAAAAGTGCAATTATGTTTCAACATTACTGGTGTCATATCAAGGGATAAGACCATCACTTGATAAGACACCAGCATACAAACATACATACATATATATATATATATATATATATATATATATATATATATATATATATATATATATATATATATATTCAGGTAAGATGAGAACAAATAAAGCATAATTTCACTGTCCGTAACATTTAATTTAAAAGAGGGCTCAATAGATTGTTGATCTGAATATTAATTGTTATAGATTAAAGCAAAAACACGTTAAATATCGCTATACAATGGCAATCGTGTTTCAACAGTACAAATGTGTATTCTCGGGCGATGACGAGTGAACGATTAATTTAATTTCAAAAGTATAATACTCCCTCTTTTTTCGAAAAAAAGAAAGAAACAGAAATCAAGTATAGAAAAATTGATAATAGCGATCTAACAAAAAGTAATAGGAATAGGAAAATCATTTGGTAACATCCCCATTTAACCAATTGGCTAATGGAGGCCAGAAATTCTTACATTAAATTGATAAAAATTTCCCCTAAAATAAGCCTCTTAGTAAAATATTTAACAGAAATATGCTAAAACTAAGTTATAGCTGCACCGATAAAATTATAAAGAAACACAATAATAAAAATTTAAACCAATTTAAAAATTTGAATAATAATGCACATTTTGAGATAAATACTGTTGATATTATTAACCAATATAATTGCAAGAATTCTAACGTATTCCCATTACGAAACAAATGCTGAATAACACTCTTGTTTATGTAAGTCCTATTTCTACAAAAGAGAATCTTGTTGTTGAGAAATGTTATCATCGTAGTACTAAGAGCTCTTCAAGATTAAGTGGTACCGACATATCTTATCCTTCACCAATAGTACTTATGAAAGATAGTACACCTCTTGCTAAATATATTTGAATATAAAAGAAGCTAGTAAAACTCTTACGGTACAATGGAAAATGTAAGACAAGTTAGAACATATAGTTCTTTACATGAACTTTGTTTTTTATACTTACATGAGAAATTAGAAATTATCTGATTTTATGATAAAACCCCTTATTAAACCAAATAAGTGAATTAAGTGTATATTGTAGGCATATTCTAACTTTAACTTATAATATGAATAAACATTTAATTTGGTAATACTTTTTCTTATAGTAATAATTAGTAGATGAACTCCGGTGCACCTTATACGATTTACTATTCTATTTGGAAATTCATTTAAATTTAATGTAGCTCTGTATTGACATCTAGTTAGTTTCAATATCATCTTATATGAATACACAGGTGTTTAGTTAGTATCATTAACATTTTATATACATGTTCTTTACTTTACAGTTGCATATTAATTTGCCAAAGTATTTTTGTATTTATGATCTGATTTCCTTTTTTAACGGTTAAGTTATTTACCAGTTTCTTAAAGAGGCCTTTTAATTATCAAAACTTCAAGTAGGAAGCTAACTGATTAAATAACTAGTTAACATTGTGACGTCGTCCCCTGGTCGCAGCGCCAACCGTTTCGTTTTATCCCAGTCTACCACGGCACCAACTGTGACGTCCTACTTTGATTCCCAGTCTGCCTACCCACGTTGTGATTTAATCTAGGCAGAGGAAATCAATCAGTCATCGGGGCCGTACTGCAAACCGAGTCCAACGGAGGTGATACCACAAAAATACGCATACAAGGCAATAAAATGAAAACTCAAAAGTATCAAAGAAAAAGGTAACAAACTTTATGTCTAGTTGTTCGATACATAGGACTGCATATATCTCCCGGCCCGTTCTATGGATTGTGACACGTCGTTTTCCGCTAGGCAAGTTTTAACACTTCAAGTCGTCTGCTCTCTAAGAAATTGGTGTTTCGGTGGGTCTTTGGACGAAAGTCAAAAGAAAAACTTATTTCAGTAATCTGGATCTAAGTCGCTCTTCAAAATAATTGTTCTTGGTTTGAAGAGATGGGTCCGGAAAATATGCGTGAATCCTGGTCAGCAATCAGCGAGGCTTGCCTCAACCGGAGACTGACTCTGGGTATTGCTGGGTCTCGACTCATTTCTGCTCGTTGTGGCTTCGTTTATATGGGCTCCGACCAAAACCGGGGTGAGTTTGTCGGCGCCGGGGGTTTCTCGATAATTCTAAATACATATCCACCTCTCTGGTTAGGAATTTCCACCTTTTTCCATTTTTGGGAACCTTTTCTCACTCCCATCTTCTCTTCATACTTCAGAGGGGCGTGAACTGCCCTCACCACATCTTCGTGGTAACCTCTCTTACTCATCCTCCAGATGGGCGGCAACAGCCTCCCTCGTGCATCACTGGTTTACCACTCGACCAATGATGTCTTAATCGGGCATGGACGAATCTGTGGCTTTGTTTCAGGAAGAGAAAAAAATATCTTGCTTAAAAAAAAAAAAATGATCTCTTCCCTTTTCTTCCCCTTAATGGTTTATCATTTCTCCAGCCGCGAACGGGACAATATGACAATGGCGGTCATAACTCTTGTTCTACACGTGGTTTACGTCAGGTATTTTATCGCTAATTATCAGAATGTGTGGTCTTCTCGACACGGTCTCAAAAAAAAAACATCTCCAAAGTTCCAGTCCGTCTGTCG
Organism: Acanthosepion lycidas; assembly: GCA_963932145.1. NCBI lineage: Eukaryota > Metazoa > Mollusca > Cephalopoda > Sepiida > Sepiidae > Acanthosepion > Acanthosepion lycidas. The sequence goes on along the minus strand of OZ010573.1, from coordinate 132,039,163 downwards.
CCTCGAAGAAAGAAAGAAAACACATTCATTTCCTTCGGTACAAATTCCTGATAACAAAATTTTATTATCGCAGGCCAAGGATGCTCGTGGGTGTTTTTTTTTTTAAATTTTTCATATCTGTACAAGTCCTTTTTTAGTTGTCTGTTTTTCGTCACTTAACGAAATAACATTTTCATTTGAATTTTTCTCTCTTTCTCTTGCCAGCCGGCCTGTAGTTGATAATAAGATGTCTTCCCGTACCAATAGTTTGTTTTCATATCCTTAGATAACACGGCTGATGCCAAAACATATCTGATTCTTTCCTTCTTTCCCTTTCTTTTCACTCAGAATTTCCCTGTCATTGTAATGACACTCTTTCGCCATTTGTTACTTATCAAAATATCCTTTTATCCATTGTCTCTTAGCTGTGTGTGTGTTATTGCTTCTCACTCACGATTCGGTTCTTAGCCTCTCTTTTTCTTCTTTTCTTTCTTTTCCCTTTCTGCCTCGTTAAATGGTGCCACAACATTATATTAGATTAGCTCTCTTCCTCTTTCCCTTTTAACTTCTTTTGAAAGTTTAGCATCATATTTCTATATGTTTTCCGAAATAATTTAACCATTTTATCTGTCCCAAATGAAAATGTTTAGGTCTTATATGCAAACAACTTCATGTCATGACCTATATAAAATAATTTTGATTAGTGTTGTGGATTCTAGGATGAAATCCGGTACCAATAAATAACAAACGCCAAGAATAAATATAAGAAAATAATGTATTATCGTAATAATACAAACTGGTAATGCAGGTTAGTAGTTTCAATAATACGGGTTAGTAGCAAAAGATCTGTACAGTCTTTGGTATTGAAGTATCGCTGTATGACTTCTTACTGAGTCTACGTGCCCGCTCACTGTGACTTCTACAACGCTGTTACCTCACCCTCACTCTTCCGATTACCTACAACATTTTACTCTGTCATTCTTGACTCGACTCTTCGGTCTTGCTCTCGTCTTAAACTCGTCTTACCGTATCAGTAGTATATGTATATACTGCGTGAGTCCATTTGTGTAAAAAGAGGGCGATCCCTCAACACCCTCCTCCTTAGATCCCTTTTTTGGGTGGGGGTTAGTATTTTTTCTCTTATGTTCGATAATCAGAGGTTCGGTAAATTTAGGTGTTATTCTGTATACTTTGAGAAACTGTTGAATAGCTATTTTCTGTTGGTACATCCCCTGTTTTTTTAGAGCTGTCTTTAGTGTGTCTACGAATCTTTCAGTCTGCCCGTTAGACCGTGGGTGATACGGAGCTATCTTAATGTGCTTTACTTGGTACGTCTCACAGAATTCTTTAAAATCGCTGGAGGTAAATTGTGTACCGTTATCAGTTACCAAGCAATCCACGACACCGAATCTCGCGAATAATTCATGTAGGTAGTTTATAGTATTCTCCCTCGTCGGGTGTTTGAATCTGAAGACTTCTGGCCATTTACTGAAACTATCTACTGTTATTAAGTAGCAGTAACCCTCTATGGGTCCCGCATAATCCACATGTATTCTGGACCAGGGTCTGTCCACTTTAAGCTATGGTTTCTGTATAGAAGGCGGTGCTTTTTCCACAGAAGCGCAGCCTTTATGCCTTTCCACCATTTGCGTAATATCAGTTATGGCAGTAGACGAAACTTCTCATAAGTGATTTCATCCGGTTTTTTCCTGGATGTGATAAGTGAAAATCCTTCAAAATCCGCCTTTGTAACGATTTTGGTATCACTACTCTTTCGTTATATAACAATATGTGGTCACAAGTTGCGAAGCTGTCTGCTAAATTCCTTTCCTTTTCTTCTATTTTTTTCTTGGTATTCTGAATAAATTCATCCTTGTCCGCTTTCCTTTTTATCTCTAGCAGGGTCACAAGTAGTTCCTTTACTGTGTTGTATAACACTTTACTGATTTCATCTTCGGCTTGCAACGCCGCTATTACTGAATCTTCCAGTGGTTCACATTTTGCAGGTATTAAACGCGATAGTCCCTCAGGGTACCAAATTTTATTCGATGGTAAGAACTCAAGTTTGAAATTGTAGTTCAGTAACATAGTTCTCCATCTTAGGAGTCTGTTTGCTGTATAGATTAGTATTTTACAAGTTCTACTAAAATAATTTTAAAATCATCCATGATAAGAGTCTTTCGAAAAACTCGATTTTCTGTATTTTAATCCTCGTAACTCTTTGTTGCCCAGTTGTTGTGGACACTGGCAAAAAAAACGGCAATTTTCACTTTTGATTCTCCGAGAAGTGCAAATTCTTGTCGCCCAAGTTGTTGTGGTGAGAAGAGAGAATTTTTTTTCCGTGTAGGCCCCAATTTATCGACACCGTCGTTGTGGTCAGCAAGGGAGAATTTTTCTTTGTACTCTTCATGTGTGAGTTCGAATTTCCTCGTCGCCAAAGTTGTCGTGGTCGACGAGAGAGAATTTTTTTCTTCCGTGTGAGTTCGAAGGCCTCGTCGCCAAGTTGACGAGGGAGAATTTCGTCTTTTTTGTTCTTCCCGTGTAAGTTCGATATCCTCGTCGCCAAGGTGTTGTGGATTCCAAGATGAAATCCGGTCAAGAATTAATATAAGAAAATAATGTATTAACGTAATAATACAAACTGGTAATGCAGGTTAGTAGTTTCAAGAATACGGGTTAGTAGCAATATATATATATATACCGTCAATGGTATTGAAGTATCGCTGTATGACTTCTTATTGAGCCTAAATGCTCGCTCACGGTGACTCCTACAACGCTGTAACCTCACCCTCACTCTTCCGGTTACCTACAACATTTTATTCTGTCACTCTCGACTCGACTCTTCGGTTTTGCTCTCGTCTTACTTT
>OZ010573.1:132023817-132031317 GCA_963932145.1 Acanthosepion lycidas | reverse complement strand
GGGAAGCAAGGATCCGATAGTTTGTTCCTCGGGGGAGAAGTACGAGAAAAACAAGTATCAGAATAGAATATACTGTTGGATCTACAGTTTTAACAGTTAAACAATGAGTCCTTGTGACCAATTTAGCAGTACGCTTAAATCCATGTGATCAAAATTTTGAAGGTGTAAATCCCGTTAGAACAATCTTTTTAAGTGAATATTGCATAACAATTTTTGACAAAAATTATTTGAACAATAGATGGGGATAGAGATGGTTTTATATCTTTCCCAACGGTATTTTCTCGTACATAAATAAAACGAACATAACTAAATTTTGAACTCAGTTCTTTGTCTGCTCATTCTGTAGCCTTATATTTTTTCTGCAAAAATCAGGAAGATGCTTGGAGTTGCTGCTACTTGATCTCCAGGTAATTTACCAAAATATTTCAAAACCTTCTTGTCATGGATCAGTCATAACAAATTCAGTATAGATGATAAGGAAGTTGATAAGAGAATGTACAAGGAATAGTTTTGACCAACACCCTACAAAACTAAATCATCAACCTGGAATCTAAAGCCATATTCTGAAATTTAGATGCTTTCATATGGAAGCCATGCATGGTGCAAAAGTCATCCAGAAATACCAAATCTGTCAGCCGTATACAACATCACTTGAGAACCTTCAGCAGCGTTAACAACTAACGTGGGTAAGACATAAATAGAAGAGAAATTCATGATATAATTAAGCTATTGACTTTTCACACTACTTCGAGCAAAATGTTAGAAAGGAAACTCCCATCATTAATAGAAAGAACGTTGTCAGTGAACGATAACCTATTTTCCAGAAAGATTGTAATAATAGAAAGATTTTATAAATTACAACCAAAAATAGCACTGGTTACTCTGTCAATAAACGCCGAATAATTCCTTATTAGAAAATGGCTAATATTAACGTTTTTATTTCACCTGTCGTTTGACTTATAAGGAAATAATATTGCTAGTATAATTTTTGTTGATAAACGGAGTTGTTACATACTGTTTTATTGGATTATAGGGACACAGCCTCATTTCCCGAGATGTTACTGCACTCTTTTCCATAGAATGTAAATTTTATGGTGTGGAGTTGATAGCTAAACCGCTTTTGAATTGTTTCTTTCTAATCTTAAAAATAAATACACTGATAAAACATTTCACTGTTGTACGCCTCTTTCTATTTTTGTGCACGTGTTTAATTCATTTTCTATCCCTATTCAGGTAGCATGCTCCATATTCTTCTAAAATCTTTCCCGTATAAATTAAGTTTTCCTAGCAGTTCAAATAGATCTTTGTGTCCAAACATTACTGTTGTTTTGAAAACTCAACGAATATAAATAATGGCGGGACGTGCTGCTTCATTTACTAAAGTAGGATGATAATTTTATTGAATGACGACATTACAAGGAGAAGGTATAGATTGAAATATTATTGTTATTTTCGCAGATGAAATTGTTGTTGTTACTGCATTAGGCTTATGACAGTTTCTAACGGTGGTAGTAATGGCAGAGGCATTATCGAAAGAGATAGTAAAAGTGACGTTATGTACTTAAAAAGATGTTTTATTTCCACCTTGACTTTACTACGCACTGCCAAAAGATTTAATAACGACGCAAAATAAAGCACATAAAAAGTTTTATTTTTTTTAATGACAAAAAATATTTATTTGATGGAGTGTTATCTTCATTTTCCTGAACGTTCTTTTTGCCACCAGTGCAATTTTTCTGACATATTGTTCTTTTTTGTTCTTCATTTCATTTTCTTCTTGCTTATGAGTTATTGTTCTTGATGGTAGTTTCGGCATTTAATTGCGTTTCCTTTGTCTCTCTCTCTCTCATCTAAAACTCTTTTGAAATGGCTCAACATCTTCCAGGAAAGACTGAATAATTGACATTCCGAAAAGACGCGTGCGTATGAACAGAATAACGTGCACATGTGAAAGTCGAAAAAACGAAAAGTACATAAATACTGTAAAAAGCGAACAAAATTTGAACTAAAAAGTCTATATAAAAAAGAACATAAAATATTATCCCAAAATAAACATATGCTTCATCCTATATATGTATGTTTATCTTTGTCCACACACACACACACACACACACACACACACACACACACACACACACACACACACACACACACACATATATATATATATATATATATATATATATATATATTAGGTTGGTGCAAAAATAATGACGTAATAATGTCGTTTTTTGACGTATTTTTAACGTCAAAAAACGACATTATTACGTCATTATTTTTTCACCAACCTAATATATATATATTATAGATTTTTACATGTGGACAAACCCAATTACCCACTACAAAGATGCATTCTTGTTTCGATGCCTTATTGCATCTCGACTGGTTGGAACTAAAAATAGTTATGGAGAATTCTGTTCAAAACAAGCCGGCTATGGTACGTCACATCCTTAAAAACTATAGGGACATACACGTTAAGATAAAAACGAGAGGGGTAAAGAAGAGGGAGAAGAATGGAAAGAAGAGACTGTTACCTAATAAGATAATAGTAGTTTTTTTTTTTTTTTATAGCAGAAGGGCCCGCTAATGCTTTTGATACTATGCAATGGTCAGATATTTAAGCCCCACGTTAAAACTCCAAGCAAAAAAATGAGAGACAGAGATGGGTAAGAGGTAATGAGTATAGGTACGATATATGACAATGGTTTACGGTTTTTAACTAAATGAATAGGTATGAATATATATATATATATATGTGTGTGTGTGTGTGTGTGTGTGTGTGTGAAATGTGTATGCTAGTGTATATATATATATATATATATATATATATATGCAATTTATTATATATATATTATTTATATTATATAAATATATAAATTATATAAATATACGAATTATACTTATTATTATATATGAGCGGTACTTATTGGAAAGCGCTCAATATCAGTGATAGAGATAACATATTTAGTTGGATTGATGTGAATTTGTGAGTTTTTATAAGGTGGAGATATATGCCACCTATATAAATTCAAAATTTAAAAATTAATCACATTGTCTAACGATAACAAAAGCGTGAAACCAAGGGTCACAAACTCACATCAATCCAACTATATATATATATATATATATATATATATATATATATATAACTTCATATAATAATACATATAATATAACGTTTCACAGCTCATCAGTTTGCCTCTAGCTCGGATCGAAACCCGACTGAATTGGTGTCAGTTGGATATTCTACCACTCTAGTCAATTGAGGTCAGGTTTTGTTCAGCAAGACAATGCGAGGCCACGCACTGCCAGATTGACTAACGAGAAGTTCAAGCAGCTGGACGGTGTTAGGATTCTTTCGTATCCACCATTCAGTGACGATGTTGCTCAGAGTGACTATGGCCTATTCCGTTCAATTGACTAGCTGATCGCAATACAGTTTAGCGTTGTTCGCCCGGCCGTGTGGAATAAGATAGAAATGCAGTACTCCTTGGAAATTCCACTAGACGCAAATCAAGATTTGTTGTTTCTTTCCACTTCCTAAGTGAGTCAAGACTTTCTGGCCAATGTAGTAATAGATGCGAATAGCCAGATACAGATAGGAATTAAAGATATATAAATGGACTGATATCAATAGATAGAAACGGTTAAATAATTAACGGTACGGCAATAAAATTCTCTCGCAGGATTTCAGAAAAAGAGAAAATTGGTTATTGTTTTTATTTCCCAATCATATATAAACATCAGCAAAGACATATTGTGACAGAAATTAATATAATGATATCTTTCTTTCATTGATTTTTTCCAAATTAAGGATTTTAATACTCACCCATATCGGAGGTTGTCTAGTCTAAGAGGAGAAAGGGCTCAGAAAAGAAACCCGAAAAACCAGGATCACCTATGGGAGTTATTGAAAGACGAATGCGAGGGAATCAATGCTGATTTTTGCAAGAAATTAATTAGATCATGTCGTCGACGCTGCAGAGAAGTCATTGAAAATAAGCGGATGATTACCAAATATTAAATTTGGTTGATATTTTGTTCCCAATCAAATATTAACAAGATCGTTCCTTAACTTTTGTCCAGTAGCTTATTTCCTTTGTTCCATTTAATCTTTATTTAAAAAAAAAAACTATTATGTAAATTTTTGTAACTTTGTGTTATATTTATGCATTATACCCTAATCTTTATTCGGTAAAAATTTCATTGCTAATCAAGCATTACTTTTTAAGTAATACACATATTTATAGATTCATGTCTTTGTTGTTTCCGTTCCTATATATTAATTATGGCCGCTACTGTAAATATATATATATATATATATATATATATATATATATATATATATATATATATATATATATATATATATATTAGGTTGGTTGCAAAAATAATGACGCAATAATGTCGTTTTTTGACGTTAAAAAAACGTCACAAAACGACATTATTATGTCATTATTTTTGCAACCAACCTAATATATATATATATATATATATATATATATATATATATATATATATATATATATATTAGGTTGGTGCAAAAATAATGAAGTATAATGTCGTTTTTTGATGTATCTTAAACGTCAAAAAACGACATTATTACGTCATTATTTTTGCACAACATAACATATATATATATATATATATATATATATATATATATATATATATATATACAATCTCTTATTTCAATCTCTGTCAGACTGTGTCTATATGTATTTATGAGTGTGCCTGTGTGAGCATTAACTTTCACATGCGCATGTAAGTCACTCACGCACATCATATACATTCGCATGTACATTACATACGCACATGTAAATTCCCCCCACAGACAAAGGGTGTCGGATAGAAAGTCAACAGATCTTTTATAAAGTAAATTTCATGCATTTTCATATTTTCTGGGCATCATTGCAGAAACCCAACAACACAGTATCTTCACTATTTACATTATTCGGACGATTGTCCTCATCTTTGTCGCCATGTTTATGACAAAGTTGTACGCTCCGGCTTTTTTCAGGTTGTTGAAATGTTTGAATTGAACCCTTTATTTCGCTCACGGGGAGAGGCTGTTCTAGTTCCACGTGCAATGTCTAATGTATGTCAGTTATTTCCTGTTAATTCCCCTCTGAAAGTTCTCCACTGCTTTAACTAGGTATTGAACTCACAATCTTTGGGTCCTGTCAGTGGATCTAAATAACGCCTTTATCCACTGTACCATGAGGACATCGGTATATGAATTTCTGGGTATTATAAACCTAATGTCTTCAGCAATCATCTTTTACTAGTGCTCATATTGCAATTTTTGCTGTTATCATTGCATCTTTTTTACCAGAGCTCATATTGCAATTTTTGTTGTTATTATCGCTTTTCTCAGCCACTCCTTATTGCTGGTTACCATACTGTATTCATTTCTACGCTTGGTCGGCTCAGGAGACTTTTGTGGCCTAGCATATGTGCTGATTCCTTAAGTTTACGAATTTTCCAATGATTTTCTTTGTCCATGATCCCAACTTAATCCCACAGAGGGCGGTGATCTCCCTTCTCTCCCCATATGTGGTCAGCCATGCCTGATTTTTCCACTTCCCCTCGTGTTACAGCTTTCTGGTGTTCTTGAAGCCTTATCTTAAGGAGGCGGCCTGTCGCCCCTTTATATTTCTTTCTGCAGCTGCCCGGGATAGAGTACACAGTCTTTAGTCATGTTCTCAACTGTGGGGGGGGCGGGTCTTACTCGGGAGAGATATCTGCGAAGTGTCGTCCCGCTTTTGAATATCTTATTTATCAAGTCGAAATTCTATTCTTCGTAGCACTGTTCCAGGTAATCCAACTATTATAGGTACGACTTTAATTTTCTTTATCCATATGTTTATAAATGTCCATACGATATCCTTAATATTTCCAGTCCATTATTATTCGCAACAATAATATCAGCAGAGGTAACAATAATCATATCTTCGCACTGGAGACGACTAAAGATCATCCCAGGTTACCTTGTTAGCGTTAATTACTTCAGATAATTTGAGTGCATTTATGTCCTTCAACGTTATATATATATATATATATATATATATATATATATATATATATATATATATATCTTAGACACAAGTTCAAGTACTCCAATAATTATGGACACGACTTCATAGTTAAATTAATTTACCATTACTATTATAGTAAAGCTTCAAAGCAAAGTGATATTAATGTAGTTTTCAAAAAATGTGGCGCTTACTAAAAGTGGTATTTATTTATTTCTTTATTGACGTGTTACTATTGCAGCAATATAAAAACCAAGAAGTTAAGACAGTTTGACACTTACGATGTTAGGAAAACATTTTTGTCGTTGGATTCTTGAAAATCATTCTTGATCTGAGGAATAAAAATGGGTGGCAATTTGGTTGCTTGATTGTAATATGACGTTTATTTTAGCAGCACAAAGTAAATCGCGCTGGAATTAAGAAAAAAATGACTGAAAAATCAAAAAAAGGGGAAAATAAATAAAGATAGAGCGATCGAGGAAGAAGAAAAGAATAAAGAAAACTATTAAGCGAAAGTACGAAAGAAAAGAAAAATAAAAAATGCATAAATGAGAAAGATTTAAAAACAAGACAAAAAATTATAGCCACGTGAAAGAAAGAAAGAAGTAATTGTATTTGTAAAAAGAAAGAAGAAATTGTATTTGTAGAAAGAAAGAAAAAAGTATGAAAGAAAGAAATATCGAAGAAACTGTATTTGTAAGAAAAGAATGAAAGAAAAAAACGAAGAAATTTTATTTGTAAAAAAAAGAAAGAAAACGGATGAAAAACAAAGAACATCTAAGAAATTGTATTTGTAGAAAGAAAGAAAGAAAAAGTATGAAAGAAAAAAGTAGAGTGAACAAATTGTATTTATAAAAAAAAGAAAGAAACAATATGAAAAAAGACAGAAGATCGAAGAAATAGTATTTGTAGGAAGAAAGAAACATTATGAAAGAAAGAAAAAGAGCGAAGAAATTGCATTTGTAGAAAGAAAGAAAGAAAAGTATGAAAGAAGGAAAGAGGGCCAAGAAATTGTATTCGTAGAAAAAAAAAGAATGAAAAAGGTATGAAAGAAAGCAGAATGAAGAAATTGTATTCGTAGAAAAAAAAAAGAATGAAAAAAGTATGAAAGAAAGCAAAATGAAGAAATCGTATTTGTAGAAAAAAGAAAGAAAGAATAGTTATGAAAGAAGAGCGAAAAAATTATATTTGTCGAAAGAAATGAAAAGAACTAACTGCAGCCATTTGATATGAAAAAATGAATGAAACAGACAAGGGCCCAGATGCATCATGGAAGGAAGAAAAAAAGTAAGAATAAAAAACAAATATCAAGAATTATGAAAATAGAGAAAATCACCAAAGACAAAGGAACGAAAAACTGAAAAAAAAAAACAAGGTAACTTAATAACCGGTTTTCTTCTTCTAAGAAAACTTTGGAAGATTTTAAGGAAGAAATAAAAGATACGAAAAGTTGGTAAAGTCAGAA
>OZ010573.1:132003817-132021317 GCA_963932145.1 Acanthosepion lycidas | reverse complement strand
GTGCTATATTTATGTCATAAAGTGCTCAATATAAGAGATAGAGCGTATGTAAATATTAATATAAAAGTGAACATTGAAATCAACACTCAGAGGCGACAGGCTTTTTCATGCTAGATGCACCCTGACTATTGCGTCCAGCATGAAACAGCCTGTCGTCTCTGAGTGTTGACTTCAATGTTCACTTTTATATATATATATATATATATATATATATATATATATATATATATATATATATGCCTGTTCATCTAGAAATGTTGCATTTGATTAAAATTTGGGGAGCGAAATGCTAAATGCACTTTGCTGTTTATTTGAGATGGTTGTGTGGATCGAACGCAATACAGCCGACTTCCGAATTAGTTATAATAAACACAGTTGTCTAAAAATTACTTTTTTTATTTTCTCGACTCTAATCTGTCTACTTACTCAGTGATTTTTTTTTTCTTTTCCTTCCTGTTGTCATTTAATTTTGTGATCGTTTATTTCTGTGTTTGTTTTGGGGCGTGGTCTGTATTGTTTATCGAGAGATGAGTCGGGTGAGGTTGAGGTCGAAGTAAAATGGGCACTAGGAGCTTCTCAGGGCGTGCGTGCGTGAGGCTCCTCACCCACCACTCTCACCCGGCGAAATTCAAGTCAAGCACGCACACAAGGCCTTCCCATCATACCTCCTAACACAACCGCACCGCGCGTCCTTCATCTACACGCACGTCCACGCGCATCCGCTATAATTAAAAGAGGTTTACTCTTTAAAATTCATGGCAGATCTTTGTTATCGGATTTTGAATTCATTCAGTTCATCATTACTCAATTTATTTCACGTATATTAGTGTGACATTTCTTTTTTTTTGTTTGTTTGCTTAATTTTAGGTTTCTCTATTATCGATGCTGACCAACCTTAGATAAGTCTGGCATAAGGCCAAATAAGATATGCAGTTTAGGAAGATTTCTTATGCCAGTATCCTAAGAATAAATTACCCTGCTACAAGACTACTGTGACGACCACATGGTAAAGAATTAATCCACTATGAAGTAACTTCCATCGCAACAAACATACGAAACAATTCCACTAGAAGGGAATCTATTATGTTTTATACTGCATGTCCCTTGAACCAAGGGAAATTAATAGAAATTATTAACACCTAACACACCTCCCTATTTAAACAATTCGGCCTGGCTGTTACCATGGAAATTTTGATTTCAATTATGAATCAGCTATTACAACATGTAAATTTCAGAAATAAGGTATTCCAAAAAAAAAATCAATTCGCTTGAAGATGGAACAGAGCTTACTTTAATTCAATTTAATTCAATTTAATTCAAATAATTATATTGAAGTTTTCGGCTCTTGTTTTGAAACATGAGACCTCTTATGTAGCGTGTTGGAATCATATTTTTAAATGAATAATTATATTTATGCTCTACTTATCGAACACTATTTTTTTAAAACAATAACAAAAATACTGAAGAACTTTGGATTATTTACCTAACCAGTTTTTTTCTATTTTCTATACATTTTCACACACACACACACATATATATATATATATATATATATATATATATATATATATATATATATATATATATATATGAATTCATGAAAACTGTTATGTTCTCTAACAGAAAGATCTACTGTTTACTGAAGTAATCTTCGTGGACAATACTTTCAATTCTCTTTGAATTACGTTGAGTTTATTATTTGACTTTTCTTTGTGTAATAAAAATATTCTCAGGTTTCAAGTCTCTTCAATAAATATCAAGCATTTTGTATAAGAAGTTACAAAGGAGATGACGCGCCATGCAACCAGTATGATAAAATATGTGTAATTTTCACTACATGGAGATAAATCTCTGTAAGATGCGAGAATTACCTATGTTAATGATTTTTTTGCAATTTTCATATTTTAGGAATTTGACCCACTTATTTGTTTACTCCTTAAATATCCTTCCTGAAAGTTATCTTATTGCCCAGAAATATCCCATTCTACTGATTTCTATCTCTAGGTCATTATATTTGCTGATGTGACACGCTGAGATTGTTAGTTGCTTGTTAATTATTAAGAAGAATATATTTTTCTTTTTTTAACAGGATTTTGTTGAAAACAAAGCATTTTCCTATGATCTCGTTATTTTAATGTTCACTGTGTTTAATAAGTTCGGATCTGTCAATATGTTGTATAATTTTAGCTTCCGTAGTCTGTCTCCGTATTGAAAGGACATTGTGATATAATGAGTTCAAAATTCACTGTCAAAATTCACAGCACGTGCATGTTGCATTTGACCTACTTAGAGCATCCTGGCTGCCTACAGAATTAAAGGTCAAATGTCAGGTGAAATCAAATAGGGGATTTTAATTTGTTGTCGTTCATCCAACTTGGATCTAAATAACGATTGGACTGTCAATAAGAATGTGATAAATAAGAGAAGTAAAGAATGAGCGATTTCGAAGTGGGTGTGTCGCATTTTCGTTAATTATAACTCGAACTATGGTTGGTTGACCATTGAGAATATGAAACGAAATGGTTTGTATATGAATCACCAATCAGAAGCCTTTTTGGTCTGTAAATGTCTTTCATTTAGACTGAAGCACTGATTTCTACAACGAATAGACGGGAGACGAAGAGTTAAGAAGCATATCTTCCTCTCTGACACGATAAACTCTCCAGGCAGTAGACATGGTGAAGACTCGGCTCACTGAAGAAAATCACAGACTCTGAACCAACTATTCAGATTGCGATAATCGCAGATAGATTAGCATAAGTCTGTAGTACCGACAGAATTTCTCACCTTGTTTTTCTCCTACTTGGCGACATTAATAGTATTATATTGGAAAGAGTTTAAGATGTCTTCATACTGTTGTGGTCGTCAAGCCAACACATGTTCTTACTATTCTTTATAAGAGTTACAACTCCCAAAGGAGGACATTTAAACTGATATACAATATTGTTTTTTTTTCCAAAACACTAGATGACGGAGAATAATTATTTACCACTGAAGATGATCTTAGAAAAGATCGAAAGTACTCGGGTTATAAAAAACAAAAACAAAAAAAAAACTAAGTCGTCTTCCTTGAAGAATTTCATCATAACATCAAGAAAATGATTAGACAACTGGAAAGGAGCAGTATAAAAATAAATAGGCACAATACATCTATATTATTCAATGAAACATGTTTGAATGAAGATATGCTGCGTATATATATATATATATATATATATATATATATATATATATATATATATATATATATATATATATGCATGCGTGTGTGTGGGAGAGAGAGAGTATGTGTGCGCGCGTGTGTGTGGGAGAGAGAGAGTATGTGTGCGCGCGTGCGTGAGAGGTAGAGTTATTCGTTTTCTTCTACGTATTATTTGTCCGCTGCATGTGTTTTGCTCATTTTTTTCTCTCCTCTTCAACATTTTCTTTTTTATCATTTGAACATCCATTGTCTAAAATAAGTGAGTAATTTGGGGCCTAGTGTGCTCAATTCTGCAGGCTTTGTTTTAATGTTAAATTCTTCTTCTTTTTTTTTTTTACCAAAGTCAAACGAAAGAAAATTAATAGAATAAAGACCGTAAAAAGAAAAAGCTTTTTTGTTAAAATAAAATTAAAAAATAAAATAAAACACGCATTACTAAACATTATGTTGTTGCCGCTTCTAATATGAAACGTAGGCTGTTTTTATGCATATATATATATATATATATATATATATATATATATATATATATATATATATATATATATATATATTCTTGCCTTTTCACAATTAGACGATTCACCCAATCAGACAAGAAGATCAGAATTTTAAGTAGCAAACAATTGTAGTGTAAATTCCAAATATTGGCCTCTTTACATTTTTTTTCTGTCTTACCTTCGCGCTTTACTCTTTTATTATTGTTGATGGAAGAATTCTTTTGTACTTTAGTTTCTTAATGATAGAAATTACGACAAGGATATTTACTTTTTCCTTCTTTTAAATAAGCCAGAAGTTTTGATGTTTTCTTAATATTGTTTCTGTAGTGGTCATTTTGTTTGTCACGTGCGCCTCTCGGATTTCAATGAAACACATTTCCTTAGCAACTTTGCAATTCTGCTTTTGCTCTTTTTACACTGATTTTTCATTCTATTCAACTCTTCCGTTTATTCGACATCCTCTTTCAACGCTGGTATTATAATGTCGTTCTTGTTGTTGTTGTTTGATGTTGTTGATGATGTTGTTGTTGATGCTGTTGCTGTTGTTGTTGATGGTTTTTGTTGCTGTTGTTATTGCTGTTGCTGTTGATGATTTTGTTGCTGTTTTTGTTGATGTTGCTGTTGATGTTGTTGCTATTGTTGTTGATGTTTTTGTTGCTGTTTTTGTTGATGTTGTTGTTGTTTTTTGGTGTTGTTGGTGTTGTTGTTGCTGTTGTTGTTGCTTGTCGTCTTCTTCTGATAATTATTTCTGCTATTTCATTGCTTATGTATCGTACTAATTGTCATTAATCGCATCCTTATTTATTCATTTCTGATTCGTTTTTATTTTTCCCCTATTTTTCGATTTTCTTATTATTATTTTGTTATGGGTGTAGAGGTGGTGCAATTTATAAAGACGTGGAATGAGAAAACGTAGAGCCAAATTCAAGTTTCAGTCAGGTTCGTTGCATTCACTTACCTGCAAATAACTATTATAAAGTCATGAAACCGTTTCCTCACCTGACTATGGGTTAAAGAGTAGGATTTCTTTTCTGGAAAAATCATTGTTATTCTCATATAAATTTTAATGCAATATTCAATTGCAAAAATGAACTTTTTTATACAATGCAAAATATGTTTAACCCTAACCCTAACCGTAAAGGGTTGATTATTTTCTTCTTCCTGGCTTAATCTATTTTCTTTATTGTTTATTTCTTGTTACAATTCTTCATCCTACATGTTACAGATTATAACAGATAATGACTCAAAATGCAAATGTATGCTGGTATGGAAGTAGTCGATGGAATATCTTAATGAAAAAATTCCATCCCAACGTAAGAGAAACACGAAACAAAAAGTTGACAAATTCATTGTTACAACAATTCATCAATTTTATTGTTTTATTTCCTATTAAACAATTCCTTTTAATTCATGTACATTTTACTTTAGTTACGGTTTTGACATAATAATCATTATTACTTGCTTTTGTACATTCTAAAGGGTGTTTCATTAAGACGAATTATATATAAGGGTGTTTCATTAAGACGGATCAAAGTCAGCAGTAAATAAATCAGTGTTATTGGTGAACATTTATTTATGTCTCTATGGGATCTTGTTACGTCATGGCAATTATGTGTGAAAAATAATATCGCACAAATGTCCGTAAAATCCAAAACAAAAAGAAAAAATCATTAGACGCTTAAACTTAAGTCACATTTAAGATCGGTCCAAGTTATTGGAACAGCCTTTATAAGATATCAGTTATACCTTCTCCTGAATTTCTGTTGCCTGTTCTAATTTTTATACCGTAAGAATATTTTTGGAGATAATAATGATTTAGTGATTAATTGACCCATAGTTGAAAAAATAAGAGGTGAAAGCGTACCTTTCCTGAGGGTATTTTTCTATAACGAACCCAATTGAAACTTGGCTCTCCAATCAACATTTCCGAGCCGTTATCCATTACACCACCCGAACATCCAAGCTTACAGCAGCAAGTATCTCCAAGTGGTCAACCATTTAAGTGCTGACCAGACTCAACGTTGCTTAATTTCAGTGATCGTACAGGAACGGTTGCTTCAACGTGATATGGCTGGAAGCCTTCTGATAATAACGATAGCATTTCTCGTTACATTGTCTTGAACGTAGAAAAATATTTTTTGTGTTATTTCTGGTCTAATTGTCTTAAACATATTATAAGAAGTCACCTCCTTGACGAATAGATGATAGCACGATTCGAACCTAGATCTCATGATCAGAACACCAGCATTCTAACGACCTGTGCACACGCCCAGATATTAACTTATTAAAAAATATAAAATCATAACTATTGTTGGGCGAATAGAATTACATATAATCTATCTTCAGTACTGCGTTTGGTGCATTACGCCTGAAGGGATCTTTAGATCTTAGTACAATGGACGTGGCTACAAGTGATTGAGTGCGAAAAGCAAGTTGAAGAAAGCTTAAAGAGGATGTGCGTATTATGGAGAATATTTCAGTGAGATTGAAAAGGAAGAGAAAAGATGAACAGGTTGAAAGATGAATTTGCCGAAGAAGAAAAAAATGTTGGTGGGTACGAGCAAGAAATTAACCTAGCTGAGCAGGAGAAAATACAAGTGCTGTAGGTTAAAATAAGATGGAGATGATGTAGGGAGAAAAATGGAAATGATAATTGTGTAAAAGAAATAAAAAATGTGTTAGAGAAAGAGAAATGGGAAAAGGAAATAGAAAAAGAAATTACGGTTGATAAGAAATAAATATTACAAACAAACAACTTTTCTTTCGTTTAATAAAACGGAGTGCAAATTTAGAATTTTTCGAGAACTTCCTGATGTCTAATCGAGAATTTTCGATATACATATTCAGATCGATTTATAATTCATACTAACATGACTAAATTTAGTCAGTGTGAATAACCTTTAGAATTATTTACTTAGCGACCGAATTAATCGATCCATTTCCTTCCATTTGAATTAAAAATATTTTGTAAAGAAAATATTGATATTATTATTACCACTGCTAGGTTATCAAGTAGAGGTTCTTTTAAATGAAAAAATATTTGGTCATCTTCTGTAGATATTAATAGTGGTATTAACGATGCAAACTTCCATATAAAAATATTTCAAACAAAAATAAAAGTTTATTGCTTTCTTAAGTGGAAATTTCACTGAAGATGTATAAATTAAAATGAACAAAACACGCCACAAAATTTATAAAATACATTTACTCAAAATAACACATAAATGATCACACCTCGAAGGCATCGAGGATTTTAGAAGTAAAAGGTCAATCGCTTGCCCGACCAAAAAGAACGAAACATGAAAACTTCTTTTCTATAGACATGATTACTGGGCGTATACACTCATTTGACCCCGTTGCTCTTAGCGTCTGTGATACTTTTTTCTTTTCTTAATCAATTCGTTTCAAACAAGGTGATAAGCGCACAAAAAGACAAAGGAGTACTAAGCGTGAAAGAGAATGTAAAGCCTTAAAGAGTAACCAGCAACAAAATATTAATCAAGGAATAAGGGATAAGCCTCTACTTCTGGTCAGAAGACGTGGTAGGAATGTAAACGGGACGATAGGCAAACCTATCTACTCCTATTGATAAAGACATAAATAGTAAATAACATTTCAGAGTTTACGCAGAGCCGTTAGACGTATAGAATTGAGGTAAACTTTAAAAGGAAAACCCTATCCTAAATAGGAATCAAGTGCGAAACCATTACTTTCGTTTAAAAGACCTAGGAGGAATGTGAACCGGCCGATAGGCAAACCTATGTACTCTAATTCAAGAAAAACTATACTCTCATTGAGGGAAATGAATAATAGTATTAGGTTGGTGTAATAATGTCGTTTTTTGACGTTAAAAAATACGTCAAAAAACGACATTATTACGTCATTATTTTTGCACCAACCTAATAAATAACATTTCAGCCTCTAGGCGGAGACATTAGAATTATAGAGCTGAAGTTAACTTTAGAAGGAACCGGAAACCTCTATCCGGGAAGGAGTGTGAACTGGAAGATAGGGAAACCTATGTACTCCTCTCTGATGGCATCTACTAAGAACAATTTTATCACAGAAGAAGTAACGACTTGCAACACGAGAAATGTGGTCCCACCGGAGAATAATATATATAGAACATAAAAGAATTTAAAAAGTTTTAACGAAGATTGTAACTAAAAGAAAATTAATATATACGTTTGCGCAGAGACAGTTAAATTATATGAGGCTATATAAAGAGGAAATAATGCTTAGTGAATTTAATATTCACAATGAATCAGTTAGGGGCAACGAATGGCGTAATTAAAAGTTTTGAGCGAATGTATGGTAGAACGAAGATAAAGATTGCAAGTTAATGTGTAAGCTTGACTTCGAACTAAAAATACCGGAATATATATCTCAAATTAAGATGACAGGAAGAGAGATCTCAAATAAAAAAAACTACAAAACTTCACCTGCCTCAGTAGATTTCAGAATTAGCATTGAGCGAGATATGCTTTAGCTTCATCACTATTTCAAATAATTGTTTTTTTTTCTGTTTTCATTATTTATAGCACATTAGATAGATAGATAGATAGATAGATAGATAGATAGATAGATAGATAATATATAGATAGAACTTATTTTTTTATTATTCCACTCCAATAGAATCGAAGTATAATTGTTTTCATAGCAATATATTTTAGAAACGTTACAGATAGTTTTTCTTTCAATCTTACTAGCTGCATTCAAATTGTTCTTATCCATTTGTTCTATAAAAATGAATTGGGACAATGGCAATTCCTATTTAACCTATCCATACCTGTGTTTGTGACAAAAAAGGAGGCTTTTTTGTATTCATAATTTTATGAATATCTAGGAAATCGTAAATAACACTATTTACATTATTTGGACTATTGTCTTCATCTTTGTCGCCATGACAACATTTCAGCCGTTGTACGCTCCGGCGTTCTTCAGGTGGTTGGAATGTCGAATTTAACCCTTTATTTCGCTCACTGGGGTAGACTGTTCTAGTTCCACGTGCCATGTTTAATGGATGTCAGTTATCAGTTAATTCCCCTCTGAAAGTTCTGCCTTAACCGAGTATTCAACTGATACTCTTTGTGTCCTGTCACTGGATCTAACCAACGCCTTTATCCACTGTGCCATGTGTTCTTGAGGACATCTGTGTATGAATTTCTAGGTATTATAAACCCAATGTCTTCAGCAACGATTTTTTACAGTGGTCATATTCCAGTTTTTGCTGTTATCAATAATTTTTTTTTTACCATAGCTCATATTGCAATAATTTTTGTTATCGCTTTTCTCTGGCACTCCTTATTACCGGTTCCTATACTGTATTCCTTTCTATGCTTGGTCGATTCAGGAGATTTTTGTGGCCTAGCATATGTGCCGATTTACGAATTTTCCAAAAGTAATAGAAATAGGAAAATCAAAAAATACTGTAAATTTAAGAGATCTGTTAATTTAAAACTTATAGAATGGGTCTTTTGAACAAAAAATATATAGAATGGGTCTTTTAAACAAGAAACTTATAGAATTTGTCCTTTGAAAACAGAAACTTATAGAACATGTCCTTTGAAACAGAAGCTCATAGAAAACGACCTTTGAATTGGAAGAATGTGTCATTTAAACCAGAAACTTATATAATATTACCTTTTAAACAGAAACTCATAGAATGTGTCCTTTGAACAAGAAACTCATTGAATGTTTCCTTTGAACCAGAAACTCATAAAATGTGTTCTTTGAACTAGAAACTTATAGAAAGTGTCCTTTAAACCAGAAACTTATATAAAGGGCCCTTTGAACCAGAAAATCATAGAATTTGTCCTTTGAACCATAAACTTATAGAATGTGTCTTTTGAACCAGAAACTCATAGAATTTGTCCTTTGAACAAGAAACTTATGGAATGTGTCCTTTAAACCAGAAACTCATATAATGTGTTCTTTGAACCAGAAACTCATATAATGTGTTCTTTGAACCAGAAACTCATATAATGTGTTCTTTGAACCAGAAACTCATAGAATGTGTCCTTTGAACCAGAAACTTATAGAATGTGTCCTTTAAAACCAGAAACTTATAGAATGTGTATTTTGCACCAGAAACTCATAGAATGCGTCCTTTGAACAAGAAACTCATAGAATGTGTCCTTTGAACAAGAAACTCATAGAATGTGTCCTTTGAACCAGAAACTCATAGAATGTGTCCTTTGAATCAGAAACTTATAGAATGAGTCCTATGAATTAGAAACCTATAGAATGGGTCTTTTGAATCAGAAACTTCTACAATGTGTCTTTTGATCAAGAAACTTATTGAATGGGTATTTTGAACCAAAAACTTGTAGAATGTACTCTTTCAACCAGAATCTTATAGAATGTGTATTGTGAATCAGATACTTATAGAATGGGTCTTTCAATCCAGAAACTAATAGAATAAGTCTTTTGGGCCAGAATCTAATGTCTTGAAGACGTTTGCTCACCGGAATTTCCCTGCAGACTTTCCAACACTATTCTCTGTGGCTATCTCCAGATGTCAATCATATCAGTTTCTTATAATATCAAACATAATACTTTATTCAATCAACAATAAGAGACTGTTTTTATTTCTCATCTGATCTATTAGGTTTCCTTCCAATGGCATTTCAACTTCCATCGTAGTCATATGTACTCTACTTAGATTGTCTATATTCTTTTATTACGTGTGATAGAGATTAAACGCACGATCATTTTACTTAATGTTCAACCAATACATAGCCCAAGGGAGATAGTTACTAAGTGGTTGTTGTAAGGGCTTAATAAAAGGGCGAAGCAGGTTCTTCTTATGGGGATCTCTTGGTTGACTTTTAAAAGTTTCAAGATTAATAGAAGAGGTATCCTCTCCGGGTCTGTTTCACAGATTGGCAGTTATCGGAAAGAAGCTGAGTGAAACTTCCTTCTCAACAGTGGGACAAGAGAATGAAAATGATTCGGCTCTTTGTACGTGGAACAGCATGTTCTAGTTGTAAACGTCAGAATTGGTGGGACTATCGAGCTTTAATGCGGCATCAATCTGTCATCTATTGGAGAAAAGTCTTTATGATTATTTAGCATACAACTGTTGCGAGGAAAAATGTATAAAATAGAAAAAGTTTTCGTGTGAGCCATTTCGTAGTTGACGATTATCTAAATTTGTTAAGTTGCTAAGACTACGCATGCGCAAGAACGTGGGAACATTCCAAATTCACGTCGATTATTAGGAATGAATACTTAACAGGACATTTTGTCAAGACGAAAATATTTCTCTATGTTTGACTCGTGACACTGGGGAAAGCAACGAAATGCCAGATTTATATTATGATAAATAGATCGCCAAAGGATAATACAGAAACAATTTGTAAAGAAATCTGAAAATCAAGGTGTTTTGAATGCGAAACAATTTCTTCGAATAAAGTGCTCAATATTTAAAAATACTGAATAAATAAATGGATCTTAAATGACATATCTTCCGACTTGAAATTTTGCAAAAATACTGATCACTCGTGATCTTACGATAAGTAAGCTACATTCATTAACAAATATCATATTCGGTCGATGTTTCCCCAATCACTAAGATCTTAGCCTCTTCAACATCAGGGTATACCGTTATCTATCCTACTAATCCATCCTCATAATGAGCACCGTTTTCTACTGCCTTGTACGCCCTAACAATCACATTTAGTAACTCTTTACCTTGAGTGTCTCTTGTGACATCGACTGAATGAAAATAAGTAAAAAAGAAGAAAACTATATAAATATTTTTACACATATATTGAGAAAAAATTCCTGATATTAAGAGAAAAGGTTTACATTATTCGGACAGTTGTCCTCATCTCTATTGCCGTATTCACGACATTTCAGCACTTGTACGATCCGGCCTTCTCCAGGAGATTGGAATTTCGAACTGAGCCATGTATTGCATCTACCAGGGGAAATTGTCCTCGTTCCACGCTTTTTCCGTATGTATCAGTTATCCCCTTTTAACTCTGGCAAGCTTCTATTCAGCACTGCAGCAGCCAGGTATTGAACTCACAACTCTTCGGATCAAGTGGCTGGATCCAACCAACACTTTTATCCACTGGGCCATGTGTCCTTGTCTTTGTCCTTGAATATGGCAATAAAGATGAGAATAAAAGTCCGAACAATGTAAATAATTACAATACCTCATCACAAAAATATAGACTGATATAAGAGAAAAAGATTTTTAAAAAATAATGACGTGGACATTGGGTGAGATTTACCCCGCTTAAACTTAGGTAATCATATCACCTTTTCTGATTTACTGAGGTGAATATATATCCTTTTCTGATTAACTGAGGTAAATATATCTCATTTTCTACTCAATGAGTTATTATTATTATTATTATTATTATTATTATTATTATTATTATTATTATTATTATTACATTAGTTACTTTTATATCCTACCATTTTTTCTGCATTCACAATCGATATGATTTTGGTCGGAGTCGGGAAACACATTTAATGCAAAACACGCAGATTTTGGCGACATGTCAACTCAAAGTAGATTAGCGAGTTTCAACCTTTTATCGTTTGTGAAGAATAAAATTATTCTCAATGACCAGGAACTGAGACATAATTGAAAATCAAGTAGAAAGGGATTGTCAAGAGTCCATAATTAATGCAAGAATTATTGTCGAAGTAGAATTATATGCACAATTGGTAAATAGTGCATTCCAAAGTAAGACAGAAGGAGACTCAACTATAAAGAAAAGAAATAGTTGTAATTAATCATTATTGATTTACTTGTATTCAACACTCAGGATACTGGGAGCTTGAGCGTAGCATAGCTGGCAGCTGCACTGGAGTTGGGAATCCAGCTTTCCCACAAATACCACAAGAAATATATCTATCTCTTTTACCACCACAGCCTAGCCAAAAGTTCATATCAAAATATACTGGACTCCTTAGCTTCGATTGGCAACCAGTCTAAGAGAAGGAAAAGTTTAAATTCCAAACTGATAAGACGTGTAGCTAGCAACTCCGCCCCTACTGGCTATGGAAACAGCAGCAGCAGCATCCAATCTGTTGAAAATGTGGCTATATACTCTTATACATCCTAATTACCGATAGCAATACTCATAGTACTGACGAATGGGAAGCTCTTATGAAATATCTAATCTCCTATGCGACCGATAATTCAAGACAATTTTCTTAGAAATGAAGAATAGACTTGAAGCAATAGAAATGTGATACTAAATTTGAATTCTAAGAATAAAACGAGCAGATCATATTATAGCCGCTCAACGACGATGTCTTGAGAAAAACAGGAAAAAGTAAACATATACTTAAAATCAAGAAAAGACTTATAAAATTACTGAAGAAAGAAGCCAAGAGATTTTAATCCTCACGTGACATAGTGAAGGCAATAGACACGCGGAACAGCAACGTGTAACCTACTTACCGTATTTGCGGTAAGGAGCAAAACAATTACCCCGATAAACAAAAGACAGGTAGTTATGGGGTCACATTATTGCTTTGGATCTGAAAGGATTTGGTATCGAATACAAGACTCGTAATCAAATTGATTGACATTAAAGAGATACAATCTTGATCGTCCAAGAAACAAAAATCGGACAAAATGACAGACTTTAAATATTAAATACCATTTTAATGAAAAGATTTTAATTTTCTTACCCGATCGAGAAATATTTTTGCGAAGATACATTCTCACCGGTGTAACGAAGCTTCCCCGTGACATTTCGGAAAATATATTCATGTTAAATGGCCTGATGATCTTTTCACTGTGGTACCTAGATTTTATGTCTTTAATCGCAGTACTAGATAGGCTTCAAGTTCTCATCATTTTACAATTGAAATGACAAGTTCTATACGTATGTTCTATGCTAACAGTTGCTTCTATCACACTTCTCGCTTGTGGTAATCTCTTGATTCCCTGTCTATTCTGATATTCAATAATTGTTATCTTCAATCTTCTTAATTCTTGTTCTCTTTTTCTTCATTATATCATTAGCTTCACTTCGAGGCGTAGGTGCTAGTTATTTTAGTGGTTGCTACTGTTGATAGTCCTTAAGTGATGTGGTTTCTGTTATTTGATATAATTCTTTGTTATTGATTCTGTAGCGACAATCTAAACTTTCCAAAGAAGGATTATCTTTGTCAAGAAGCCTAGACGGAAATCATTCAAAGCCTTTGACCTTAGGAAACGGTTGTATACAGGTGAGATTTTAGATATTTCTGAGCGGGTTGGCGACATGCATGACATCCATATTGATTTAACGAGGTTTTTAAGAGACTTCAGGAAGATATAAGGCTTACCGCATATTAATGCAAACAATGCAGATATATATATATATATATATATATATATATATATATATATATATATATATATATACACACACACTGCGTGCCAAATTATTATCGAGATAACTTTTTTCTAATATTTCAAAAACCATCCAACCAATTCACACAAAATTTTCACACAATTTTGGCAACACTGATCTGCGCAACCCAAACAAACTGGCGCCATATTTATTATCAGCACAATGATCTGACCGTGCCAAATTATTAGAAAAGTATAAGAATTTAGTGAAAAGATGGGCCGTAAAAGTAGTTTAAGTGATACTGAAAAGAAAACTTTTACCTCAGAATTCTCAAAAGGTAAATCTACACTAGAAATTTTTAAAATGATAGGGAATTGTCATCAAACAGTGAAAAATTCACCGCCGACCCTACACAAGTACGCAAAAGGGCATATAAAGGCAAGCCAAGGGTTATTTCACGTCGCCTCATGTCACGACTTAAACGAGAGGCCACGAAGAACCCAGGACTAACCAGTCAAGAGCTTTTCAGTCTTACTGGGGATCCTACTGTGTCTAAAAGTACTCGGTTTCGGTATCTGAAGAAAACAGCAACAAGAGTCAAACCT
Organism: Acanthosepion lycidas; assembly: GCA_963932145.1. NCBI lineage: Eukaryota > Metazoa > Mollusca > Cephalopoda > Sepiida > Sepiidae > Acanthosepion > Acanthosepion lycidas. Next base: position 132,006,703 of record OZ010573.1, on the reverse strand, counting down.
GTAACGAAGCCTCTGTTGACGAGAAATCAAATTCAAAATCGATTGAAATGGGCCAAGGATAATATGAAGATTGACTTCTCTAAAGTTTTGTTCTTTGTTCACAGACGAAACTCGAGCAACACTTGATGGGTCAGATAGATGGTGCAAAGGCTGCGCAATGAACGGACAGAATCGCCATCAGTGTTTGAGTCGCCAACAAGGCGGTGGAGGTATAATGCTCAGGGTTGGTATTATTGAAAAAAACATTAGTGGGCCGATGGAGAGTGCCAGATGGCGTCAAAATGACTGCTGATGCATACATAGCGTTTATGAAGCAGCATCTTGAACCGTGGATGAAAAGGCAAAGAGTTGCCTTCAGAAGAGCCATTGTATTTATGCAAGATAACTCTTCCTCACATGCTGCTCACAAGACTACTGAATATTTGAAACAGGCTTCGATGGACCTCGAAAAATGAAGTGGCGAGCAAATTCTCTGGATTTGAACCCAATCGAAAACCTTTGGAGCATCATGAAGCGAAGACTGTACGCCAACGGACAACAATTTAGGAGCAACGCTGAGTTGTAAGCAATTCTTGACATATCTCGTGGAATTACAGGAGATGACATCCTACAATTAACAAATTCTATGGATCGTCGACATCTTCAAGTAATTTCAAAACTGGGAAAGCACATTTCCTATTAATTTGTTTATAACTGTGCCTTTGTTTGTATCTGTTATTTGTTTGATTATCTTATTTATTAGGTTCTTTTGATCATAAACATTCACTTTCAACATTAATAAACGTTTTGTTTGCTCAATTCTGGGAATTTTACTAAACCTTTCTAATCATTTGGCACGCTCAAATCACCGTGCTGATAACAAATATGGCGCCAGTTTGCTTACATTGCGCAAATCAGTACAAAAATCTCAGTGATTGCGCAGGTCAGTGTTGCCAAAATTGTGTGAAAATTTTGTGTGAATTGACTATACGGTTTTTGAAATATTAGAAAAAAGTTATTTCGATAATAATTTGGCACGGAGTGTATATATATATATATATATATATATATATATATATATACCGTAAGAAAAATATAAGTCTATCTCTTCTATCCGGAAAACATAGGCAAAGGTTAATATTAAAATATATTGTACTCCCTACCTTAGATTTGTAACCATTCTAAGAGAAGGAAAAGTCAAAACTCATTAGACCTGTGGCTAGCAACACCAACACTACTGGTGATGGAAAACAGAAGCAGCAACATCCAGCCTGTTGAAGAGGTGGCTATGTACTATCATACATCCTAATTACCGATAGAAATACTCATAGTACTGAAGAATGGGAAACTGCTATGTAATTTCTAATCTCCTCTCTCTCTCTCTCTCTCTCTCTCTATATATATATATATATATGTTTATCTTTTTCTTTCTTTTTATGTGCTATGTCTTTTCAGCACGGAGGCGATTATGGCTCTCCACCTCCCTCTATCCCATGCAGTTCTCAACAAGTTCTTTCCTTCTGCTTACGCCGCAAGAGCACATTCTGTCATCCACTTTCCCATGTTTCTCTTTCCCTCTATTCGACTCGTGAGTATCAGATTCTCCGGGCCCTCCTTCTTCATTATGTGTCCCAGAAAGTTCACCTCCCTCCTCCTGGTATTAAGTAAAAGTCTCCTCCTTATTTTAAACTTCTCTAAGATCTCATACATATATATATATATATATATATATATATATATATATATATATATATATATATATATATATATATATATATATAAAATCTGAATTTAAACATCCTGCTGATAGGCGGAAGATCGGACTAATTCTCACGAGGCAAAGTTGATTTTTAGGTCCACATATGCATACTTTCTATCTCTGTAGCGGTGCTCCATCGAGTCTATTCAGTTTTATCTTAGTCACCGTTGGTGCAGTTGGTAAGTTGGTTGTATCGAAACAGGCCGGTTTCGATTCTCTATAGTGGATGCGCACTGTCTATAAGTCCCGTAAATAGTACGTAACGGCCGTCCATTACTTTCTGCATTCTGTTGAGGATTCTTCTAGTCTCGACGAATTACTACTACTACTATATATATATATATATATATATATATATATATATATATATATATATATATATATTCATATATGTTTGGATAGATGTTACTGAATTTTCCAAGAGAGAATTAATTAGAATGCATGTTTCAGTACAGAAAATATGCCCCTTGATATTGAAAAAAAATTATGCCCTGTGAGATTTCCTATTAAAACACGGGAATCATTACAGGAAAGTAAGACTCACTTACCCTAAGTTAAGTATATCTTGCCCAAACTGATAACGAATAACATTTGTATGTGTATCGCATCCGCTATCATTTTAGTCCTCTTTTCTCTCAAGGGGACGGAAAAGAGGTTACTCAAAACTGGCTTTCCGCTGTTTATGCAGGATATTATTTTCATGAAAAGGGTGCACACTTTTCACAAAAACGCACATACATTTACATATGGTAAGGGGAAAAGAAAGAAAATTGGAAAGAGATGGCAATATTGACATATATCTATATATATATATATATATATATATATATATATATATATATATATATATATATATATATATTCTTTTTATCTGACTCCTTCTCATTCATGTAGTGTATGCTTTTCTCTTTCCAGCTCTGTATATATATATATATATATATATATATATATATATATATATATATATATATATATTGTGTTCATTTAAAAGAATGTTCTCTGTTTGTCTGTCTGTGTGTCTTTCCTTATATATATATATATATATATATATATATATATATATATATATATATATATATATATGTATATATATATATATATATATATATGTATATATATATATATATATATATATATATATATATATA